>VWZL01001290.1:0-180679 GCA_013396915.1 Stercorarius parasiticus | reverse complement strand
ATTCTATGATTCTATGATTCTATGATTCTATTTTTTTTAGTTAAAGATACAAGGAAAACCCTATGTAGACAAACAATTAATAAGAAGGGTATTCATTAGAAAATTCATATTTTTCAACAATATAAAAAATCAAGAGGGCTGAATTTGTATTTTGTGTAAACTGACATAGGTCCTTTGAACTCAGTGGAGATACGCTCATACATTGGGGGATCCATCTCATTCAGAGAGTTATTATACTGAAAGAAAAGTGGAAGTCCCAAGAGACTTCACAAGAATGATATTTCATTTTCATCTCAAGATTATTGTGGTAGGTCGTCAGCTTTGACCGTATGATAAAGCTTCTTCTGGGATGTTACTCTCCTTGCATAGAGCCTAAAGCAAACACAGACTGCTTTTTCAAAAGTGGATATCCAGTTTGACAAGAAAATGGAATCACTCTAATAAAACCAGGAGAGAAGTGGAAAATCTATTACTTGCAGGCTGAGGATTGAAAACTACTGTGACTGTTCTTGCTGCTTTGATTTTTAAAGGAAGCTTGATTTTTTGTATGTGTTTTTGTTTTTCCTTCAGTGTGGGAAAAAATATACCAACTTAGACGCTTTCTGTTATGAAAGATTACTGTAAGAAACACACCATAGAAGATGCTTTTTGGTTAAATGTGCTTTATATTTGTTTGGTATTGAGGATTTAGTAGAGGGATCTTTTTTTCCCCCATTCCCAATAATGTGGAACACACTGAAGCTTATTTTTTCACTGAATTTCAGATTTTTCTGTAGAGTCAGAGTTTCTGATTCTTCCACAGGCCTCCCGTGTGCCTTCCTCAGCCACAGTTGTCACCTCGTAACACTGAATTTCCGTATTTTAGAGGTCTTTTGAGGATAAGTCTACATATTCATGTAAAGTGGCAAGAAATTAAGGTGACGACTATCACCTTTTAGAGAAAAATCTATAAATAAGAAACCCCTGTAAGACTGTTGCATTGTAGCACAATCCACTTTTGCATAAAACGAATTTTGTTCTTTCTTGTTACACTCTAACAGATCACCAATTTTTATTATCTTGTCAAGTGAAAGAAAGGCTACAATTACCAAGTACATTAATGATTTGTGATCCAGTCTAGCTTCCAGTAACGTTAACAGAACCTTTTCATTGCTTTCAGAAGCCATTATTAGGTACCCTCGATTACTTTTTGCAAAAAACATGGCCATTTAAACAGTGTGGTTACTTCTTTAGCAACAGCTGTGTTTCTCCTGAAAGACTGAAACGTATTGTATCGATTCATGTAATATTTCAGACAAAAGCATAGTGTCAAGAGCCTTGGGCTGCAGAACTCTGTCTCAAAAGCATCTGCATGGTGGAGACCCTAGGTTTCATTATCCATTGGAGCACAGCTCCTTGCCACAATAGAAAAGACTGGTTTCAGGAATAAACAGGGATAAAGCTTGTTAGAAACCTGTGGGAGACTTGAGAAAGGAAAGTGGCTCTTCTGGCCTTGTCAGCCATGCAAGCTAAACCATGGATGAACGCCAGTGCCTATGTGTGCATGGCTATGAGGTTTCGGTTATTTCTTGGATCATTCCCTGGTACCATATTTATTTATAATATAAACTATTAATGTGTAAGAAATAAATTCAACCTTGTACCCTTTAAAGTTATCTAAAAGCAGAACGCAAATCTACTTTTAGCTTTCAGAACAACTTGGCCCATTTTCCAGAATAATAATCAAATTGTGTGGAAGGACATGATGAAAGTTTTATTTATAAACAGTGTAATGTATTAAGCAATATCTCAGCATTTCACTGGGGCATGTTGTAAAAATGCTATGTTGTTAATCCAAATTAAACAATTTCTGATGAAGTTAATGGAAATGTTTTCAATTATTTTACTGCAAATTTTATTAGGCTACTAATATTTAAAGGAGAAAAAAAAGATATTAAAATATTTCTAAAATATCCCAGAATATAAAAGGTTATACATATGCCAAAAATCTGTTTTTTTAAAAATAGATAAACCATCAGAGATATATTAGCTGAAAGAGGTTAATGCTTTATTTTAAACTTCATAATTTTCAAAGGGTCAGCTGTGTTTCCTTGTCCCATAAATACATAGTGCATCATACAACTGCTTTTACAGCATTTTTGTATAAGAAACCCACTCATTTTAGACAGGCTGAAAGGAGGGATCAAGAAAAGGAATTAAGTGTAACAGTGGGAACTTCTTGAAATAATTCAAGAATGAATTTACTTGCAGATGTATTACAATTATGAAGGACATCCAAGATATGCCCAGCAGAAACTATTTTGACTTCCCCACTTAAAAAAAAATAAAAATCTAACTTACTCAGGCAAAAACTGGAGATTAATTTGCATTCATCCATTCATCAAACTTAATCAATTCAGAGACAGGCATCAGACGAAAAGGGACAGGTCATTCAGAAAGGAAAGACAATTATTCATGAGTCTACGTGTGTCTGTGTATGCTTAGAGCAGCACAAATGCCTATTTCAAATAATTTAGTAGTTATGTAACTTAAAATTGCTATTAAATATTCTCAACTGCACATGCAATATTTGCTGTTGTGGCTCTTAATATAACCTAGAGAGTTCTGCTTTTAAAAAATTAATCATTGAGTGTGCTGGTAGCTTTGGTATCATATATTTTTTCTTTCTATTTAAAGGTAGAAATAATATCCTTTCACATCCTCCCAGGCATCTTTCCGGTATTCTCAAGGCTTAAATGCTAGCTGTAAGGGATAGGACACAATGTGAATATTAATGTCCTGGCTGAGCTGACAAATGTGCTCTGTTTGGGCCATGGCCAGACATGAGCATTCAAAATATGGAACTAGTCCAGGAGGCTGAGATTTTCAGAGAATCTGGGGAAAAGTCTGACAAAAGTGCTCAGCAGTTACCTCATAAAGAGATTGCTCTAGAAATCTGCAATGTGTGGGTGAATAAAATGAGCTGTGACAGGACTGGAATGAGTTGAGACTGTTCAGGATGGTGAAGGAGGACAAAGTTTCCAGTGCATCAGTACGTGGTCAGAGTGAGAACGACAGATGAACTAAAGCACAAGGAGATAAACTTTACCACAGTTGTTTGCAGTAAACTGCTTGTAAATAACCATACATTTCACCATGTTCTAGATTTCACCAGTGCTACCAATATTATTAAAACAGTTCAATTAATCTTTCTAATATTACTTTATGTTCCATTACAAGCAAATCTGCTCCAGTGGTGCGCTAGCCTTAAGAGGGATTTGGTAGTAAAGACAGCCATCCCATCACAGCTCTCTGGCAATGGCAGAACCAAGTCCAGTTGACTTGTAAATGGAACTGTCAAAAGCTGTGTTTCTCCTGTATCCGTTTGGACATCCATGTGCACAGATGCCCTTCTTAAACCACCATTTTTGCAAATTCCAGAAGTCTATAGGGATAACTTTTGGGCAACGATGGTTCATTGGACCCTCTATTGAGTACAAAATAGGAAGGAAGTCCCCAGAGGGAGAAACAGTTAGGATTTAGGATAGATTACTCCAAAGAAAAGGCACTCTTGGAACAGACAAGCAATTTAAAAACTGTTTGTCCAAAAATCACTCAAACCTTTCAGCAACAGGGACAACATGCTGCCTCTGTCAAGATTAGGTTGGAATTCTATCTGTCTACACTCGCCTTCAGTGTTTCCAGTCTTCATTCATGCTGCTTGCATTTCCTCTGCTTATATTCACTCACTGAGAAGATCACCTTGCTAGTACCTACCACCAGGATCTAGGTTAGTGAATGCCTCTTCTAGCCAGATTACAGAAATATTGTGATTTAAACTTAAAAGAAAGATGCCTGGGTTCTGTGAACATTTCAGCCCACGACATGAAGATGCCGCCTTCATTCCCAAAGCAAGGGAACACATGCTGATGTTAAGAAAGAAACAAACAAAAAATAGATGGGTAGAACTTCAGCTCTTCTCTGAAGCCTCATACACTCCCTCAGCTGAGCAGTTCATTCTTCCCCACCTCAAAGCTCATCTGAGATTTGTTAACTTTTTATTTATTTTTTTGTTCCCTGCAGAAGTCTACATGTAATCTGTCAGTGGCATTGCTCTACTGAAATCACAAGGACTAAGCCAACGGAATTTTTGAGGGTCAAAAATTCTCAGAAATTCCCTTACTTGTTATTTTTGCAATGCAGATGCTTTAGAACTTTCCTACATGCTTTTTTTCTAAAATCCACAAATGCTTGCTGCAAATTATGCTTTATTGTAATTTTACAGGCAACTAATTTTTTCTTTCACTGTTCCATGTTATGAGAGGCCCTTCACTGCACGTGGCACAGGGACCTCAGAAGGGAAAGGTCCTCTTTGCTGACACCAAAATCAGAATCCTTCTGTCATGGCTTTTAGCACATGTTAGGGCATGCTGGGTTTAAACAGCTAGTGAGGGTAAGTAGCCAACTTCCTATCAGTCTGTCATCCAGCTCTGGGCTGACACGCTCAAGATTTCTTTTGGGAGTAGTAGAAGAGGGGCACACATGTGGCTGCAGGTCTTTGGCACCTGTCCAGATGGACAGCATGTATGGACAGTAATAGAGCTGTTATCCAGGGATAACAAAGGCAGATGCTCACAGTCATAAGGTAGACAGGAGATGTGGTGAAGTGTGAACTCTGGAGCTCTGATGTGTGTGGAGGTCAGCCAGCCTTTACGGTGACTGCACTGGATTTTGTGCAGGAGCACTCAATGGGCAGGTGTTCTAGGGCAAAAGACTGAAATCATCCATGGTTGTGTCTTTGTTCCCTCACCTTTCTTCTAGGTGTTGAGATGATAGTTTCAGTATAAAAAAAAATGTAGTAATGGGAAGTACACATGTAACTTTTAAAGGCAGGTCTTCATCTGACAAAGCAGATTTTTAGGCCTAACCCCTCTGGGCAAACTGCAACTTTTATGCGCGGTTAACTTCAGTTTGGAAAGCTTGATATTCAGACTTTCCAAGCCGGCCTTACACTTGCACATTACAGGATCTGTATTCAGAATTTCCCTTATCCCAATCCCCCTAAACTTTGGCAAAAACATAAAGGGAAACCTGTGACCAGCTGGTGAAAGATGCACCCTCTGTGATACAGGAGCACCTAGGGAGTGGTTGGAAGAAAGGACCCTTGCAACAGCACAGGATTGAGAAAAGCAGAAATACTTAGTAGTGAGGAAAACAGCAAAATTGCTAAAAAAAAAAATCACAACCCATCCAAACCCCAGCTTTATTATCTATCATTTTGATTCAGTCTGATGACAACAGGGGACTTGCAAAGGTTTCTTTCTAAATATTTATTACTTTTCCCATAAAAAACCTGAACCTTGAATTACTTTCTATAGAGCCCAGTGTTATTCTGACATATTTTTTGTGAAATTAGGGGAAGCATTAGGAAAATACTTTGTTCTCTCCTTGATGTTGATATAGCTGTCTTACGATTCAAAAGTTACCAAATTAATTTACTTGTCACTGCTTTGTTAATACCCAGAGAGGTAGGAAAAAACAGAATTACTATGGACTGACACATATAATGTCCCAGGAAAATTCTTAAGTTTTCAAAGGTCCTCTGAAATGACAAGTATCAAAGGAAAAGATCTCATCATTTTTGAGATTACTGGTGCATGAATGTATATAATTAACATTTTGATTTGATGTCTATCTAGTTAGCCTGTATTTTTTTAATGAATAGGTTAGCATCTTCTGTCTTAGGTCACCCAGTAAATAGTAATGACAACCTGTGGAGAAAATGTACGTGACACTTGTGACACATAATAAAAAGCAGCAGTTGGTGAACTAATAGGAAACATTAAAGATGAGAAAAGTAGGTGATGATTAGGTGGACAGGCAACTGGTAAATTTTACTGAATACAAAAACTGTTTTCAAAATGTAGCTTTGATTGTGACTAAAATGTATCAAAAAATGGTTTGAAAAGATACTGATGCTGATCTATGCTGATCTTTACCGAAATGACAGCGTAGCACTTCATTCAGTAGATCTTGTATTACAGCCCACTGAGTGCATTTAACGATGTGCAGTATCTTGCAGTTATAAGTGATTTCCATAGCAATACTAGAAATCTCTTAATAGGGTATGCTGGAAAAGATGACTTCTGCTGTGATGCCCATTCCAGTGTATCACTAAAGTTAAAACTTTCCCCTCAGCATTTAGTGATGACAAAGGTTATAACCGTGTAAGCAGGGTTTCAGAACGTTAAGTGGAATCACTCTTTCCATGTGAAGCACCTTTCCCCAGCGTAAGCTAGAGGGGAATTTATTTGTTAAGTTTGAAACTTAAGTGTATGCTATTTTATTCATTTGGAAATATATTCTCAGATTAGATGCAGTCTTCCATGCCATGTTGTTCTGTAAACCAAGTTTTAAAATAATGGCTTTATAGTATGATTTTAAAGTAATTCTTAAGGGATATTGTTGATACTCTTCTATATACATTCCATTGCTGACAAGGCAATTTAAAGGTCTAAATAAAATGTCATATCCTAAAAACTATATTTTGTGACTTACATCATTATATTTTGTCAGAAGTATCTTCAAATATTAGTCGTTCTTTTCACTGAAGACTAAGTTAAATCCTTGCTACATGAGGTAGGAAAAAAACTTGACAAGTACACCTGTTATCTTCAAAACAAGCAACTTAACTGCCAAACTTATGGATAACTTAATGTACGTGTATGCATTTTCCCCCTTCAACTTCAGTCGTTATTCATTATGGCAGGGAACTTGTTTTTCTGATACAATTTTATGTGTATAATGTGGGAAAGGTACCTGTCTCCCACGACCTACTTCTGAGAGCAATTCTAACCTCAAGTGGGTCTAGGTTAGGACATCACCTTGAACCAGATTCCTATTCGTAGGCAGTGCCCTAGTCACCAGCAATAAAGTGACAAAAGGATGGAAAGTCTTTGCTATCCACTGCCTGGCAATTAGGAAGCAAATAATGAACTGTTATCGGGCTTATTGAGGGACAATAATGAAAGAAATAGCTATCAGTTAGTTAACATTATTTCAGTCCATATTATGTCAGAAGTAATCACATACTAGTTGAGGCTGTAGAAATACTTTCTGTGTTAGCTTTTATGTATTCTCCATTCTATGTATTTTTAAGGGAAAAGAAATACCTTGGAAAGCTCCTACGGCAAATGGCTGTCACCTGCTACTTAGGTTTTTATTTCTATTTTACCATATCCATGGTTAAATGACTAAGTGGCAGAAGGAAAGTTCCTGGTGAGCATTCCATATACAACATTAAAATTAAATTACTGTGCAAATGTAATTATGATACAGTCAATTTCACAACAGCATATGCACATGCATGTATATATGCAGGATATACATGCAGCCATATGCGAGTTCCTTTCATTCTCTTCTATACAAAGTCTCTGATTTTACAAGCCTGTTTATGGAATGCATATCAGCTGACATAATGCACATGATAAATTTTCTTCCCTCTAATGCATTGCTTTGAGCAATGAAATCACCATCCATTGACCACACTTTCTTTTCAAGGAGAAATTTAAACTTCCTTAGCCCTATTTCAGGAATATGGATGTGCAATCTCAGGTGGATGAGATGCTTCACTATGAGACTTACTTAGATAAAATGCAGTTTGCAAATATACAGTAGCATTTTTTTTGTAATAACTGCAGACAAGTCCTAAATGGTGGAAACTGCTTTTGCACTTTCTACCTTTTTGATAACAAACACATTTTAGATCCTAAAATTTTTTGCTGGAGTCAGCGCCTTTTCTCTGCTTTCAAAGGGCATTGGCATGTGCCTTAGTCTATTATCTTTTGAATAATATTTTCTAATGGTTTAGTATAATACTGGTTCTGTTAACATTAGAAAATTTCACTTTTGTGTAATGATGCACAGTTACCCATCACCTTTCCCCATGTATTTTATTTCTGGGATTAAGTGGTTCCTCTCCTTTTGTAACTGGGGACAGCAGGCTATTGCTCCTGTTTTAGAATTGAAAACGTATTAATAGTTTATACACAGCCAATTTCTTTTTATCTGTGTATGGAATAATTTTACATTCCTAGGATTGTTTTCATGACATAAATGAGTTGCAGGCATGTGCTTGGTATTAGTACGTCAGCTTTGTTGATGTGGAGTAAATATCAATAATTCTGATAATAGGAATCTAGGAAATATGACATGTGTCAAGGTATATTAGGAGGTGGGTTAGAATATGGTTTGGAGCAAACATTTTAGGGGCTAAGAGAGAAAAATAATTTCAAAAAGTAACTAGATTATTTTAGGTACTTTAAAAAATGTTTTAACATACAGGTGTACAGCTTGTGTCGGTCATTGGAAAGACTATATTCCACTTAAAAAAATAATCTTACTATGAGGTATGTGTCAAGAAGTAAATGGCTACTTTCACAGAGATAGTTCTAAAATAAAGCACCTCTTATTAGCAGAATGCGTCAGTTTTATACAAGGAAATCAGCCTCCCGTATTCATGTTGATAATAGCCTTACGGGGTGCTCTGCAACTGTCTAAGCAGTGAAGGCAACAAGCTAATAACAATCTTCTAATAATTTTTTTTCAAATTCAACATAATATAAAATATTTAGCATAAAAATAATTTACAAAATGCATCTGGTATAAGATGGATGGGACATGACTCCACCATACAGTCAGCAAGAAACTAATCATACCAACACTTAAGTAGTCATTTAATTTTAAGTATGTGAGTAGACACAATTAAGTCATCTGGATTAGTCACATGCATAGAATTAGGAAGATAAAAAAGCTGTTTCTCTAAAAATGGAATTAAAATTTAATGTCACTTCTCATAAATTTAGTTAAAGTTTTATCAAGGGAAACCTGTTTTGTAAAAGTTGAAAGCTATTCTCTTTCTTCATTGTGGTTTTATAACTTTTCCCAGTGTTTTAAAACAACAGCTAGCTCCATTAGTTTGTCAAGGAAACATTGCCTTTCCGCTTCGCCTTCAACCGCCAAACCTTCTGGATAATTACAGCTCAGTAAGGAGTAATCAATTTACTTCTGTATGTGTGTAATATATACACGGTTAAATGTGATATGGATTTAAATTGATAAAAGAAGCATATCATCACTATCCTATTTTAAGTCTTGACCCATTAAATACCTAATTCAGCTGAATTTTGTATCAGAATGCCTGAAAAGTTTACCAATGACTTCATACTCAGCCTCTGATTAAAACTGCTTTTAAAAGTGTTTCAGGAAAAAGTGTAGCAGAGCCGACAATGTTAGATAGGTTTCTTTCACCATTTACTTCCAACGCTGCCTGTGGAAATCATACTGCATTCTGCTGCATGCAAAATTACATTTTAAAGCTCAGTTTAATCTTTTGGTCAAAAGAACTGTCCCCCGCAGACTGCAAAGTCCATGATCACACATCATTCCTCCCATAGGTACTATAAAACTTGTTCCAGATCTCAAGAAATGCTAGGGCACTCCAAGTTTGCTAGGCACACCAAAGACATTAGTTGCTCCTAATTAGTTGTTCCGTAGTTGTCCTAGGCAATTGTATTATAGAATCATAGAATTATAGAATGGTTCGGGTTGGAAGGGACCTTAAAGATCATCTAGTTCCAACCTCCCTGCCATGGGCAGGGACACCTCCCACTAGACCAGGCTGCTCAAAGCCCCATCCAGCCTGGTCTTGAACACCTCCAGGGATGGGTCTTCCACAACCTCCCTGGGCAACCTGTTCCAGTGCCTCACCACCCTCACAGTGAAGAATTTCTTACTATTATCCAATCTAAATCTACCTTCTTCCAGTTTGAAACCATTACCCCTTGTCCTATCATTACACTCCCTGATAAAGAGTCCCTCCCCACCCTTCCTGTAGGCCCCCTTTAGGTACTGGAAGGCTGCTGTAAGGTCTCCTCGGAGCCTTCTCTTCTCCAGGCTGAACAACCCCAACTCTCTCAGCCTGTCCTCATAACATAGGTGTTCCAGCCTTCTGGTCATCAGTATTGTCAGTATTGTCTCTACTTTCACAGTAGGAGAGAAATTAAATAGCTTGTCCAAGGCCATGTAGCTAACCATTTCAGAAAAAAATGCTTGATCTTCTTCAGAAGCAGTTTTTCGTGTTCAATAGATCTTCCCAGTTCATTTTGAACTTGAAAACTCTCCATCTCGCAACAGAATGAGATGAAGATTGTTGAGATGGTATCTTTTAGGAAAAACTAAAGGGAAGCATCTGTCAGCTGATGGCTGACAACTCATCTACCAAATGCAGAGTGGAGATGTAGTTTCTAGCCCTCATCTCTTCAGCCGCATGCTCCAAAACCGTGGCTATTTGAGAGTTTTCTCATCTTTTTACTTCAAAATTCAGTTATGAGTCTGAGAAAAGCTCAACTGACATGTTGCAGTGAAACACGTATTTTTTTTGTGAAAGACCCCACCGCAACAACTCATCAGTGCCAGTGAAAAACTGCCAGTGTCAATGTCTCTGCATTATTAATGCCTCTTTCTGACAAGCACTGTCCCTGGGATTTGTTTTTGCTGAGCAGTGGCCAACACCAGTCCCTAGCTGAAAGGACTTCTTTCCTCCAGAGGCATAGGGCTCACATACGTGCAGATCTGCTGTGCCACCAGAGCAGCATATGAGTTCTGTAAAGATATAAATCTAGCTAAAACAACCACTAACAGAAGAACTGTCTGTAAAATGATTTTTGGAGGACTGTCAACACTGAAATACGTGTTTCATTCAGACCTGCCAGCTCCACTGATACAAGTAGTAAGCTGTGGCTTTTAGAGGCTAAACAACCAGTTTGAATGGTAATCTACCGCCTTACCACTTCTGGCAATGATCATCTGCATTTGGGGAAGTCTGGCAGCCCAGGCTGTAGATATTTGGAAATACTGGTCAAACGGATGTTGTGTATTGTAGGTTTGACACCAGAAAAGTTGGACCTGTTGCTGTTGGGCCTTGCCAGCTTTGGCAGAGTTGTAGACTGTACATTTCCAGTGTACGCATATGTTTTAGCCTTGAAGAAGAACGGCTGTCATCTGCAGAGCAGATGTGTAGAAATATTTGTGTAAGAAGGGGAGGGTTAGTAGCACTCCACACCAGAGCCAGTGGGAGAAGCCTGTGAGCTGGAAGACTATGTCAAATTACTAAGCATGAAGAGGCTTCACCAACAGATTGGAAGTTGAGGCAGTGGAGCAGACTGTAAAAAGTTCCAAAGTAACCCAGATTTGAAAAAAATATACTCTTTAACCTTAATATAATATGAAAGAATCAGTATAATTAAGTGTAAATTTAGATTGAAATGATAAAGTGAAAAAGTTAGTAAGAAACTTAAGCCACTGTTAATCAATTCAGAAAAGGACCATTTTTAGAAACATTGAGTATATCTGACCTTCATCAAGTGCATACTGCTTCTTTTAAATTATTAGAAAAATCTGTTAGAGTAACTCAAATGCAAACCACATTGCTGCTCACTTCAAATAGGTCTGGACAAATTGAGAATGTGGATCTGTATTAACAGAAGTGAGAGTTAGAGCTTCAAACCTCCTGAAAGGTCTGCAGAACCTGTGACAAGGTATCACTAAACTGCTGTTGAAATATTATGGCAGGTTCTTTTCATGATCCTATTACAAAACTAAAAATCGAGTTTTCAATAGAGTTGGACCCACTCTTACACGCTATGCTGCATTCGTGCTGTATTATTCATAGGATCCATGAAGTCTTGAATAACTCATCAGGTCAGTATGCTACAGGCAATTGCCCAATATAGGTCAAGATGCTGGCATGGTACATAAGACAAAACCTCTAGTCTGTAACTATGTCCTTGAGTAAAACTTGTGATCTGTTGTCCAATTGCTCATGGCAGAGGAAATTGCAGGCCGTGTTGTTTATATTTGAACAAAATACTCTCTTAGATTTCACTGAACATCTTTTGGTATTGATATGTCAATGACAGTAGAAAAAAAGTACTTATAGTCTCCTCTCTAGATATAAAACAATGCTGAGTGCCTTCCAACCAGCAATGAGTGTAGGGCAGTAATAAATATTAAAAGCAGATAAAAATACTTGCTTTAACTTTGAATGTCAAGTGGTGTTAAAATTTCAGTGATGTGTTTTGTCAACACACTTCTACCTGCAGTCCTAGGATGCTTAGAAAAGAATTATCACCATCTGGAGTGTTACAGAAGTATAAAGCTGTTATCTGTTGTTTTCACCAAAACTTCAAATGAAATGGTGGCAGCAGATATCCATTTAATCAAATGTATCACTGAGTTCATATTTTTGGTAGCAGCAGATGGGTGGCAGTCTGGAAGACTTACCTAGAAAAGGCTTGGGGTAGTTCTGAATATTTTCTCAGCATGTAAGCATATGCTGAAAGTGAGTGAGTTACCACACTTTAGCAAGTTACTGCTCATTAGTAGAAACCGTGGTAACTGATCATGTGCATATTTAGTCCATTCAATTGCAAAGTATCAAACACGTTAGATTATGGAGTTCATATTACAAGTCGTTTTTAAAGATGTTAAAGTTGGTCTGAGTGGTCATACTAAGTGGAACAGACTAAGAGCAGTTTGGTTATTAGGGCTCAGATTTATAATACAATAAATAATAGCAGATATAATACAATTTTCAGTGTTCATCTATGCGCTATTACTCAGGAAGGCTATGGTTAGCCGTTAGATACCAAAATTCTCTTCTCCCCTCTGACACTAAATTATTGCCTGAACTCTAAAGTTACTTTATTTTTCCCTCCTTAATCCTAAAAATAAGAGTATAAGAATGATTTTCTAAATTTTTCAGTATTGTCTTAGGAATACTCCCTTTTAAGTAGATAATTCCATTTCTGAAAAAAAAACTTGCTTTTTTGATCCCTTAGGGTAAGACTAGACAGGTGCAAAATAATTACAGTTTGAAAATTCAGACAGGAACAACTATGCTCATTTTCTAATAAAGTAACTAACTTTTCAATCTGTATAGATTTATTAATAAAAACATTATAAGAATTATAAAAGTTTTTATTCCAGAAATTTCTGCCAGAACTAATTCTGATCTGCAGGTCAAAAAATATAGGTTCAACCTCTGTTTCCATGGAGCCGCTCTGGCTTCCATAGTTCCATGCATGTTTTGTTCACTGAATACCAAAGGCAGAAATCTGATAAAAATCTGCTTTCTTTGTCGCATGTTCTGACTGCAAAGCAATGTACAGGATGAACCTCTGCATGCCACCACCAGTAGTTCCAAATATCTTATACCAAATTTTCTTAAAACCTCAGAGGAGTCTCAGAAACATATTGCAGGTTTCAGAAATGAGCCCTACCATTGCAAATTATAACTTCAGTCTCCTCTCCCCCTTCTTCCCTTCCCCCTTCCTATTCCTTTCCCTCTCTTTCCCCCTCCCCCTTGACTCCCAATTGTATTCCAAAGATGTCTCTGATGATACTATCAATCACAATCAGCATCAATAAGCTGTTACGCAACTTCCACTTATGCTCTAAAACTGATACTACCCTGTGTTGCAGGCACCTAACAGGCTTTCGTGATTTGTGTTTATACCGGTGGGGACTCTGTTATCATCCTGTTCTTGTATTTTGAAAGCCTCTGTTATGAACTTCTGAGATCTGTGGGTTTGCAGGTTTCTAATTTGGCATTGTCAAAACAGCAGCGTGGTTAATCAGGTTATGTTAAATAGTCAGACATTAAGACCAGGTGGTGTTCAAGGACTAGGCAGGCTTTACTTCCATATGGAGTCCTTAAATTTTGTAGCCGGTCTGCAAGTTTCTTGGAAAACTTTGTGAAGAGTTTGTTAAAGTACACTTTGTAAAAGTGTACTTAGATGCAAAACCAAACCCTTCAGGGGTTCATGACCATTTTGTCCCTGATTGATGGAAACACTTTAATACATACCTCCTCTAAGCATTTTCTTATGTCCACAGTCATTATTTGTCCTCAATCTGAAACAAAAAATAAAAATTCTTGAAGCATTTGAAATGGTTTTTGAGTTGAAAAATTGAATCTTTCTAGAGGACATGTGATCATAGGGAAAAAAATGATAGTCTGTAAAATAGTAGCATATGCCATATTGTTAGATATGAAGAATTTCTGGTATTTGTAATATTATTCCCAATTCTATGTCAAATACTTATTTTTTCTTGTGTCACTAGTCCCACAGCTTGGGCAGCTCCATTAGCCAGACTAACATTTAAGACTACTTATGGACAGGCAGACTTGGATAACCTTATGACGGAAGTTGTTCAACTACAATAATCACTCTTCTTTACATGTAAAAATTATCAAACTTGCTACGTTTTTCTGTGACTTTGCTTTGTCTCTTCTTACATTTATACATAAGAATGAGATAATACCTCTGTAGCTCGTCAGGAATTTTTCTAGTAATTTTCTAGTTCTTCAGCAAATTAGGATCTTCTGACGGAGACATAACTTTTGCAGCAATGTGCTGATTTAGATGAACATCTCAGAAAAAAAATTATTTGGGTTCTCATAAACAGCTGATTGGAGAAAGAGGTCCTTTCTTACAGATAGCTGTATCATTTGGTCTTTCATCTGAAATTAGAGCTTGCATTTCTTAAAAAAATATTAACTGTCAAGTACAAACTAAGATCAAGATTTCCATGAAGTACTGCACCGTTTCTCTAGAAGGTTTCCATGAGCAAACAAAATGTTGGTCCATAATGGAGAAAAAGTGCAGGAGAAAAACCAGAGAGAAATAGAGAGAACCTATGGAAGAAGGACTGGCTTTGCTAAAGCTAAAATGGAAGGCAGTTTCTGGCATGCCAACTAGGAAACAATTGAATCGAATCATTAAAATAAAAACAGCTTGAAAGTCAGCAAGTACTTCATTCTCAAGGGGTACATTCATTAAAAAATTCAATATTATTCATAGCAGCAAAAGATAGGGTAGAAATCAATAAGTTTCTTGTAGGAAACAACAAAAAGCCACAAGGAAATGAAAATAAGATCAAATGTACGTATGCTTCTGTACATATATCAGGATCCAGAAATAAAAGGAATGAACTGAAAAGCCTGGTTTTAGATAAGGCCATTGCTACATTGGGCATGTACAGAAGTTGGTGAAGAAAAATAAATTATAATACGTGGAATCACTTAATATTGGGAAGTAAAGCACTTAGAAAGACTGAAGTAAACCATGCCATGGAGGAATGATTCCAAAAAATGAAGAAATTAAGAAAGCATGGCCTGAAATAAGGCAAATACTTGAAGTGTATCAACAAGCACTATAGTGTTTATATGAGTTAGAAGATTCAGTGGTAACTCAGAGGAGCGTAACAGCTGTAATACAAGAGTATATATAGTATACCAGACACCTATTTGGATGGGAGCAATGAGTATAGTGGGCAGAACTCAAAAGAACAGAATCTACGCTGATAGCAAGAGACTTTGATCATTGCTGTGTAAATTTGCTACATTTTAAAAGATAGCTTCTCAGAGCCAAAAGGAAAACACCTAAGCAGGATATAGGAAGACATTGCTTCTCCCTAGAAGTGACCAGAAGGTACCTATATTTAAAATCACTCTAGGAAAGGAAAGAATCCACTAAAACAATATTTCACTTCAGAGAGGGAAATGAAGCAGCTAGTTGAAATGTCTTTCCCAAACTGTGGAACAGGTGCAGCATCACAATCATTTAAAGATGTGACAGTGAATTTTCAGAATAAATGTATACCCACATAAAAACTGCAACAGGAGAGGTGGGCAGAAGAGAGGAAACAATGTAGAGGCAAGGCTTGCATCTTTAACAGAGGAGTAGAGTAAGGTATTAGAAATAAATAGTCTTTTCATAAGAGATGTATCCAGCTGAAAGAAACAATAAAGGACATACCAGGAAGTTAAAACTTTCACACAGCAATTCTTTAACATGGCAAGGAAAAACTTACTAAAAGAATAAAACCCAAAACCCTATGAATGAAACTTCTTTTCCAAATACGTTGACCTTTATAGAATTGAAGGGGTCAACAAATGGTCAAGAAATGAAAGGAGCACTCTTGGAAAGCAAGGTGCAAACAGAAAAAGGAGAAAGAATTATTTGGTAGTCATTACCAGTGTGCTTTAGGAAGTTGCCATCAATATTTTTAGTGGGAGTGAACCTCACAAATTATTTTCAATATAACCGTCAATGGCAAAAGTTTGAGGGTAGTAACTACTTACCATTCTGTATAGTATATGCACAAAGCTACTAACATTTTCATTGACCTATTAACTTTTGTGTGGTTTCCGTTTCTTTCAAATCAGCCTCAGGACCAGAAGAACAGAGAATTGTAGATGCAGTGTGACTTTTTTTTTATGTTGAGGGGAAGAAGAGTCTATTGAAGAGCAATAGACCAGAAAATCTGATTTATCTAGTGAATAAATTGGAAGAAAATATAATGAAAAACAGAGCTATAAAACATATGGACAAATATGATACAATGGATGTACAGTCAACATTGCTTTTGTAAGAAAGAAGTTACATCTGTGAAATTTTATTAGGCTACCCTGAACTCACAGTTGCAGAATGAAATAAAGGTGATCTGGCTGTTTTTAGGAATTAGGATATTCAAATTTTTTTTGACATGATGCCTCCTTAATCTTGTGTTTCAACTAAATTAACAGAAGCAAAGATCATATCATGAATTAATAACTAATTCAAAGACAGGGGGAAACGTCATGTAACACATGGCAGGCTCAAGTTACCAGTGAGTCCTGGAAGTACCAGCGATGGATCATTTCGTATTTCTTTACCATGCCATATCTTCCTTATTAATTTTAAAGAGGATATATATAGTGAAATGACAACATTTGACAATGATAACAATTATTCTAGGTAGTAAAAGCACAAAACTGATTACAAAGTGTTGCAAAAGGATCTCTCTATTACTCAAGTGACGGTGATGAACCTGGTCTGCCATTTCAATGTTTGCAACTGTGAAATAACCTATATAGGGGGAGAGGCAGGAACAACTACATCTACATAAATACAATGATGAGCTCTGAATTGAATGTTGTGACTCAAAATATCTTCATGGATAGTTTCATGAAAAAATGACAATTTTCACTGAGGTCAGAAAGGAAAAAGAATGTTAGGAATTATTGGGAAAGAAATAAAGAAAATGGAAAAAATTATGACACTTTCTCTAAATCCATATACATTCAAGGTGCACCCATTTCTTGAACATTGAGTGCAGTGCATGTGTGATAGAATGAGAAGTCCAGGAAAGGCTAACTAGAAGATATGAAATCACTTTCATATGAGGTGAGATTAAACAAAGTATGTCTCAGAACAAGAGGTAGGGGAAGGGTGTGTGTGGGGACCGTATAATAAATGTGTTTGAAATAAATTATATGGAGATGACGTACAGAAAATATTATTCACTATTACAATTCTTCAGAGACTTAAGTGACGTGTATCTGAGAATCACTTCAGAATCACTTCCTTAAAGACTGTCGTGCTTTATGGCTAAAGATACTACTATTTAAATTATGACTGGGATTGTCAGATTTAACCCTAAAGATGGAACTGTATCCTCCGATTTCAACCAGTTTCAAATGTAGGTTAGACCTGTAAAACCTAAGAGTATGAGACATACTCTGTAATATATTTATCCGCAAGCTTTAAACTTTCTTAGTCGTTCTCCATTACTGCTTTAAACTCTTATCATAATTCCATGCTTAAATATAGATTTATAGGTAAATCATTTTCCTACAAAAACTGTAAACTTGTTCATAGATTTTGTTGTCCTGAAAGTAGGATTTCTGTCTTTCCATATTTGCAATGAAGCTTGTGTATTATAGATATAAGGAACAAATAAATAATGTTACGCACTTTTTGGAATGCTAGATTTTGTGACCCTGTTGATCAATGAACTTGATTGAAGGCTGATAATTGATGAGAAGGCCAAGATTTTTGAGGTAATAAATTTTTAGTTTAGTTTGAGATCAGATGATTTTTAGAGTCATAGACAAGTTTTTATGTGAAAACAGAACTGTAATAAAACTTGAATCTATAATGATCTGAATTTAACAATCTATAATTACACATTTTATACATAGGTATGTACAGAAAACTATATTTTACTTGCAAGCAGTACTGTTTTAGAAGTGACAAGTATCTTGAGATATCATCAATGGTAGGTAATATATAGATATTTCTAAGTCCAGAAGTGTAAGGTATAGCAGTAGCTAGCCTGTTGACATCAAGACAGTATAGACTCATCACCAGCTTGAAAGGTTCTCTGCTTCTTGAACTACTAATATTATTCTTCTGTTGCCTGGACTTTCCCAAGAAGTCTTTTATTCAAAGACCTAGCCCTACTTAGCTTATGAGAGCCGACAAGAATACAGCCTGATGTGTTATGCATGTGCAAAAGTGTTATGGAAATGGTAAACCTGATTTCAATTGAAATTTGGTGCTCAAATGGACTCTGGAGTGGAGATATTCTTTGATAAGTTTCAGCCCACAGAAAGATTATACAGCTGAGCTATAAACTAGTAAAAATAGAATTTGCAAATGAAGTGCTGACACAAGTCTCAGGCATAATAGGATGAGCCCTATCATATATGAATGAGTCTTTCTCTCTTTCACAGTAGCATGCCATGCAATATGCAAATAACTTGACTTAATGAACGGCTTCATTTAAGAAAGAGTTCATGTGGTTAAACACTCAGAGACGGTTATTAATGTTTTAATTTTATGGACTGAACTAGGATGCATAAAATTAAATCAAAGAAAACTCTAAAATAATTAGAAAGAAGTCAACTACATGAAAACGATTGTAGGTTAGTATGCTGCTACTGGCTTAGGGTTTCAAATTTCAGGAAGCCAAAAGGGATATATGTTGCAGGGAGTAAATAATAACATTCATGTAAAAATACATCTGTATGGTCACGTAATGTGTCAAAATAATTTTAGTTAAATTAAAGAAATCTACTATAAAGAAGTTCGAGATGACCTCATGGTGGCTTATAGGTAAAAGGTATAGGTATATGCTAGGTGTACATATGTAGAAGACTTACAGGTATATACTACTTATATGTGTTACTGCTTTAGATGAACAAGTCTTCAGATAGCTTAAAAGGAGGAAAATCTCAACCAAGAAGCTTTGAGTAAAATAGACATACACAAAAACATTCAGGTTCTTAACTCATTATAGAGCCACTTATATACTAAATGTAAATATACCAAATAATTAATTTTTTTACTTTTTTACTTTTAATTTTTTTTTACCCAGGAGCACAGCCAATACTTTGTCTTCACACACCAAGATGGGTAAACCTCCTGTGCTATTTGCCTGGAGACAGTGAACGACAACTGTCCTACCAGACTACAGTATGACCTGTGTGTTGGCAGGCATGGTTGCATCAGGTACCTATGTGTGATAAACTATACGCTTCCTACCAGGAATGTGGTAATACCCTGTATACTTCTCTGATCTGGAGCCTATTCAAGCTCCAGTTCAGATCCAGCTCCTGTTGTATCTCTCACTCAGCTCTGATCCAGCCACTGGCTGCTCCAGGCTCCAGCCGCTGCTCTGGCTCCAACTTGACTCTGGGACCTGGCTTGGGCTGCCACAGCTCTACCACCCCTTCTCAAAACGCCATGTCAGCCCCATCCCCTTCTGGGGATGCAATGGTCCTACTGCCCCGGCTAAGAATGCCACCTCGGGCATTCTCTGTCTCCTCCTTGGGCTCTATCTCATCTCCAGGTCCAGCTCAAGCTATCTTTGGCGGCTCTCGCTCCTGCTCAGTTCTGGCACCCACTCAGGCTCCAACTCAACTCTATCCCCT
Organism: Stercorarius parasiticus; assembly: GCA_013396915.1. Taxonomy (NCBI): domain Eukaryota; kingdom Metazoa; phylum Chordata; class Aves; order Charadriiformes; family Stercorariidae; genus Stercorarius; species Stercorarius parasiticus. Next base: position 160,878 of record VWZL01001290.1, on the reverse strand, counting down.
GCTTAAGCTCGTAACCAGTTGCTTCCCTTTCTTTACCTCCAACTTGGCTCTCACCCTTGGTCACGCTGCCATAGCAGCACCACCCATGCTCAGAATGTCACCTCTGCTTCATCTACTGCTTGAGATCCATCTCCGTTCTGTGCCCTGCTCACGCTCTTATTCAGGTCCAGCCTCTTCTTAAGCTCCAACTTTGCTCAGGCCCTGGTTGTCTGGCAGTGCCGCTACCGCCCTCGCTCAGAATGTCACCTTGGCTCTGTCTCCTTCTGGGACTGCAGCTCACCCTGGCTCACTCTCCAACTCACTTATAGCCCTTTTTCTGGGTTCTACGCAACTCAAGACCCTGCTTGGTCAGATACTTGCCTCCGTGTCCTACTACAGGGGCTACTCAAATCCAGCACTGTGCATGGAGGCCTCCTCCCCCTCGACAGCCCTGCAAAGGCCCCTTTGTCCCTGCTGGGGCTCTGCCAGCCTCAGGCACAGGCTGTGGGACTCCATGTAGGGGAGCAGCAGGGGCTGACAGCCCGTCAGCTTGGCAGGGTTGAGGTGAGGTGGCAGCCCAGCCTGGTCCAGCAATCCCAGGGAAACTGGGCTGTGACTCCTGGAGATTTGCTCAAGTGTGGCTTGAGGGAGGCACAAACCTGCTGTTCTGGCCCACCATGTGCCCACAATCGCTCTTGCCTGTGAGGGGACAGCCCACGTGCCCTTGCCTTTCTCCTGGCTGGCAGACTCCGGGCCAGATGGGGAATCAGGCATTTGCGCTACTTTGCTCCAAAGAAATGCAACTGTGGAGAATCAATGCAACTCATGCACGAAGTAAACTTATCTACAGGGTTGGAGCTGTGTTTGTCACTGATCAGGCTTCTCCAGTCTTTTTCTTTTTGCCCCTCGAATGCTGCTGTCCCTCCTATGCCCATTCTCTTTTTCTTAACTGCAACAGGCTGGACGGGGACACGAACAGATCAAAGCACCCTTCTGCCTTCTCCGTCCTCACTCAGGCATCCAGACCTTATAAGGCCACTGACCTAAGGATAAGGAGACATATAGAGCACCAGCCTGCATCCCGTGATGGTCTTACAGGCCGTTGTGAGATGGCCTCGGTGCTGCACCATGTGGGTGTTGCACAGAGCCCCTTGGTGGCCTCCTCGGGCAGGTCTGTAGCTCTTGGATGTGTCCCAATGTAGTTTTGCCCCCCACCCCCTGTTGTGGCACTCTCCACCCTCATGAACCCCACCCCAAAGTGCTAGGGCTTGTTCAGCAGCCTTGTGAAGTGGGGGGGGCATGACCCTGCCTTTTACTTTTGTTTAATTCCTTTCTAGTCACATTTAAACTTTAATTATTCATTTCTTTAGCTCTTATATGTATATATATTTATCTCATATATCTTTATATATGTACACATATAGCTATATATGGATACATACAAATATATCTTTCTAGATAAAATATATCTGTGTACACATAAAGAAAATATTTATCCATATTTTTATACTCCCTTAGAAAAAGAGAGAGTGCATGTGGTGGCCAGTGGAGGTGGAACTCCTGCTGGAAGTTGGGGTTAGTCGCTTACTACCTTAGATAAATATTGTCCTCATCCTACTAATGATAGTTTGGTGAAAATAAGAGAAGAAACAAATGTCACGAACAGAGAAGAGGTGGAATAACAGTCTGCTTGGGGAACTTGTGTATTTGGAAGGTTTAAGTTAAACAGATGACCTGAGAAAGCGGCACACTGTCTGTCACTAGTTACTGCTGGTGATCTTGCTTTGCCCTCAGGAGTGAGAACCTCAAATGCCTGCAGAAGCTTAATATGATAAAACATATAGGAAGCTTTGCCTTGAAAAGCTTGTGCTGGTGCTGATGCGATACGGGGGAAAAAAAGAGTCATCTTTTGAGTATCACAAAAATTTCAAAATTATTCAGAATTTATTTTGATAGTAGAGTTTGGGTGCATCATGTAAGCCACTAAATTTGTAAAAAAAATAATCCTGCTTCTAGATTGCCATACACATATTTCAAATTCAATGGAGGATTAAATTCATGCAATCCAAAACACATCTATCCATTTCTCTTTTCTCTGTATTCTTATTTCTTTTTAACCTTTTAATAGCTTGTTTCCCCCAAACTGCTTCTGCCTATTTGTCTGTTATTCATCCAGCCAGGTCAATTTTCATATGATCCAATAAATACAGCTGATAACATCTTTATAATATATTTACTTGTTCAGAATCTAAACAGGCAATGTTAGAAGCAAATCTTTGGCAAAATATCTTCACATTATGGATATGAAGACTGTGGCTGGAAAAAAAAAAAGAGGACAATCTGGCATATTACAAGATTTTCATGCTTGGGAAAGAAAAATGGACATGATGGAGAAACAGAGACAGATGTCAGGGTTTAAGGATAACAACTGGTGTTCTTTCATGCTGGGCTCAAGGCTAGATGTGAGGAACAGATGTGAGGCTGACAGGAAGAAAGACTGAGTTGGTAGACAAGAAGATTTGGGAGTTTTTGGTCAAAAGTTTTAAGAGCAACTTGGCCTCCTCTGTTCCTAAAATGCAACAGGACAAGCCACTGAATGAGTCTGGGACAGGAGCGAATAAAGTTGTCAGTAAAAATACAGACGTACCAGTCAATGCAGAACTGTGAACCAAAGACAGTTGAAGAGAATGGAGCAGACGGAACAAGTAAAAAGTAAAAAGTATTTTTCTTCCGTCTTGCTCGTTAGACCTAATAATGAAATCTCACTTTCAAGGAAGACTGTCTTCAGACAGTTGGAAAAGACTAATGGTTCAGGTACCTTAGATATGAGGAAGCAGGAAAACTGTGCAATGGCAAGGGGAAGTCTAAAGCAAGTTTTTTATAGAACTTTATGTATGGTCAGAGGGTTGGAGACAAAGGAAGGATAAAATAAAGTATAAAGGAAAGATACATTTACAGAAGATGTTAATATTAAAGGAAAATTTCAGCAAGTTTGGAAAGGATAATAGTCACCAACTAGGTGATAATAGTTTCTGATTTTTTACTGTTACTATGAAAGTCATATTCTAAAGAGGGTGAACCCTCCAATCCAGGGAAGAGAGAAATAAAGATCTTATGATCAAATCAGAACCTTTGGTTTGCTACGCCAGTGGATCCCTGGCTGTGGCTGTTTGGAATCTAATAGCAAGTTCAAAACCTGAACTGTTTTGCTGGATGCTCTGCTTTTAGTCAACGTTGGCTAAGTGGCTACAGCTCTGGTGAACTGAGTTTGTAGTATTATGATTTTAAAACGCCTTAATCATCTCTGAAATGATCTTAAATGAAAGCTGACAATTGGAACCCTATGTCTTATTTAATTTAAACCCAAATCGCTACTATAATTTAGAAATGTCAACACTTTGCAACATTTTTCAATTTGACTATTTCTCTTCCTAACATGAAGATATAGTGAAATGTCTGCATGCTTTTAAAAGTGGATCAATCTACGAGTTTCATCTAAAGAAATGTCAGATTTATCAGACAGGAATAAATTCACCTCTGCTGTTAGTGAACAATGACAATTGGAATAGACTTTCCCCCCCATCAAAAGGAAGCCAAATTGAATTATAAACCTGAAACAGTTGTTGGATGTTTATACTCCAAGCAGAATCTGGATGTAAACTTGCTGAGCAAAAGGCTTCAGTGAGATTGCTACTCTAAAAAATTGAGAAAGCTTCCCTGGACTGCATTTCTTTAGGGTGTTTAAAAAGTACAATACAACAGAAGTTTAGAAAATCAAACATAACATATAAACTAGTTAACACAGATGAGAATCAAAAACTCTTGCGAATACCCAAAACCCTGCACATATGTGGAAACAGATGATTAGAGTGTTGTATCTGCCCTGTGGTTCAGTTGGAAGTGGTTTAATGTACAGCTGAACTGTCTCTTGAGTAAGTCTCTTTTATATTCCAGGTTGTAGTGTTCCCCTGATTTTACAGGATGGTGCCTTGATGCATCTAAACTCACTGGTTATTTAATAAGAACAATGAGAAACTGTTTGCTGTTCCATTCCTTTATTTTTGTTGTTTCCCCTATAGGGCATTCAAATGATCTTCTGTAATCATTGCTATTATTGATTCAAGCCTCATTGTTAGCTAGAAACTAAATTTTTCAAATAGTTGCTTCAACTATTTACAAGTCTAGTGTATGTCATGAATACTATAAAAAGTAGTCTATGGGACAAATAAGAAATGAATAGACATGGTTTTCCTTAGAAGAAATACTGTGGTTTCTCACTTAAAATGGACTGATTTGGAAAGCTGAACAGCAGATGTTAGTTCAAAGATGGGTATGAAAAATAGCACAAGGTGGATCTTATAATTAAAAATTTTATTTTTTATAGCAATTTGCTCACTAGAAGATAATAAACAAGCAATTTGCCACAGAAACTGTATTTCAAAAAGACAACATTGAGAAACATACCTTTTTATAAGCAACTAGTGATGATGAGGAGGAAAAATCCAACACAGTTTACTCATTAGAAATGGTTCATAAGTTCAATGTTTTTAAAGGATCCTAATTTGGTTGAATAAAATGCCAGATAAAATCAAGTTGTCAAGCAAAGATACTCTTTGGACAGAACAAAACTACCAAATTCAACTTTTACCTTTTGAAATTCCCATTTTAGTACATCTGGAATGTAAAGTAAAAAAAAACGGTTTACAGTGCAACATCTATCCTAATGTGTTTGATTGGTGCCCAATTCCCAGTAATTTCACTACAAATATATATTCTTACAAAAGCAGATTAAATTTGACTACTTTTTCACTGTTTATCTACCTATTTATTAACAATATTTACGGAGAGAAAGCTCTCAATAAGAAAATAATGCTGTTCCTTCAAAGTCATTAAAAATCAAAACAAAGCAAATAGGTGTTGTATTTCTGTTTATAAGCCCATTATTTCCAGGTCATCAGATAGAGAAAATTAAGTATTTAACTACAAATCAAGTTGGTAGTTTATACTAGAAGATATTAATGTCTGAATATTAAAGATGTTAGTTTCAAGGGCATTAACAATCAAAAATTTAGAATAGCTGTGAGTGGTAAAGCTTTTGTCTAATGAAATATGAATTCTGCAAGTCAGTAAAGTTGCATAAAGTTATAGCTGTTGTAATAATGCCTTACTGTGCTGAGTTTTATGAGGAAAATTATTATGCATTATTTGTTTTTTTGACCAACAGGCTTATAAATACCAAACAGTATTATTCAAGAAAACGAAAGTATCAGATTAGGTGTTAATTCATTACTTCAACATTAAGAGAAGTTTGGTTCAATGCACTGCAAAGTTGAAATGTGCAATACTTTAAAGCTCTAACATGAACACCCTCTGTCCATACATGGCCCAGGTGAGGGGGGTATCTAAAAAAACCAATGTCTGAATTATTTGCTGAAGTGACTAGTAGTTGTAGCTCTTTTATTTCATCAAATGTGTTCAGTGAAAAATACCTCAACGTCTGAGAAAAAAATGGAGGAAGAAGGTAATTCTGTTAACATTGTTTTGTTTGTGGGAGTTTGATAACGTTTTTATTCATTCAATAATGAAAACACCAGAAACTTCTTAATCTTCTTGGCAAACATTTGACCTTGTTCACGCAAACATGCAAGAACACGATTAACTTTATGTGTACAAGTAGTCCCAGGAAACTGCTTGAACAGAATGGTAAACAAGGGATTTTGAGCAAATTTGGAGAAAAAGAGTAGAGTTCCTTCTACTAACAGATGGCTTTGCAGCAGGTAACAGAAGAAGATAATGAGTAATCAAGTGCAATGACTAAGCTGGCTTGGACAGGTTGTGTTTTCTATTCTACTTCCCGTTTCATCTCTCCATCTCCCTGTCTGTAAGGATTCAACCACTAACCTACATATTGATGAAGCCCTCATCCTTAAAATACTTCAAAGTGAAAACAGAGATTGTAGCAGCATTAAGTATAATCTGATAGTTGTGAAGGAGACGATTCGTAACCTGGAATGAAAATATCAACACGCTGTTTGAAAAAACAAAGTTTTTCTCAAGATGACATAGTTTGAGAAGCCTGCCAGAAACACCACAAAGAAAATGAAACAGATTGGTGATTTGATAACCAACTGCTAAGGAGAGGTAGGAGGCCACCTATCTAGCTAGGAATTTTACATTTTTATTATAGATTTGATGAGTCATATAGTGAGATAGCTGTTTTGGAAGGACAAAACACAGAGTTACAGGGGACGTGTTTAGTGAACGTTATTTGGCATGAAGAAGCAGGTACTAAGGAAAGTAATTCAAGCACGTTGTAGAAGCAAGAACTCATAAAGATTTCTGTATTACAAATAGGGAAAAAAAAGTCTTTTTAAAAACAAAATATAGGGTGTTCTACATTCATGTAATGGAAATCATAACAGCAAGGTTTGTCAGAAGTATAAAGTCATTTTACAGAACTTTATATAGCATATCTATTGTAACTAAGATATGGAATGACATGAAACTGCATGCTTATGAAAACTGTTCCAATGTGGGCTCGGAGGGCAACTGCATAAGAGAAAAATATGAAGTGTCTTTGCAGATGTCCTTATGGTTTCATAAACAAAAGACAGATGGCAGAAAATACAAGAGATGAACTGTTGTATGTATGATGTGTGTGTGTTTTGGGTCGTACTGTGTTTTCACAAGAAAAACAGCCAAGTGAGCAGGTCAGCCTGTTCTCCTAGGAGAACACTGATCTTCTCAGTGACAGGTAAGCAGAAGCATCCTAGAGAACATTAAATAAACAAATCCTGTATAAACTCAAGCTCATGAAATGATGAAGGCAGTTTTTAATTTGCTTTGTTATCAAGGCTAAATGTTAATAAAAAAAAAAGGTAGAAATTCTAAGTGGTATGAAACATTTTATATAGGTGGTATTATAAAAGATAGAGATTGGGGTGATTCACATGACCAGAATACTGTAAACAGTTTTACCTCATTCAGGAATTTAGAACACATGTTTGTGTGTGTGAGAAAGAGACCTTCCATATGAAAGAAATCATTACCTTATTTAAGGCTACTGAAAACTCAGAAGTGCTAGTTCCTGAATGCCTGCAAAGTAATGTGTTAACCAGCACAGTTCAACAAGAAATGAGGGAAGGGGTCTGTTCTATACTGGTCAAATCAAACTAGAGAACTGGATAAGCTACTATTTTAAAGCATCAATTTACTATTAATATGGACTTCTATTTACAGATGTATGCTGGAGACCAACTGTAATAGCTATTATAAGAGGGCTGGGTTTCAAGAATTATAATATTTCAATGCTAAGAAAAATTATGAGAAAAAAATTGAGAGAGGGGAAAAAAATTATGTGAGAATGCGAATGAATATTGAGAATGCTTGGTAGGTCAAAACTGCACAGTCTGGGATGAATATATTAGATAAACTAGAGTAAGAATACTTCATTCTTGCATCATACTTAGCACTAGTAGATGTCAAATATCTTTGTACAGAGGTGAATTCTTTCCTCTGAAGTACCAATTTCAGATTCCAGGCCTGTGTTCTTTTGCCACTTATATGGTCATTCCTCTTTCCTGTGTCCTTGGCTGAGCCTGCCTATTTCTTCTGTGTATAACTCAATCCACTGAACAACACAAGTGGTGAAATGAAGGCAACAAAGAGATATTAAAAAATATCATATAGTCAAAGGAAAGAGGAGATAAGAAAATAACAGTCAGTAAAAATTAGAAATTTGAAACTGTAGAAAATTGACAAGAGAAGCTGGAGGTAGCAGGAAAGAAATCCCTGGCTCTTAATGCAAATCAATAAAATAGTGAGTTTGGTGGGGGTTTTTTGAACTATATTTGGAACGTAATAAACCCTAGTGGGTCATAAGCCAGACACCAGATGGAGATGATGAACCTTTGAATAGCAATGTAGAAAAGGCACAGGTAATCACTAATAAGAAAAATTGTCTAGTATCTGGAAAGCTGTGAAATTATGTAGGTGTGTCTGGTAATGTGACTGAAAACAATGAAGCACTTTCTAGTCCATTGGTAATAGCAGACAGTAGAGAGCATCTGCTAGCGAGTCAACTTTTTAAATCAGTAGGGCTAAATAACTGTGGGGTCTTGTGAATTGTGCTTTCAGGGATGACATTTCTTCAACTGCAATGGAACTCCTGTTCTCTTTCTCTCTTTGGGGTAGGACGGAAAGTAAATGAGATCTCTTAAAATAAGCTTAAATACTGACTACACTCTAAACAGCACACACTTTCCCAAAAAGAACTGGCTGAAAATATATTTAATCTTTTCAGTTTTTAATATAACTCCTGAAATAGATATACTGAGGTAGCCCCACAAAGCTGTTGTGTTTTTTTTTCAGAAAAGGCAAGACAAGCTCCTGTAAACTAGTTAATCTGACAGGCTTCTAGTAAAGCACCAGAAATGAACAAGACGGGGGGGGGAGCAAGAAAACAAAAACCATCCCAAACCAATAAAGAACCAAATAATGTAAAAAAATACTCAAAAACTATATGCAAAATCTGTCTTGTGATGTAAACTTATTTTCAGCATCTGAGATTGCAGTTTTGACGGATAAAGGTAACTGTATATATATAATATAGTTGCCTTCAACAATGTGATAGGAAAATAGCACTATTCGTATCTATAAAGCCTATGTGAAATGAATTAAGAGCTAGCTAGTTGACAGATCTCAAAAGTAGTTGTCACCAGGGGTGTTTCCTAGCAGAATCTTGAAGAGATAAATAATAGGTCTAACATTATTTAGTATTCCTTCAGCAGTCCAAAGTAAATATAAAATCACTTAAAAGTCACTTATAAAGCTTGGTGGACAGCTAAACTATCAAAGTCAAGGAACCATTTAGACTGAGAGGTAAATTAAGCCTATTGAAAGAAAAAAATATTTTAATGCAAAATTATATATATAGTAACAAGTAATACAGGTAATACCCACATGAAGGGACAGGAGCAGAAAGAAGAGGCAACTTCGAGGTGAAATACGAAAAAGGTTGTGAGCAGAGTGGATAAATAATTCAGCATGATCTCTACGTGTGATGTTGTGGCAAATGAGGCTGTAATGTGATCTATGGTTACAGAATCAAGGAAGCACTGAGAAAACAAAAGAAAAGTCTCCCTTTTCTTCCCTTGTGTGGGGCAGTGATTTTAACAATATTGGAATCCTGCATCTCTTTTGGGGGCCCAGCATTTCCATGACTATGGAGAAAAATTAAATTTCAGAAAGATGAGACCTATAATTAACTTTCAAGAAGTGCTCTGAGAAATGCACAAAATGGCACTTTCTTAAAGAAATAGATCAAAAACTTCTGATTACAGTGTATTAATACTTTCATAGGGAGAAAATGAAGGATATGCTACAGCAAAAAAAATTAAGAAAAATTAAGAATTTCAAACTGAAGCTAGTAAACTGGAAAAAAAAAAACATTTAAACAGGGTTGTGATTACTGATTATAGCAAATTAAAACCAGAATGAGTATTTTCTTCACCTCTTGGTTTCTTGATGTCTGGCTTTCTTTCATGAAAGCCTGATTCTTTTCTTTTTCTTCCTGTTTCAGGATTAGAAGTGGGTTTAGGATTTTTTTTCTTTCTCCTGAATTTTCCGCTGCTCTGTTCTGTGCTGCAGCTTATTGTGTCTGATTGCATCAATCACATTGTGTTTCCTGAAGTAAATAATATATTGACAAGTTATGTATTATTCAATCCTGAATAGAGCCTTCACATGTGAACACAGAGGTACAAATTTACAATTTGCTGCGATGCTGTAAGCTGTATTTACCAGAAGGTATGAAGGAAGAGATGAGTGAATTCATTTTGTCTCGTGTTGAACTCACTTGGATAGTGACTGAAAAGTTCAAGTTGAACTCCATCATCCACTTAGAAGAGATTTTGAAATGTTTGTAAAGGCAATGTATTTTCTGCTGTCTAAATACTCACTAAAGCTAACAAACAAATAAGCAAGCACTGAAAAATATTTTAAGACCCTTAGATGCCTACGGTTCATCCAGCACTAATGAGGAGCAGGGCAGGAAGTTGTGTTATTCCTTTGATTTTTAAAATGGCTAATTCTAGTACATTTAAGGCTTAATCCATATCTTGTACTCCACTGAATCATTTCATCATAGTCATATAAACAGTAATATCTGAGGCCTCAAGTTTATACATATTTACATTATAATATAGACTCTGTTAAGTTATTCTCTGATAATGTTCAGTTTTACTTTTAATGACTTGTACGTGTGACTTCCAGTGTCATTCACCTGCTGGAAACTAGGCCTCAAATAGTTGTTTGTGATGGTACCCAAATGTTTCCTGGGTTTTGCCTTGGATGAAAATCGGAATCTCACAACTTCATGTGGTAAAAATTCTGGGTTTGGGAAGAATTGTATACATTGCATGGGTCTGGTTCACTCTGATTTTGATTAAAAGCTATGTTCTGATTCTCCCGTTGGTGAGTTTGCACCCACAACTTCTGATTTCCACTCTATTTTTCCTTATAGTTAACAACAAGCAAATTGAGAGCTAAGAAGCTTACTCACTATCTTGAGAAGAAGAAGCTTCAATACCTTGTGAATTTTAAGTGCTGATGCATGCATTTCAGTAGTGACTGATGCATGACTAAGAAGGTACATGGGGAGAACTGTACTAACTGTAACATTGCTCATACAGATGTTCAAACTCATGTCCTCGCCTTGGCCTTTGAAGTCCTGCAGTACTGAAGAGAGAAGAACTTTCAAAGTCTTATTTGGCAGTTTTTCTTCTTTCAGTCAACCCCAGAAGTGAGCTGGGAAAGAGGATACATATGACCCCTGCTCACTGATACAGACAAGTTGGGATAAGTCTGTGATAAGTGAGGGGACTTAACTGTAGTAATTTATGTCAAATGTACCCCTCACTACTGACAGAATCAATGTTACTGCAGTGACGAGAGGGCTAAAAGTAATTTTACAGATCATTCTCGTTTCTTCATTTTTATTTCAATGCTGATATTTTAAAGTTCAGGTAAGAAATCAAATTGCAAATTTATTGCATCATTCCATTAACAATCTTTGCATGACCCCTTTTTGGTTTCTGCTGGCATATTTATTATCCACAGTTATTTTTGCAATATTTTTGTAGAATATATTCAGCCTATTAGTTGCCTGCAAACTGTTTGCTGAATACTTGCTGTTTCTTGTGCTTCTGTCTGTGATCACCAAATTAATGTTAGTATCAGTTTTGCAAGCAGGTAATAGATGTGTTAACCAAGAGGACTGCTAATGAATTCTGGATAATTCCTGTCAAAATTTTAGTTGCTGCTATGAATGTCCAGTTACTGTCAAAATATTTACAAATTGTGAATCTGATTCCTGAATGCGTAACTATTAATAGCGATTAAGTCTGGTGCTTTAAGTTAGAAAAGTACTGCTTTTGTTTAACCATGCTGTTACCTTGAACTGAAAAGCTAGACCATCTGGTATCAAAACTAGTAACTTCAATAATATATGTAATATTTACTTTGGGATAAACATAGAAAAGTGAAGAAAGATACTAGTTTGTGATTAAAGACACCGGATTACAGTTTCATATGATTAGATAGGTATCATGTCATATGGATATTTTTCTGGATTTGCTATAGGCTTACTGTGTAAGTCTGGAAGTACATAAGTTATTTCCTTTGTGTACAAGACTTCCAACTATAAAATGGGATTCCAGGATTTGCTTTCAGATTTTTAATTTTAAACTTTGTTAAATTCAATGCAATATATGCTGAATTTTTTAATTACATATAAAATAGATCCAACATGATGCGAAGTTGAATTACAGTTTAACAGTCTGGTACTTAAGCACTGTAGTTGCATAAAAAGTATGTACTTGTGGAAAATAGAACGAGTAAGAATTCCTACTGATGAACTGTAAAAATGTATTGAAAAATATTCTCCCAAAGGAGAATTTTAAACACCACTGCAAGCTTTTGAAACAAATATTATTCAGTTTCGGCCTTTACATATTAAGAAAATTAAACCTTTGACACCTTTGTTATTACTGAAATGCTTGTATTTTGTTCTTCCTATGCAAAATATAAGTTTTCTAAGTTTCAATATTGACAAAGTCAATATTGCTAATCAAAAAAAATTTAGCAATAATTTCCTCTAACTTCTTAACTATTTCACATACTTTTGAGTCCCATAGTGTTTGTATACTTCTCATTATTATGACATTATGGTGTTATGTTTGTGTTCAAAACTAAAAAATACATATTTTCATTTGATTGCATGTATTAAATATCATATAACAATATATGAATATTATGCTACTACAATAAGAAGGCATTGTAAGTTAAAGGCCATCTTAGGTTACTTGATAATATTTTGGATGGGATGTGGCTTTACTAAAACAAGTGCACTTACTGTCTTCAGCACTGAGCTGATCTTAAAAATATTTACCATATCCAGGCTTCTAATATTTGAAGTGTTGTTTTACAAGTATAAAGTACAAACATGTACAGGTGAGAGCACATTTGTTAGACTGGAGTATCTCTCTGACTCAGTCAACCTTCTGCTACAGATCCTTTACAAAGCTGTTTTTAGAGTGCCATGGTGATCTCAGCTGTATGGATTATAGGTGGTTAAAGACTTTTTTTTCTTTTAACTGTCACTAAATAAGCATCTGTGTGAGAGAAAATAAAATGGTTTAGTGCTATCAATTGATTTTATTATCCCATTCGGAAGACATGAAATTATTTGACAGAACTATAAAGCAAGCAGAAGTAGATATTACTACCACCTTGTAGAACGGTACTCCGAGAAAGGACATGGTGCTATTAAAGTGGTGCTAGCTTTCCTGAATGCCAAAGGCCAGCCAAGGTCCTTCTGAAATGTCACACAAAACTTCTAATTCAAAACAGTGAATTTCATGGAACAGTAACTCCCCTAAAGTACAAACAAAATTACACAAACTATGACTGCCATAACCTGTTAAGGGACAGTAATATCACTGCTTTACGGTGATGTCTGGAATTTAATTTTGACTAATTCTAATGAATTATTAAGAAGAAAGGAATCTGTGGCTACAATTTCAACTCCCATATGACCATATATTTTCTTTCCTTAATTATGCTTACATGGTATGATGTGAACAATTATTCACTTTTTTGAGAGTCCTTTAATTGGTTATAGTGGGAGGAAAGAACGTCCCTGAGATGATATCATCAGTTTTCGGTTAGGAACTGTGTTTCACTTATCAGTAGAGATCTGGCCCTTTTTGATGGTGTGAATCAGCTGTCCAGGAATGCCACTGTATATAAATATTCATTGTATATAAATATTGCATACAAATACAGTCCCTTCTTGATTTCATGTAAAGATTTTAAAGGTGGCAAAGCTGCCTGTAGATAAATTGGCTTATTGGACACCAGATCTGGTTTGTTTTGTGGTCCTGCCTTATTACAAATTACTTGTCATCTTCATCCAACTAGCAAACTCTTCTCTGTAAGCTCTAAGGACTGGGCAATCTTTCCTCTTCTCATCTTTACACAGGTTTTAGTCATTGTGGGAAAGTTGATTTAGCGACCTGCCCTAAGCCATGTTCAGACTACAATAATTTTTCAAGGAAGTCCCCGTCATTGCCAGATGTCCAGAAGCAAGATCAATGTTGGGAACTCTGAGCTAACCTAGGCATCTCTTATAACGTAGACTTTATTCAAGAGTATTTGCCTGGTATTTTTCAGAAAACTTGTGTTTTTCAGAAAGCTGAAGGCTCTTCCTTCCAAGCTCCACAGAAACCAGGTAGATGCAGTTTAGCACTGGGCTTTCCCCAGGCTAATAAGTCCTGCAGAGAGGCAGAACATAACACCTCAGCTCTGGGACTGCTTGTCTGGGTTTGTTAACATGCAAACTGCATTCACATAGCTTCCTGTTTGCTTTATGCCGTGACCCATACTCTCAAAAAGAGCCTAACTGTGCTAAATCCTCAACATTGCTAATGCCAGTGGAGTGGAACTGCACTTAAGTGTTGGCGTGAAATTTCCCCTGGGTTAACAAATACTTAGTCCGTGACTGCACGGGCAAGTATTTTAAGTCTATTGGCATAAACTACTTTGGCAGTGCACACAAATAATCTGAAAGAAGCTAGGCTAAAAGAAAAGGACATCTGAAGTGCAGGAGCTGTTTCAGTCTGATCTTACTAGTAGCCATCGGGATGCCCAACAACCTGCCAAAGGCTTGGAGAGCTAACAAAGGGAAAAGCACGTTCCTGGGAGGCATCCCAGTCCTGTTCTGAAGTTAAGCTGTTAACCCCAGAGAAAGTCAGGACTCCAACTAGAGCTTATCAGGGCAAAGGCACAGAATGAGCACTTGGGCCAGATTTTCCTTCAAGAAGCTACCGCCAAGAAGCCCTGAGCTGTGCTGAAGAGACAGACAAGGTCTGTTTCATTATTAGAAAATATAGAGGTAACCCATGTCCATGGTCTTTGCCCCTGTTGCAGTGCTCCAGTAAGTGGAGAACAAGAATCCCACTTATTCATCCTGCCTGTCGCAGTATCCAAGTTTCAATATTATCTGTTTCATTAATGTTTGTTATTTAATAGCTGGTATCTGGTTAGAAGCTTTCCATATACATACTGGATTTTCTGGCAGATTTTGCTAAAGTAGAATTCAGAATTGTCCATTGTTTTCAGTCCTGCATTTTCTTGCTTTCTTCTGGTTCACAAAGAGGTCTCTATAATGGTGACCAAGGTTAAAGGTAAATTGCTACAAATGGCTTTGCATTTCATTTTCAATTATTCCTACGCCTACATTGTTTCACTTTCTCCAGCGCTCTCCCACATAGCTTGATTTTCCTTAATCCCTCAATCCTGTTGCATGACCATTCTTTGCTTTAAAGAAATGTAACCTTTAAGACAAAACCAAGGCAGTATTACCTTAGAAAGGTGGCAATAAATATGCTGCTGACTCCTTCAGAATATAGAAGTACAGCTTGATCATTGCACTGAGATATTTAGACTTTAATATACATAAAAATAAACAAAGCATAGTGGTTCTTTTAGGAGTTTTATGCCTGTGAAATATAGAGAGTGCTCTGCTTCTGTTAATGATGGTTTGTTGTATTATATTGATGTCTGCCATTGAGGCTGTATTCTTATTCTCAAGAAGTGAAGTAGTGTAAGGATCCTCTAATTAGCTAGGAAGGCTGGTTAGACTTTTTAAATGAAATGTAGGCATACTCTTTTGACTTTGACTATACCTGTATAAGTACATATTGTCAACAGCATTTTACCTTAATCGCATCAAAACCAGGTTTCAGTTACAGTTTTTCTAGATCTAAAAAGCAGCCAGGCTGTTTGATTTCTTACATCTTCTCCAATATTCTCCTTTTCTCTTATTCTCAGTTATTTATTGCTTTTCATTACTAACCATTAAGTGCCTCCAGAATAATTTTCAGCTCATGTCTTCTGGTAGTAATTTCTTATCAAATCTTCAGCTCCATAATTCTATGAAATGCCTTCTTTTTCATAACAATATGCTAATTCGTGTTCAAAGAATTGTACCCTGCAATCCATTCCATAGTTCCCCATAAGCATTTTCTATTGATTCAACCAACTTATTTTCCATCACCTAGCAACCTCCAAATTCAGAAAACAGAAGTGAATCTCTGCAACAGATATTTTATTAATTTTCAGCTCACTGTCATAGACATTTTATAGTGTCCTCAGCTGAAATTAGAAAGTTATGTTTTGACTTTGAATAATATACTTATCAGGGAAGATTTTATTCCACTGGGGTTATGGTGTATCACATGAATTTGTTTGCAGCTCAGCAACCACCTGAGATATTCATTGAAAGTTCAGAACATCTGTGTTTCTCATCAGATTTAGCTGATAGCCCATTTGGATTCATTCAGTACAACCTGAAGAGAACAACAATATATTTATTCTTAATACACATTTAAGGGAAGCTTGAATTCATAATGTCGGTATTCAGAATTCACATGGTGTATAAAAGAAAGATGAAGAATAAGATCTTGGAAAACAGAAAAAAAAATTCTTTTGTTACTCAGCACCAGCTTTATGTAGGGTCTTTTGTGGTTTTATATGTCAAGTTTAAAGGTAATGAGGCAAGTTTATAAGGTAGACGCAGAAAGTTATGAAGCTGGTTGCAGAATTATGACCTTCATATGGAATTCTAAAAATCCCAGTGGAATTTTTTTGGTAGGGAAAGAACTCTTTAATCAAGGCCATGGTTCCATTTTCACTTTAAAGTACTAAGTTTTGTAGATTTTGCACACTTTAGTAATTACATAGTTGTCAGATAATTTCTGTAGGGGTTATTTTAATACAGCCATACTGATCTTCTGCAGCACAATTTGCAAGACTACAGCATCCAATTTCCTGTAATACATACATGTGGAAAGAGCAGATGCTTGCGAATAGGGGTCGTGAGAACGGTACACCAAAAGGAGGGATTTCTAAGACATGCTACAAGGAACAGATATGAAGTTCCACCTCTCTCACAAAGATAAGTGCGCATGCGATTTGAATTGGCAGATTGTAACAGCTGCAGTTGTGTAAGTGACCCCGTGGATTTTGTTGCCTTTCTCAACTTTCTCTTGAAAAAGATCTGTGTTTTTAGAGCTCTATCACTCAGGCAAACGAAACTGTAGTTTTATATCCCCATTAGCCTTAAGTAGTGCAAATCTACATCTTATATTTTTCTCTGCAGGATCCTAGGTTTGATGGGCTACATTAGAAGGGAAATTTCTTTTATCTGCTTTTTGAGAAAGTGACGCTGAGGGGGAAAAATACTCCTTACTGGTGCCCCATCTCAGGAACGATGGAGCTTTTTTCACTTTTCTGCCATTGGACTAAAAAAAAATAGGGAGAGAAAAAAAGGCTGTGGGGTGGGGTGTGGTGGGGAGAAAGAAATACAGAAATCAGCAGGAAATTACAAGAATTAATTTTTTTTATATATATATATATATAAAATGGTAATTTAAGGCTTTAGGTACTTGTTTCTATTTAAATATTGTGTTCTTCAGTCACCCCACCTGTGTTTGCTTTTATAAGAGCAAGATTTATGGGGCTGAAATATTGACAGACTTGGGAGAGGATGTGGTCAGATGTACAGTTGCAGCTGAGTCAGGCTGAGGGATTACGTCCCTCAGGCTGCCCATCCTCTCCCCAGCCCACAACCCTGGTCTGCTGGCAGACTTACACGTGTTATAGTCCCTCTGTAGCTCAGCACTACGAAAGCAGTCTCAGTTTTAACGAAAGCCAACCAAAAGGCTACTGCTGACAGTATTTATGCTAACCCAGAGTGTTTTGACAGGAGCAGATAAGGCAGAGACTGCATTGCAGGCTGTGGCTGTCTGAGATGGTGGTTTCACCCTCAGCATGGAGATGGCTGGGGAGGTGGCCTAGGGACAGCAGCACTGCACCTGACTCAGCAGCCACCAGGACAGCGTACCTAGCTGCCAGCAATGACTTTTCTATTTTTTTCAGCTTTCTCAGCTTTAACAGAGCTTGTAACAATTGTGTCTCAAGCAGACATACTAGTGATTTCTGCCATGAATCAAAATAGCTGTTGTTGCGGATGCCAATTTGTGTGGTCTCTGAAATCCTGAATAAAAGACAGCATTTTTGAAAGGTCAGTCCCGCACTGAATGTGGATCATAAGATGAAAGTGGCTGACTTCATATGTTTTCTGTACGATGTTAATCAACGCTCCAGAATTTATTGATTTTTACTTTAAAAATAAAAAAAAATCCTCTCAGTAATGTGCCTGTCTGCCACTGCTTTATTTAGTATTTGGATGGGATAGGATTCTAGCACAATCAAAGGTCGTCTTCCTTTTTCACTCCTTTGACAGAATGAAAAAGTTGTAGTCACTGACAGCATCTTTATTTCACCCAGGGAATGCCTTTTATGAAGGTAACACCTAATTCTAGCAAAAATAAGCACCCATCACCAGCTATAAAATTGAAAAAAAAAAATTGATTCTTCATCTGTTTGTTTTTGTTTGTTTGTTTTTCGTATTCCCAGCCTGTCAGTTAGTGGTGATAGGACTAAACAGAGGCAAGCAAGGAAAGCAAATTTAGCTGTGAAGCCCTGTCAGTGAACTTTCTTTTTTTTTCATCAGAATAATATATGTGCTGTCACGCATTTGCAGTTTCACCGTTAATTCAACCTTTTTTTTTCCCAGACTTAAATCATTGCATCATTCAAAAAAAAAAGATGGACAGGTCATATAGGTGAACCAATATACACAGTTCATATATGGACTATAATATATAAAGCATAAATTACAGAATCAGTAAGCTACCTTACAAATTGTTTTGACCTTTCCAAATAAGATCACACAGTAGAACTTTTGCGCACATTCAAAAATCAGAAAGGACAATATTTAGACAACTTCAGTCAGCATTTACTATTTTTCAGGTTTTTTAAATGTTACTTACTAAGAAGTCATCTATGGTAGCTTCCCAAGCAAACAATCCTCTATGCTTTTGGAGGAGAAGTTGCTAGTATTTTTCATACTTATTTGTTGCATTGTGTGAAATGTGGTCTTTTAAAGTAAATTATTTACAGAAAGATGTAAGTATGTTTCAGGACCACGTTATTCACCCTTAAGGCACATCAAATTTTGGTGATACGGAAACAGGAAGAATAAATACTACTTCCCCCCTGCAAACTATAGTGAATAACAAATGGAACATTTGGCTATATCCTATTTTCCTAAGAAGAGCCATCTGCTCTTAGAGTCGGGTGGGTTGCATCACTGGCCTGTTTTGTGACAAGCTGCTAGCTGATCTGAATAAAGTCGGATTTTGGGTAAAGTCCACCAAGATTGTTTGAGAATGATATTTCCTAAGAAAAGATTCAACCAGCTACTATGATTTTGTTCATAATCCCTCTAAATGCCTAATCACAGAAGACTCAGCTGAAATACTAGTCCTACTAGATCAGAGACAATGTCTTAGCTTCATGTCCAGACCTTTTTGTGTCAATGAGTTGACTGATGTGATTCTTTTCACACTGACCTCTTTGCTTGTGTTTGCCTTATAGCTCCACCAAGAATATTTCCTTTTCTTCAGTGATATACATTAAGCCACTTCAGGTGTCCTTCTTGATTTCTCACTCTTCTGCTTCACTGCTGTCAACTTTCCTTCTGAGGTAGTTGGAAAAGAAGAAGAAATGACAAAATTATATCCTAGTTTTATGTTATTCCTGTACTCTGCTGTTTAATAATCTCTTAACTTGCATTTTTATCATAGAATAATAGAATGGTTCAGGTTAGAAGGGACCTTAAAGATCATCTAGTTCTAACCCCCCTTCTGAATGTTTATTTCCCGGATGTCTTAAGAAAATTTTTTTCTTACTCTTTGGGTGAAGAATTTTGAAGGGAAAATCTGTTTGCTCTAATGACTCAGATTCATGAAATATTCTGTTCTTCCTCAGATCCTGGTTCTGCAAATGCACACACACATGCACATGATTTTCAGTGTACTGTTTTTGCCACTGTTCTTACTAGAACTGTTACATGTACATTTATGTCCACACTTGAGCTCATGCAGAAACAAAGACTCCTCTCCCTCCCGTCTGACCTGAGACAACATCATGGCATGGTGACAACAGAAGTGAGGCTTCTGAAATTTGTCAGCTTCTGGACAAAGCAGAAATCTTGGTCTTGGCAAGTTGTCATCTTTACAGATTCTTTGTTACATTTCAAAAAAATCTTGGCTAAATCTGCAAGTTCTGTGATATGAAACGCTGCCTAAATTAACCTAGCAGGCACAACAGATGTGTTCATCAGTTCTTTATTTTCTGTAGTAAATTATGACATGATAGTGTGAGTTCCTAAACAGAAATATGCCTATTTGATGACTAAAATAATTCAAATTACAGAAGATGGATTAAATTTATGATTCTATCAGCAAGGAAAAGAATATAGTTAATAACCTTCTGCAGGTCATTTCTTCAACTGCCTAGCTTGTTCTAAGTATTTTACCTCATTTGGTCCTCACAGTGAGTATTTTTGCTCACACCTATATGTTGCATAGGATGGAAGGCCTGGAGGAATTTTATCTGCTGTTCACCATGCAGTAGTTTACAAAAAAACTAGTAAAATCTTGTCAAATGTTCATAAAAATAACAATTTCTGCTTAACTGCAAAAATCCTGTTCGTCTCGGTAGTAGAATATATGGTGTCAATATTCTGTTCAATAATAAATAATTACTTGCCTCTCCTAAAGTCGCATAGATAATGATTGGTAAACTGAACTTTAATCTCTTGGGTGACATTCTATTGCTTTTGAATATTTCCCTGTATTTTTGTTATGATTATTATTATTGATATGAATGCTTTAACCAGAAATTCAATGTAACATTTTCACAGTTCTGAAAAAACAGTGAAGAGAACATATTATTATGTGGAAGTCATACTTCTGAGACAAAAATTAAATAATGGCTAGGATTATAATTGGACTTTTAACAGTCATCTGGGTGATTGTGGCCAAACCCATTTTGCAGCTATGCAAAGCATGGCAGATGGTCCTTTCTGATTTCACAGCATCCACAAAGTGCAGTATAACCTTCTTAACTGGTGCTTTGCTAATCCTCGTTCTTTATGAATCTGCACAAAAAAATTGGCAGTGTTTTCACTTCCACTGAGCAAAGATTTAAGATCAGGAAAAAGTGCTGAGAGAACGATTCATGTATTGCTGGGATGTCATCATTTTTAGAAAATGTACTTAGTAGGATAAAGTACAATATTAGACAGCTGACATGTGTGACGTCCTTATTTTCTATTCTGCTTTTGTGCCTGATAAATTTCTAAGCTTGGTACAGTATATGGACAACTTGGTAGGTACTGAAAGTATACAACTTTACCACACAGAATTCTTCACTACTTATTGGAAAACCTATGCACAAACTGGTTGACAAGCTTTTGGAGTTTTATAGCTTTGTATGTAGTTGTGGTGCATGAGCTCCATAGTGCATCTGCTTAATTGTAAACTACTGTTAAAATTATTGTGAGATTCTTTTTTTTAGCCTTATAGTAAAAACTATTTCTAGGCAATTGTTGGTGAAAGATGGCTCTTCAATTAGGAATCTCTGCTTGCAGTGATTTTTACTGAGAGTGATTTTTTTTCCCCCGTATACATTTTTGGATATTTGAAGTGGTTGTGTTTAGGACTTCTAAACTCCATTTCTGGGTGGGATTAATCTGGAATTCTGAGAATTTGTTAGGGCTTTCATTTAAAATTAGAAGGCACAGCTGAGTACTGCTTAGGTTAAAATTACTAGTCCATTTCAATTTAGAGAACAGTCCCTTACTATAGGGATACATATACTGCAAAGTGACGTCAGATCAAAACCTTTATAGACCCTGTCTGGTTCACCACTTTCATAGATCCTCTGGTCCACCTACTGCTTCGTGCATTTTTTACTGTCAAAATGCACTCAGGAATTGTGCCCTGGATTTCAAACACTAAATAGAATTTAAGTTTAATCCACTCCCCCAGTTGCATGGTTTTGTGGGAAAAAAAAGCAGGGTGCTATGAAGACAGAGTTCTCTAAATGTCAGAAAATGTGAGCATTGCTATTTATTTTAGTCAAAAGCAATCAATACTGTTTTGTAAAACTTGCTACCAACTAAAAACGTGTATTAGTTGAATATTTTAAAAAAAAAATTATAAAGAAAAACTCTTAGCTGAAATCATTGCAAGATCATGATGGTCCCAACAAATTGCTTTTGTCATTATGGATGTGTACAAGAGAGTACTGCATGTTTCAGCATTCCTTGATCAGATGAAACAAGCAAGCAAGAACAATCCAGTTACTCTGGCAGCCATAATATGGTCATGATGCCAATAGTGAAACTACAGACAGGTCAACATTCAAAGTCACAGCATTACAGTGCTAATAAGCATCTGGGCAGAAGTAGCTTCACATACAGGTATGCAGTTGACAAAAATGTGTTTAATATAGTTTCTGAATCTCAATGGAATCCCTTAACACAAAAGATAGAATTGAGAATGGAAATAAAATTATTTATGGATGCTTACTATAAGCTAAGATACTAGATATAACTGCTGTTTAAAAGAATCCGTATTAAATTCTCAGGAAATCATGTGGACCTATTTGTTAATTATGGTCAGAGGTCTGTGGGCTGCTTGTGTTCAAACTGTTCCATAAAAGGGTGCATTGGGACCGAAGGCTGTCATAGTTTATGTCAAAATAATAAACACATTTCCTACAGAAATTATACGTGCAGTTACCAATGGTCATGTGGTCACCCTTAAAATAAATACAGTTCATCATATTTTTTTTTCAGAACAGTTGAAAAATACTTGTAAGTTACATTGAATTCAGATGTGTCTGACATGTTAGGAAATTGCTTAGTGAGATTTTTTTATATCAAGTCAATGAACTTCATAAGATTTGCCTTACCAACTCCCCAAGATAACTAGAACAGACTGTGTGAGAGTCATGTATGGTTGATGAAATCAAAATCTATATAACATTCATGCAGACCAATTCCAAAATAGTTTCTAAATGAATCATAAATATTTACTGAGAGAGTGTGTGTCTCTGTTCATACTTTTTACTTAAAAAGTTAGCTTATTAAATGATGAACTGCTCTTCCTTTTAGCAACAAGACATACCTTCCTCTTCCATTGACAATTCTATAGTAAGGGACATGTTAATAGCAATCTCATGTGAGAATGCTCACATAACATTTTTTTTTGATGTTTAGATTTCTCTCTAAGACTGGGTAGATATGTGACCTTTTTTACCATATATCTAGCACGGTGCCAACTTTCTGGCATTTGACAATTGTTATTCCTAAAAGAATATTTGTGGTACAGTTTGAGTTAAGCACATTCTATTTTGTTCTTGTCCTCACTGAGAAGTCAGAATAATTGATGCCTGTCTTTTTATAACATTCTTATTGTTATTTCCTGACAATTTTGTCTTCCCTGAGTTATCTTGTCTTGAGTCTAAGCATGCTCTTTTATCATCAGCTTCACTTTCCTAACTTTTAATCACTCTCTGTCATTCAAGGTTGTGAACTCTCGACTTTGTTCATTCTCTTTTTGAAGTGTGACGAAAATGTTGAAGCTGGGCCCTTACCAGAGTAAAATAAAGGGAAGTATACTAATTGCTCATTTTAGACATAATGCTCCTAATAATGCCATTCAAGTCTGCATTTGCTTTCTTATTACCTGTTTTGAAGTATAATCTTCAAACCTCCAAACCAAGATATTGGAGTTGAGATAGTTATCCTCTATTTTCTACTGTTTCTTCACATCTCATTATTTGTCTCTATTTAAGTGCCTGTATATATCTTTATTCAACTGCATAATTGATGCCAGTCTAATTTTTTCAATTTATCAAGCTCTTATTATTATTCCTTTCCTGAAATACACTTAATGTTTCATTTCCCAACCTTTAAATAATTCATAAATTTGATTAGCTTACTGCCTCTTTTGAGTTCTCCAGACTAAGCCTTTATTTGAATCCCAAGAATCCCTAACTAGGATTTTCAAGGCCCAATTCAAAACTCAATAGCCCAACGTGGCTTCAATCACTAATGATGTTTCTGTTGGACTGATATTTTTACTGGTTGCACTTTTCCATAAAGTAGCTTAACTAATCCCTGATCTTTACATACTTCCAAAGGCTGATTCAGGTAATTACTAAAACCTCCTGAGGAGACAACACAGTGTCAGTGGCAGATCAGTTAAAAAGAATTAGCTGAATAGGTGGATATATTTGGATGAACAATATGGTCTAATAAATCTCTATTGTGCCTCCTTTGTCTATAGACCATATGCTGCTCATTTCCTGCTCAAAGACCTGGAGGAAGAGCGTTATGGTTGCACTGTGATAGTAAAGTCTGTCTTTTCTAGTTCCCCATTCACCCATCTCTTATGGCGCTGGGTTGTGGACTTCATGGGTAGCTGGGACTGAATGAGCACCAGGGACCCAGGATGTCTCCATCCCGAGCAGCAGTCACTCTTCTATATGTTCCTGTCTGTGATTGGTCCTCAGCACCGTTTCAGGCATTGTGAGGTGAGTACTCAGAGGTTCTTGCTTCTCACAAACTTCATCAAAGAATTGCTTCGACTAACCATTCTGGTTCTGCATTCTTTTTATGAAGCCCCTGCTGCACATGACAAGATTTTTAGAAAGTGGTAGGTCTAGAGAGCACTGGCTCTTTGCGTTCAGTAAGGATCCAAGCCCAAGTTTTCCATGGTAGATGAAAAGGAGGGCAGTCCTCTATGTCCCCTTCTTGGCCTCTTTCAGACAGCTCAGGAGTAGAGTGATTGTGTGGGGGTTAGAGGCTAATCTCTGTGCATGTTTCCAATGCTGAATTAGCGTATCTCTGAAGAGTGATCTCACTGACAGCAAGAACATCTTAAAGTTCAGATTTGCCAGAGAGCCCATTGATTACAGCTGCTGAGCTGCCAGGAGGGGAGAACAGCTATTTCCTCCCTGGTCTCTGCTGGAGTCTTGCTGCCAGTGGAAAGAGCTGCAGCTGCTACAAGGGGAGGCAGTAATGCCAATGAGTCTACTCTGCAAACTACAGTGCGAGGACCTCCTTCCATATCCAGATCATGAAGAAGTCCAGGTCTGGCCATAATGTCTTATCAGACCTGGTGTAGAAAATTTGTGTTGGTTTTCTGTTAGTTTATGGGAGGAGTTTGTGCATTTTGACACTTTCTTCAACACAGATTTCTCCTCCACCCCACGATGGCTGGGAGACTTTGCTGGTCCCTCTTAATAAAGCCTCAGTGCCTTCCCGTCTTTGTGATAGTGCTTACTGTCTCACTAAAGCTACACCAGCCAATTGTTAAGCAAAGCACACTTTGCTTTGTTACCCATTTCTTCATCCACAAATGATTTATTTTGATTTCTTTAAAGTTTTCTTATTGTTAAGACTATGCTAAATATGTTAGGATGACTCTACCCTGCAGTATGAAACAGAAAAACACCAGATATTGTCTTGGCAGCTAATTTTTTCTGTTCTGTGTCTGAATCTTCAACTTGCCAATTAAAGTCTGACTTGTTAGGCAGAGAAGTTGAGTGAAAGAATGTACTGTGGGACTCGAGCAGCTAGAGGAAGGAGGGAAGCACGGCTTAGTTAAAATACACTTTGTTCAGGTGTCTTTGTTGTTAAACTGAAGTGACAGCTAGTTGGGCTGCTAGCATGTAAGCAAGTTAGGCAGATAGGAAGGAAAAAAAGGCTAGGCTAGCATTAAGAGTTATTCTGGCTTGCAACCTCTTTGAAGTAAAATAACAACCAAAAGTAAAATAAGAAAAATAAAAAAGGAGTTGGGGGGTTTGGCTTTTGGTTTTTGCCACCAGACATGCTTCCAAGGAAATTCGAATTAAATGGGCAAAATTATGCTTCATATTGAACAGATGGACCAAAAAGTTGACAAGGATTTCCATATATCCTAAAGAGGTAACGAAATTTTACCAGAACCTTTGGCAAGCAAAATAATAAGAGAATTTGATAATACAGTGAAAAACTTTTTCACATAAAATCTGGGCTAGTTGGTTTTGAAATACTGCAGTGATGGCTCCAAAAATTTGACAACACCCTTAAGGAAAAATGGAAAAATCAATACATCTATTGGAAAGAATTACTCTGAGCTTAGAGTAGCATGAAGACTAATTTTTATTTGATGCATTCCCATAGTTCTTCTTGGCTATTTCCAAGTTCCAAGACCAAACTTCTACTCCATTTCAGTGGGATTTAGGAACCTGGCTCAATAGAAAAACCCAGACTAAGCTGTTTTCAATATTTTCCCCCCTATTAGCTTAATAATCGGCTCTAATCACAACTTAGTTTTTGTGAATCTTTCTGCTTTCTCCCCAGCTCTATCAATAACTACCTTGTATCGATTAGGAAGATAATTCTTGGTATAATAGCTAGAGGTGTTGCCAAGCTACTAGCATCGCTGGAACATTTTGAGAAGGCTATAATTCACAGATAGTAGGGAGTGCTCTTACACATCTTTCTTAGGGCGTGCACAAAAAGAGCATCAGCATTATTTCAGATTTTGAGCTTGAATAACATCTGGGAAGAGGAATAACTTTGCAGCCCTGCTTTCTGCCTACGGTTTTGGAAGATTAATATTTTCCATCACTCACATAAGTTTTCTATTAACTTTATTGGAAGAAGTGACCTGGGCCTTTAATCAATAATGTAAGAAGTCCTTACATAAGTAGAGAACTAAGTAAGCATTTACCATCACTTCTGTATGTGCCACAGGTATGCCTGTAGATCAAACGAAATAGGAGTATTAATCAGTTAAATGTTAGCAATATATTTAAGAAACATTCTTACTAACATCTCTAATTGGTTATGGACCAACTCAGACCTTTCTGCAAAGAAAGCAGTTAAATTTGGGGCCTTTTTATAGCTCTAGTTAGCAGCTTAAACAGCAATGCTTTCTTGCTCTATTTCATCTTTAAAACATTTTTTTCAACTTTTTGTGTACTACGATGAAATATGCTTACTGGAAAATAAAATTTCACCCTCCTAGTATTTACAAGAAGCAGGAATATGAAGTGATTATAAACAAGTTGGAGCAAACATACCCAGCAAGCATTTATGCCCACCATAGTTTGTGGTATGATCACATTTTTAGATGATACCAGGACAGCAAAGATGAGTTTAATCAGATACTTCCTTTTAATATGATAACTTTAATTGAGACCATGTATTCTTCTGCAGTTGAATCCAGAAAAGAATGATACTGTCAGGACACTGATTAGCCATAATGGCCCTGATAAGCTTCACCTGGGACTCGCACCCACAATAACTGCCCCAGGGCTCCATTTAAGCCAAGGCCTGGGAGCTGTTTCATCCCTAAGCTATGTTATAGGAGTGCTAGTTTCTGGCCTTGTCTCTCTGGACAGACCTCAGACCTACGCCCTAAATAGCTTCTTTCCTGGATAGACCTTCCAGATGTCTCTAGTAGCCTTGTCTCCAGCCTCATCTCTGGCCTACTCTCCTTTTCTTCTCAGGTGGACTTGGCCATAATACATCCTCTTGCAGTGCTCTGCAGCTGTCAATGGAACTTGCTGCCTGACTCTGCTCACCTGGCTCAGGTACTGGGGTCTGTGCTCCATCGGTCGGGCACTGCCTTAGCAGTAGTTGTCTTCCCCTCAGGAGCAGTCTGTCCTTGCTGCTTCCCAAGAGACAGCAATTAGCTGAATGGTACTCGAGGAAAAGTTACCATATTTTTATTCAGATAAAAGATGAGAAGAGCTTTGGAGAGAAGGAGCTTATCAAGTAAGTTCATTGAACATATCTGTGCCCTCGTAAATCTTCTGCAAGAGGATTTGGTTCTATGGATACAACCCAAAAGACTGTTTTTAGCAGTTAACTAATAAGTTGCATCTTTTAAAGCCATCTTGATAATTTAAGAGACAGAGGCATTTAAATTATTTCAGTTACCACCATTTTTAATCTCATCATCTAGCCTGCGTGAAAGTAATAGAGTAAATTCAGTGAATGGGATCTGATGCAAAGTCTTTGTTTAATTAAAAATATAATGCTTTTAAAATTCATGACCAGCTGATTTAGGTTGTGGATATAGATTTGTAGCTTGTAATAGGAATATTAATATGGCATGAGCACAAGAAAATTTAATTCTCTTTTTGTATGTGATGCACCTCAGTGGGAGACCCCTGTCCACATATGTCTGGGACAGAATCTGACTACAAAGCTATTCCAGAACATTATCCAGCAATTACACTGATACGTGTTGTTGATTAAGTTATAGTTGTAGTTCATCACTCTATAGAGCATAAGAAATAGTACTCCAACAGGAATATAGATGCATTGAATCTCTCTCCTTTGTGATTAATTTTACTTGTGTTTTGTTTTCTGGTCCAGTGGCTAGTGGGATTGCACTGGAGATGTAAGACTTCAGTAATAAATAAGCAGTGTTGTAAAAACAGTTTCAATGACTAAATATACTTGTTTAGTTTTGATTAATTGAGAAAAGAAATCTGCCAGCCCTACTTGAACAATGTGCCACAGGACTCTAATCTACCTGGTCAGGTCTGAAATTGACTATTTAGGAATTATTGAAAAGAACAAAACTGGAAAAAAGATAAGAGAATAATAAAGTCACAAAGAAACTATATTCCTTTTATATATAGACCTAAATTTACAAAGGCTTGCCTGTAAATTCAACTTTGGCCCTGTGAATAGTCCTGTTGATTTAAATGAAATGTTCCAAAACATGGAGAGCTAAGCATGTAATGCATCTTTGCAGGATCAACACTTACTTCAGTCTACAATTCTGCATTTTAAAATAACATCTGAACTCTCCTTTAAAAAGTTTCTGACACTTTTTATTGTTTTTTCCCCTCGGCCTGTTTATCTTGATGTTAAGAGGTTCTAATGTGACACTTAAGCCTGAAAAAGAAAAAATACATTTTTAAATTCTGTGGAGGTGATCCATAAGACCTGCTCTGAGACCTCCGAAGAAAATAACAATTTAGAATAGCTCAACTTCTGTGCATTCATATTTTAATCTCAGATGAACTTTCATAACTCTCATCTACAAAGCAGTCAATCTGTAGGTGTAACACACAGACTAAAATGGGTAATGGTTGTAAGAACTTGAGCCAGAGAAATGAAACAGTTTCACTGAAAAAAACAAACCAGTAGGTAAAGGGCAGAACTGGGATGAGAAATCAGGTTGGTGGCCCAGGACAACAAGTAGCTCCGCAATTTGGATTGACAATAACTGTGTTTTCAGTTGGTGCTTGCTTATTTGCTTCATGAATCTTGGTAAGACTTTTCATTGTCTTAGAATTGTGTATATTTTTATTTACTGAGTTTCTAATATCAAGTAATTTCATGTTTGTATGTGTATTAGAGAAGAAATACTTCTAAGAATGTAAAAAATGCCAACTGGCATGCCCCACTTGAACCTAAAAACCCTTGTTTGCAGTAGGATATTTCAGTAAGTTGAGATTCTGTGAATAACCTGTTCTGGGCAGCAGTAGAGAATCATTTCATTCCTTCTCCTGAGATCTCCAAGTGCACTCATGTATTCCTTGGGGAGAAAAAAACCACGTTTCTCCCGTGAACAGTAGTTTTCTTCCTGACAGCATGGTTCCACTAACTTAAAATTAGTTGCTTTGGTTTCAGAATGCAGTGGAATTATACTTCGGGAGGGATAGCTCCTTGAAAATAAAGCTGTTTAATGTCCCTTTACTGCTGCTTATTAAATATGTTGTGCTTATTAAACATTTAACCCGTTAATAAGGTGTATTGAAGGAATCTGAAGACATATAAAAACAAAAAATTGCAAACTAATGGCTGCAGCAATTTTCTTCTTTTCATAGTCCTAGGCATCACATCAATTGATGTGAGATAAGAAGCTCACATGGTCTTTAATCAGAAATATTATATTTATTATTGTTTTCAGGTATTCTGAAAATGCTGTACTTTAATGCTTAGAACTTGTTCAAAGATGGCCTAAACACTTCCTGAAACAGAAATGAGAGAAGCCTAAATTACCTTGTATGATACATTTTTGTTGGAAATAACGAAGATGTTTCTATCATCTGCCTTGCAGGCACTTAAATGTATAAGAACCCAAATCAGAATATTCTTTCTACCCACTAGCGTTGTCTAAAGTGAATCGTGTTATCAGTTGTATGTCTAGTGAAAGACTGGTTTCAAATAACGAAAGAGAAAAACAAATTATTTTACTATCAAAATGCTGAGGTGTAGTATAACAGAATTTTGTTGCTCAAGAGCAATTTCTGCTAACTTTACCAATGATTAAAGCTGACAGTTGATTTTTTTATTTTTTTTCCAAATCCTATTAGATCTTTTTTGTCCATGAAAAAAGGAAATTCTCCAGGAAGCTTAGAAATGAGGCTATTTCCGCACTGCGCTACTATTATTTAGACTTTTTACGAAGTTTTTTTTGAAGAAAAATCAAAAGGAAACCTCTCTTTTACAAAATGTAAAGACTTGAAGTGAAACTGGGCTCTGCTCCCTCACCCTCCATCTCTTTTTATTAAACAGTTTGCTCTCTTTCAAAAATTATATATGAAAAATTATGAAAATTAGAGTTATATCACATTGGGAAGCTTTTCCTGTAAAAACATGCTTTCAGTCTCCCTCGTATCTGACAGTAAGGAAAGTGTTTTATAGGAGATGAGGAATGCATGCATAAGCTCTACTTCTGCTGCAGTGTTTGAGCTCATCTGTGAATGGCAGTGGAAATGAAGGTTTGGAGCTAAGTCATGCTCATGGTGGTACAAAAAAAGCCAGACTGTTTCTTAATGCTGTCAAATCTTTTGAGGGCTTTAATGTGCTGGTGAGGCCAGTGAGAAGACTCACTGTGGCTGCTGAAGAGTCCCAGCCAGTATGTCCCACCCAGCCCTGGCATAATGTAATGTGTTCACATGTGGGAATTGGTGCTTCCTGCCTCCTTGTCTCTGTAGGCCTTTGATCTCCTCATTATCTCCTCATAAACCTGTGTGGCCTGTAGACTTCTGTCACCGGAGGCCAAAGGCAGGGAAAGGTCAGCAACACAGTGGATTTCCTTCAAGATGTAGCAAAAATAGTAGGGGGGAGGATGTCACTAAGCCTTCACAGCAAGTTAGATCTTACAAAGAGGTCTCTTGCAAAAGCCTAATATTTCTATAAACACTTGACACTTAGGCAACGTCCCTTCTTGAGCACAGATGAAAAATAAATGTCTGCTTATTGGCCAAACAATTCAATAGATATGATTACATTTCAGTAATGCATGTGAATGCGGTTTCAATAGCTCCATACTTCGCCCATTTCTATTCCCTTGATACCTTAAACAGAAGTTACTTTGTCTGGCCAAGGGTGGTCAGGGTGAGTCAATGACACCTGATCTGCTAATCTTTCATGAAACTTTATAGCAGAATCTGTATTCTGTTCCAGGGCCAGCGCTCAGTAAGTTGGTGGCTAAAGAAGAAAACGTACATGTGCTTTCTATACCAAGATTAATGAGGTGATAAATATGGTAGTATCTTTGGTCTATAGTTCAAAGGAAAGTACAAAAGCAAAACATGTTTGAAGAGAAAGATGCAGGTTCAAAATTACAACTTGAAGGATTAATGCAAAAGACTTTAGTGAACTAGATTAGGATTTCTCATTGGGTTAACAATCAGATGTGCTTTTAATTCAGCCGTCTCTTAAAGATAGAGGCTATATTTTCAGATGTTTCATCTCCAACTTCCATGCTTTTCTGGCTACCTCTGATGGGCTAGCTGGTTGATGATTACAAATCCATTACTCACTGTTGATCTTGTTTTTCTGGGAGATGACTCTACCAGACTACAGTCACTTCGGCTGAAGGCTTTCTCTGGATTTGCTTTTCTAAAGAAGATAACAAAAGCATGGCTGAAGTTAATCATCTTAGGTGTTTATGAACCTTCCTGGCCTTAGTATGTACCAAAATATTAGAAAAAGATCTCAACAGAGGATAAGAAACAGGAGAGAAGGACAAATGAAGAACAAAGGTACAAGCAATCATAAAGCAATATGTATTTGTCAGGCTTTCCTGCTAAGTTACTTTAGATCTCCCATATTACATCTCAAAGGACTCCATTAAATTTTATACTTTATCGCTACTCCCAGTTAAGTCTTGGATGAAACAGCTTTTTTGCAGGTTAATGGTGATCAGCAATTAATGGTTACTCTCCAACTTTGCATTCCCTTCCCTCCTTTTTTATTTTTTTCTTGAAACCAACTGCAAAATAAAACTTTGTGCTCACCAGAAATAGATATGAATGAGAATACATTTCAATTGTTATTGCAATGTCAACCATCTAGGAGGAAGGCCAAGACAGATGATATGAGACACTTTGGCATGAGAGAGGATTATTCCGCCACTTTGCAAATACTTCTATACCAGAGAACAGCTGTAAGTAAAATGTGAATTCATGACTCTAGATATTAACGTGAATTAGAATTTATACTGACACAAGCGAGAACAAGGAACTTTGTGTACTATACACACTGTATTTCTTTTCAGGCTTAGGTTAGATTTTTGTGGTGATTTGCAGAATCACCTGCTGAAATTAATGACTAAAATAATTTCAAATGATAAATATACTAGAGAAAGTGTGGTCTCCTTTAAGGACTTTCTGCAGTCAGAGAGAAAGATAGCAACTTGTCCAATTATGCACCTTACTCTAATACTGACTAATGGTGTAGTCTGTGTTAGAGGGGAAGTGTCTGAAGCATGGATATCTGCATTTCACTTGATGGCAGCCTCACCAGACAAGCTCAACCGTGTGGTATTATAGACCTGATAACCATTTCCTACCTGATGGTGACCTGCTTGAAATAACATGGCACACAGAAACAGAAACAGTAGGATTAAATTTGCTTATTAGACAATCTTGTAAGAACAATGTGGAGACCACATGTAAATGCTATGTGATAACCAAGGAAACATCATGATGCTACATTGGAAAAATCACTTGGTTGCTTCTTCCTAATACCTCTTTCTGCTTTCCCCTGGGCGTACCGCACCAGTAGAATACCATAATTTTGAAATCTAAATGATTTTTTCATGTAAGTTTATATCGTTTATATCGCCTCTTTATCTAGTTACCTTTAAGATCACTATTGTAAAACAAGGTTCTCCCAACATTTCACACAACACATCATGTCCTGGATTGATATACTGTCATCAGTAATAGTTGCTGAAGTCTGTCTAGAGCACTATAGTCAGAGACTGGGTCTCCATGAAAGGTCTATAAAAGCATGCCAGCTGCCATGGGTATTTTTTAAACTTAGAATAATATACGAAAAATCTTTACAAATCTGAATGAGCTGTCTAGGCTGTTTTATTTCTTCCCCTTTTTTCTTCCTTATTTTGCACAAAGGTCTTAATACTTGACATGAGCTCATATAGAGGTATTGGTAATAGAAATAAATAAGCATTAAGATGGTCACTGTCGCTTCCAGTACACACAAGAAGTCTAACGACTTGTTGACATGCACAATATACCAGAAATATCATAGAGGGGAACTGAGATGGTCCTTATCATACATAATTTGCATGACTGTTTTTTTTTTTTCCACTTTGAGAAAATTTTGCCAGAAGACAGAAAATCCTAATAGTTTCTCCTATTACAAAAATCACAGCCAACTGTCTGGTGATGTAAGTCTCTAAAACAGTTATAATTATTGATAATTAAAATAATTTGCTAACAATCTGCCTGTCAATTTCTATCAGTCAGAAATTGATTACTTCCTAAAAGACCCTGTTGTAGTTGCTTTATTTTTTCTTTTTTTGTGTGCCATTATGAAATAATTAGAAATTATAAATTAAAACAAAATGTCATCATAAATATTAAAGTAAAACCATTTCAAAGATCAACAATATCATGTCTCCAAATTGAATGGAAAAAAAATATTTCTTTAATAACAAACTGCCACCAGAAATCTGGAAATATCCTAATTTTAATTCTTACTCATCTCTGGCTATCCAATATTAATTTCCACTTGTATTTGCTTCTATGCTTCAATGCTGGCACTGCATTTTGATAAATTCTAATCCTTTTCTATGACTTTAAAAATGTATTTCTTATGTGCTAGCATCACAGTCTCTCTGTAAACGTAATTTTTCAATGTGACTTTTTAGCTTCATTGCTTTTAGATGAATATATCAAACCATGAAAGCGTTCTTTTTAACGATGCCACAAGACATGAAAAATACCTTCTAAGGTAAGATGAGACTCAGAGATAGTCAATGAGTTGACGTTCGCTAAGTGGAGTAATAAAAGGTGAGGTGGCATTCCAAACAAACTATAGACTGCTGATTTTAACCTCACTGATCTAAAGATTCTTTGGGAACTCATTATTCTAAATTCAGTAGGATCTACCACTTCTAGGATTTTGTAGTTCAGAGTTTTCCATGAGTACTGATTCCTTTTTGTGTTCCTGTCATTTTGAGACTTGATCTTTGGCAATTTGCTGTTTACAAATGAAATGTTAAATTGCAAACATTCTGTAGAAATCTGAACAGAAAGCATGGTTAACAATCTCCAAGACAACTGCAAGCCCACATTACTTAAACTTTTAATTGAATTCTACAGAATGGATTTTGATAAATTTTTGAA
The DNA here is from genome assembly GCA_013396915.1 of Stercorarius parasiticus. Classification (NCBI taxonomy): domain Eukaryota; kingdom Metazoa; phylum Chordata; class Aves; order Charadriiformes; family Stercorariidae; genus Stercorarius; species Stercorarius parasiticus. Next base: position 126,738 of record VWZL01001290.1, on the reverse strand, counting down.
GGTGGTCAATGATCAAAAAATTTGGGAAGCAGTGCTTAAAGCTGCCGCAGCAGATGCCACCTGTGGTGTTTTAATTGACAGGGGTGTAATGTTTAATGAAGTAAAGAATAATGATTCATACTACTGTTCTCCGATATTGCAGAGGTACTTCAGGAAACATATTTTGCTCTAATTTTGAATGCCTGTGTCAAAAAATGATAATCCAAATGCAAAGAATATTGCAATTCAACCTGTGATCAAGAACTCTGAGCAAGAAGTGTTATTTTTTATTTAATGTCTATGTAACAAAGATTTTACATAGGTCTACGTGAATATGAAGACATAAGAAAGTGTAAAGTGGGATTTAAAAACTTGCACCATTTCTGTTTATATAAATGCTTTAAAGACACAGCTGTGTGCATCTAAATGTGAGAAAACTTCTTTAATGGTCTAATTAATGATAGGGAGGAGTGGGGCAATTGCAAAAATAGAATTCTAATTTAGGCAGAGTCACAGCCTTTTTGGCAGGTTCTCTATCAAGGTGGTTGTTCTCACCTTTTTAAGTGAAACAGAATCAATCCTCAACCCAAGAGATTATACAGAGGCAGGTGCTTGCAGATTTATACCACCTGTCTCCATAATTTCTGTGAAGCAACCTCATAGTGTACCACCTGAGGAGCTGTTTCCAAATGTCTTCAACTTATATGTTGCTATTTGCCCTAATGGAATATAAAGAATTTTACAAATTACATCACTTTCATTGCAACTGAAATACAGCTGTCTCTGGAGATGTAAAACAGTTTTTTGGGCAGTAGGTAGCAGAGGTTGGACAAAAAGTAAGGACTGTGTTCAATCTACAATAAGAAAAGGAGAATACACACTAGGATGTAAATTTGGCCAGGCCTTTTAGAGTAAAGTACTACTAATAAGAGAAATGCTTCAAATTTTTCTGGGACCAGGTAGATAGGAGCAGTTGTTGAAAAGCACCTTCCAGATATACTGCAGTAGACAAGACAAACGTGCTTTCTTTCCAGTCAGTTTTTAGTGCAAGTGAAGATACTATTGTCATGCTTGGCTCACCTTTGCTGGCTTAAGTAAAATTCTAACAAGAGACAGTTTGATTTGTTTTTCTTTTTTTTTTTAAATAATACTATACTTTATAATAAAGTATGCAACCTAGAATTGATAAAGACAAGTTTGTATGTGTGTCAAATACATTTTTATTATTCTCACATTTGGTTGGTATCAGGAGTTGGTGAAAGTCTTTGAGCGAGATTTTTTTTTTTTGAGTCTTTATTCCAGTAAAAAATGCAGAACCTAAACCAGATTGGTGGACTACTTGGTTGAAAACATACTAAGAGGGAAGAAAATGTAATGCCATACACTTGAAACTGGTCAAGGAATATTTTTAGAGTTTTCATCTATAGTACAAATGTGTGAAGTTCAATTAATAGTTGATTTTAAAACTTCCATAATGACTCAGAATAAAAAAGATATTCCAAAGTCACTGTAGTCTCTTAATTTGTCCACTACATATGTTATACTGCTTCAATTACCAACATTAAATAATCTCATTAAAAAATTTAAATGTACTTGAATAAAAACATTTTGTGATAAGAGCTTCTTGCATTTTTTTACATTTCTATCTTTTGAGGCCAAATTAGGACAAAATCAAATAAAAATTAGCATTTTTGGCAGAGTAGAAAGCTGCACATTTGATGTTTCCTATCTCATAACTTTTTGCTGACGGACTATGGCTTGTTGTGTAAGATCTAAACAATGCAAGTGGGATTTGTTTTTAAGTAGACTTAGGATTCCATCTGTTTTCCACTGAATTTTGATTGCATTTGGGTACTTACTCTATATCTGTCATGGCAGTTTCTTCCTCGTGCCTCACCTCTGCAGCCAGGTAGCAGAAGCACTACGCAGCTTTCACCTACCACTGTTTTTCCATGCTGTAACTCGACGAGGAAAAGAATAGATCAGTTTTTATAGAACAGACTGATTTGGAGTGGATTGTTCAGTCATCATTTTTCTTGTCCCTGTCAGAGGAAAAAAAGCTTTTTAAGGGGGTACGGTGGCAAATCTGACTCTGGGGTTCAGTTCCCATTTAGTTATTGAGAACAGTGTCCAAAAAACCCAACCATACCAATTTGTAGCACTTGTGTTTCCCCGAATATTCCTCTGTTCGCCATCATTAAGCTTCTAATAAGTTGTTTGAAGGAAAACTTACACAGATATTGAAAAATAAGGACTATATGCATAAAAAATGAGAATCAATCTACATGTACAGTTCCACTGAGCAATGTGTCATTGCTGAATTCTCATAAAGATACATGCTGAGCTATTTACAGGATGAACCAAAGTAATTAGCTATATCTGTTGTAATTAGGAGTCAGTCAGTATGTCATCTGAGATAATTATGTTGCAATACAGATAATTTTCTTGAATAGCGGATATTGCATGGAATTATTTGTCTACCAGTATGATGGTACTTCTCCACATAAAAATTTCAATGCTGACTAGAAAACTAAGATATTACAATAAGTGAAAAAAATCTTTAACAAATTAAGTTAATTTCAACATTGTTTCTATTATTCATATGATTGTAATAATTCTACCTTTGTTTTATTTTTTTCATGGTTTTGCTATAGAAAAGTAGTCTCAGTGTATAAAGAAGAAGAATCAAAATTCACCTCTTGGTAGAAATTCACTGAAGTCAGCAGAGGTGCTGCAAGCTTGACTGTTTTGAATTTTCTCTTTTTCCAGGTATGTAATTCTAGATATGTTTTGTTTATTGTAAGACTAGGGGAAATTATTAAGGAGATATCCATCGGAAAATGTAAATTGTTTACACAGCCATAGGCACATAAAAGAACTTGTGGGTTTTTATTGGAGGACTTAATTCAGGTTTTCCATGTAATCTGACATGATTAGATCTCTCTTCCACTAAAACACTTATTTGAATGAAAATTAGCTAAATGATTCTCAATATCACAACCCTTTTGTTTCAAAATTTCTGGCCCATCCCAGTACTAGGTTTGGGGTTGGGATAGAGACAAGTGCTTGAGCTGCAGTGGGAATGGGGCTAGAAAAGGGCTGCAGGAGGACAGTGTGGGATGGAAAAGGGATCATCGCATGAGAAATTTCTCATCTGAAGGGTCCCTTGTGGTCTTTGACTCAGGCTCAGTCTACTGATGGAGTTTATGCAGAAATAGTTCTGCTTTTATTTATTTGGACTGTCATGCCTCTGGCTAATGGTGGCAGTCTAATTTGGAACGTGTTTTATTTTCATGGAGGGTCTCCCCAGCTACTCTGCATTAAGAGTTCGTGGTTCCAAAGCCAAAGGGCTCTGTTTTCCTGACAGCAATCAATGCCTTGAATTAAACATCTCTGGGTCAGTTTCCAACTGGTGAAAACAGACACCTGTGGTAGACTTCAACATTTAAAAATAAGACAACTATTGCAGCAGTTGGGTGCCACAGAAGAGCTGAATTAGATGCCGATGTCTGTGGCAAAAATTAGGCACTTCTACAGGGTGATACAGGAAGCTTAAGGTCTGGACTAGAAACTGCCTAGGCCTACTGTTCATACTGTCCATGAAGCACCAAGCTAAAATTAAGTATCTTCCTGCTCTTCTGGATGTTGGGTGATGAGGTCTGCAACCAAGTGCTTAGCAAAGGCAGAGGCAGTAATTGATACCTCTTGTTTCAATAGTCAAGCAATGGCCACTGTTTGGTGTCACCTAATGGGAGACACTGATTCTGAACTGGCCTCTAATTCAGAAAGTGTGAGTCTTCATCCTTCATCCTAGTTTCTATATCCCAAGTAGGTAGCGTAACTATCAGGCTGTGACAGAGCACAAACAAGCAAGAATACAAGAACCAAAAGACTAGAAGGAGCCATACAGGAAGATGCACATCTCTACCTTTTGGGCAGGACTTTGAACAGGAAAGAAGATGGGCTTTTTTTCTGACACCGTTTGTCTCTATGTATTTTTATCCAGTCTCAGTATCATTTTCCTTTCCCTATAGCTTGGACATTGTGGCACTCCTCTATGATAAGACAAGCTTGGATACAAAGCCATTCAAGTTTTGGGTTCTGAAGACTTTTCCATTATGCTATTGTGAAAAAGGTAAGAAACCTTCTCCATTTTGTTAGTCATGGTTTGAGAAAAAATGATTATACTGTGCTTCTTATGGGGAATTATTATTTAGGTGTATCTCTGCACAAGACTTAATTGCCGTAAAGCTTAGAACTAGAGTAAGCTGCTGCTGAACATACCTAAACCCTATGATGTGGCCACTGAGTTATAGTACCGACAGTGATATGGGGTTAGTTTTCAGCAAAGAAGAACTTACTAACTATTAAAGGTTAAAAGCTGACCTAAGAACTGTGTGCTGCAAAGTACACCAGCATTAGCATTTCTGTAATCACATCTGATGGTAGACGCCTGATGTCCACTGCCAAGCTGGAGGACTAAGACCAACCATGACACAGCCTTGAGAGTAGCATTATAAGAAGGCTATGTAAAGAAAGGATAGGTTGAACTTTTCCAAAGTTAAACACGCTCGCTTTGTCTGCATCGTAAATGGTAATACCAGTCATATAATACGATTTTTGGTAAGGGCATTAATGGGTAAGTCAAACTTGAAAAAATCTATACAACTGAATCAAGCTCTAATAAACAATTTCATGATAGTAGGGACTGATGAACACTTCCAGGAGTAGTAGAGCATTAATAAGGATGCTAAGTATATATAGTGTATATATAGTATATAATTATATCAATATAATATATAAAAGTATATTGTGTGTGTATATATATATAGTATATAAAGGTAGTCCTACCTTTAAGTGGGAGTCTTTTGGTAGGAGGAAAAAGCTTTAAAAAAATCTTTTCTATTAACAAAAAGGAACGTAAGGAGAGGAATTTCTTCTATGTCTTCTAGAATGGGATGTTTGTAATGTACACAAAGGCATATATCCCATGGGCCTGCTTTTAGCTCTGAAATGCATTTTTTTGGGAGCATGAAGAAACGAAATTATGTTCAAAGACTACAGTAGGCTATAAATCACATAGTATCCTTATTATATTGTTTAGCTAATTGAGTTTATGAATAAGCTGCTATCAGTTTGGTCTAAAAAAAAGCAGTTAACCGTATTTTGGAGGAAAAAAAAAAAAAGTGGGAAGCTTATATGGAACTTACTGGTAGGCCTGACAGATGGTTCCCACTTATTCAGCTGTATCCTGTCACCCTCACAGGAACGTTCTTTACATTAGCCTTGAATTTTCCTTTATGCGTCCAATGAGAATATCCAGTAAAATCACACCCTACTGGAGAGTGGACCAACCTTTATCACATTATCTGCACTTAAATGGGCTTCGAGGGAATTTACCAATGACCTTGTCTGGAATTCTTTTGGGCTCAATTTGTGACAAAATAAATTCATACTTGTTTAAGATTGTCACTAAGAACTGCACCGCATACTGTTATAGTTTTCTTTCCACTACCTTTGAATGTGGTGCTTGATACTGATTAATTGCCTCTCCTTTCTGTTTGCCAGGTGCATTTGCCAGGTCTCATATCTGATAAGAGACGCCACTATTTGTCTTTGTATATTATTTTATGTTACTGAATTAACTCTTTGTACTCTAAAACCTTCATAGCCTGAATGATGACTCAGAATTTAACTGAGCCTGGGCTGCACGTGTGACTGAGGGGCTGGGGCTACAGCCGTAACGGCTCACTTGCTCTGCAAACCATCACTTCTCATCCCACAGCAGTGGGATTAACTTAATGAGACACATACAAAAATGTTATATTGCTACAGGCAGTGTAAGGGTGAAACTTAAAAAATATGGTGAAATCATAGCTTTGTTGGCATAATTCCAGTCCTCATATATTCACGCCACAAACATTTACAGTGCATGCTTCCTATTTTTGCTTCCACCTGCTTCCTTCAGCATTACGCTTGGAACTAGAAAGTGGGTCTGAGATTGATTCCTGTCAATTTTTATTGTTTCTGAAAAAATGAGATCATATTAATCCAAAGTATTTATAAATTTACTATTTATTTGTATTTACTGAATAGTGCTCGTTACTGTGTCTACAGAATATGCATAAAAATAAAAATGACTCTTCAAATATATTATCAAAATGCCGATATCCCCTTTTTCACATTCCCTTCTTGTTAGCACACAAATATGAACTTTATAATAATGAACCTTCATCAAAAAAAAAAAAGTCTGTGATTACAGATTGTAATGGACACACAGGGAAACAACCTGTATTGTACAAGTCCTGTCTGTTGCTTGTCCTGATGGGATTTTCCTCTCTATTTTCTCCTTTTTTTTGTTTAAATGAATGTAATGCACTTTATGATTGAACACGATCACTGTAAATGATGCGATTTATTTTCCCCCTTGTGTGGTTTCATTTACAATAGCACTGGGACCAATTTCTCTGTTAATTTATGACTCTCAGTCTGTTGACCTTGATAATGTTATTGATTGACAAAGGTTTTTTCAGGTGTCTAAATTTTTGGCGATAACAGACTGGAATTTAGTAAACATGCTTTTCACTTTCCTTTTGTGATGCTGTTAGGTAGTTTAAAAGGAGAAGAACTGACATCCAAAATAATTATATATCATACATATTCTATCCTGAAAAGTGACATTGAAATATGGAATTAGAAATACCATGTTTATACTTTTAACAACTTCTAGGCAAATGTACCCCATTTACAGAGAAATAGGTTTCAGTTATTATTCATTAAGATGATGCCTGGAAATTGGCCTGGAATCTGAGAGCCATCATTCAGCCTTCCAGGCTCAGGAATCAAACAGATTTTGCCATGGGAGCTTAAAATAGCATCTCGATACTTTGATATCCACCTCTCCAAATTTCTGTAAGACTTGTATGTCTAATTCATTTAGCCTATTTGGAGACCCTCAGGTGCTAATAATTATATTAATGATTTGGGAAACAAACTAACTTTCTCCCAGAGATGCATTGTCTATTCAGTGCTAACAGAAATAACATTAAATATCTTCAGTCAAGTCAGCTGGCGCATGAATAAGAAGCTGTTTGGGTTTTTTTTATAGGCCCCTGTCGCTGGAATTATTCATTGAAAATAATGCTAGAGGTGGGTCTGTGATATTTTCGTGGAGTGAGGGACCAAGATAAATCTATTTTATCAAGCTTTATAAGAGCAGGAGTCGGGGATAGTGACTGGGTCAAATATGAGTTGTTTTCTTGTTTCTTCTGGGAGAATTGAGAAAGCTTTGGAAAACCCACCCGGTGAAAAATTTTTCTTTGATTTGATTATCCCAAACATAGAATATGTTTTCTGAGGAGACAATTGAGTGTCATCACTATCTCACTTGTGGTTGCGATATTTAGCCTTAGGTACTCCAAGGCTTATTTTAAACCTTTCTTCACTTTCCACATTTGTATTCAGTGGGGGGGCTGAGAAAAATTGAGACTGATAAAAATCTAGACATCTTTTACATCTCTTTCCAATTGTATGTGCCTTTCTACTCATATAATAAACTCTTTAAACTCTGTAGATGCTTTGAGAACTCTCAGATACAGGGAGAAGACAATGGAGGAGGTGGTTGTGTCCTGTTGCACATGTTGGAAATGCCAGCTTTTCTGCAGAACTTGGAAATATAGGAAGTGGGTGGGTTGTCCCATGCCAGCAATCTCTTATGACCTTATCTAAATTTTACACTTACGCTTGTTGAAAATTTCTCAAAAAATAAGTACTAAAAATTACTGTTTCAGCCAAACCACCACAAAGATTCAGAAAATTAAAACTTTGGAAAATGTCACAGGGATATGTTATTTAAAGTGTAAGTAGATGCCTTGTGCCTTATTCTCTTTTATGGGCCTAAGTTTAATATCATGATGCAGTGTAAACTGGGAGTCCCATGTGGCTCTGTCAGCAGGGCACTTGGCATTTTTTGGCCTCTAAAGAGAGTTATGACGTTAGTTACCTAAATGGATGGCCCTGTGAGGCACAGTTAAATCGTTTCTTAACACAGGTAAGTCGTACAGTTTACCTTTTGGAGGTCTGGTTTGGTTTTTTTTCTGGAAAGTTGAAGATTTCCAGCAAGACCAAAAAGAATATTTTCCTGCTTTGGAAGGAGAGGCATCACTTTTCATCAAAAGCGAAAGTACCTGCTATCTCGTTAGGAGTTAGGTATCTCTAGAAGCTATGAAAATGTATTCCTCATCTGCATATCCCCAAACAACAGGGAATTTCCAGTATAAAACCAGACCTTGCAGCTGCTGTCTTTCAAGAGTCTGAAACAAAATTTACATTTGATTTACACAAATCAGAAGTACATCTGTCTCAGACCTTTGCTAGTTGTCAGCAGGGTATCTTACTTGAGGTCTGACAGGGTGAGATTTGAATTAGCTAAACTTCTGAATCTTGATATGTCTCCATTTCCGTTTGTCACTCCTGCAGAGCTCTGATATCCCCTGAGGAATGTCAAAATCCAGTGGACCTTAGACAGAGGAGAGAGTCATGAATCCACATATGACGGTTTTCTCAGCATGTTATTTTAAAGTTCTGAAGAAAAATCATAACCCAACAGTTTCTGACAAAGAGAATAGAAAACATTAGAAGTAATTGACATGCTTTATTTTTTTAAGAAAAGGAAAGATGTGGAAAATTCTTCTCTCCAATTGAATGAATAAATATGACAAGAATAACAAAGCTGATGCTGCTTTGGAACAGAAGAAAATAAAGAGGCCAAAGGAAGGAAAAACATACAGACACCAAGGGAAAAGAATGAAGAAACAAAATCTACAGCACATTTTGAAGTACTTACATTTGTAACAGATATTTCCCAGCTATTTTGCAAGTTATATGACTGAGAAACTTGAATCTTGACTGCTGATCAGTGAAGTGGCGTGTTCAGTTCTATAAAACAACCAGGAAACAGTCCGAAGTTGCACTAGCATGAATAATGACCATATAAAACCTGTTAATACATTAATTATTATAGTGCCTCAGACTGTGAAACTTTACATAGAGTTAATTATCACCATGTTAATGAGTTGTGTAATGATAAATACAGAGTGTGTAAGTTCATTTGTTCAGTACATTTGAGGAGTTAGGTGTTCATTATAATGCTAAAATTAGAAGTGAATAACCTCCATTTTCCCACAGTTCCTCTCATCCACACTATTAACGTTAGTGATTGCACTGCACTGTGGATGCGAATAATTACAAGCTGTTCTTTAACAGATATGAGCTGTGTCTCGCTTCCATTTTGTGATAAGGTGTCCGAGAGTAGTGCCACTATTGTCTGTCATTTCTGTACACAAGAAGGATTTGTTGTTCTTTACCTGAATATTTGGTGAAAACACAGAGTGGAATCTTCACAATTTCTTGGCCTCCTTCAGTCTTTGATGCTTATGAACATCCATCAGACCTAGCAAAAATAGCAACCTCAATCTAGAAATGCCTTCTTTTCAGTAGTTGTGGGCCTGCTGCTTTAAAGTTTTCAGTACCCAGGGGCCAGTTTACAAAACCAGCTTCATCAGATTACAAGCAGCAGAGCCTCAGTAATGAGAAGGTAAAGCACAGTGACACCTGAATTTCATGGCAACCCAAAGGTAAACCTGGCTTCAAATTTGTACACAGAGTTTTGAACACTGTGCCTGGTATTTAGCAAGACTGTGTGGCCAGACCAGGGATAACATGCCTCCGTTTTTCAGGGTAAGGGTTATAACAGCTGGGGTTATGAGACTGACAAAGGTGAGAGCTCCACTGGGAGTGGGCACCTGGGGTGTCATAAAGGAAGGGGCACACTGCAAAAAGATTTGTCCCTTGAGAACCTCCTCATTTGGGACAGGGCTGGGGGGCCTGGCTTAAGGCTCTGTCCACATCCAGGTAAGTGCTAGGGCCAGGCAGCCCATCATCAGCTCTACTGCAAGTGTAGCTATCCCTGAGCCTATTGCTCAGCCCTCGCCCAGGTTCCCCGCTTCATCTAGAGTCTCCTTATTTTCTCGAATTATTTCATTCCTACACTTTTTACTTTGTTTTGTGTCCACTCTTTGGTACGTGTATGCTAAAGACTTTTTGGTGATTGACTGACAAAGTAAATGCGCGGATGAACAGCTTGCATAAGTTTTTCCTCAGACTGTACTTTTTCAGCCTCTCAGCTGCTTTCTATCATCACAAACTTTTTTTTTTTACTATACCTTTTAGAAACTCTTATGCATCTTCCACATTGTATTACGTATCAATATCTGCGGAGCCTTTTGCTGAACTTTTTGTGAGTAACACTAACTCAGCTGTTGTGTCTACCTTTATGTAGAACTTTGATTTGATTCTTGTTAGAAGGCAGACTCCAAACCATCATGTATTTCACTGATTAACTTTGTCTCATATTTGAGGCATTCTGTGTGATGGCTTTTCCTCCTTCCCAGGATGACTTATTACAATGAAAGTTTTCAGTCATAACCAGCACTTTATAAGGTAGATTTTGTTCTAATTTTGTTGTGGTCTTTTAAATGATTATATAACTGGTTACCTGTTACCATCTACAGGTCATTTGCTTTCATAGATTTGAGCATATGGCATACAAAATCAAACAACACGTTTTGTTTGCTTTTCTTACTGTCTGACATTCCCCATGCAGCTTGAATAGGCTCTGCTGGATGGTGATGCTTAAGCCTGTTCTTGACAGCAACTGAAGTATTATATACAGGACTTGCAAGGACTTTATCAGTAATATTTCACAGTTGCTTTAAGTATAAGGAAAAAGAAAATCTAGGAATGGCAGGGGACAGTGAGGAAAAATTACTTTCTTTAAATGGTCTGAGCTTAATATGAACTTCAAGTAGCAGGATGAAGTTCTTATGCATTATGTTGGATAGGTTCACCCTGCTGAGCTGGAAACTGTGAAAGAAGAAATCAACAGCACCCTTTATTCTCAAGCGAAGTCTCTTTTGTTTCTCAAATTTAAGAAGTTTGATATGCCTTCAGCTTCAAAGGAGTAGAGAAAAATAGAGCAAGGAGCACTGAAGCTGTCACTGGTTTTGTCAGGTGACCATTTGCTGAACAGCATCATCATCTGCTCCATGTCCCACTCAAACCACCTTCAGCCCAGCTGGACTCTGTTTAATTGTTTAGGAACAGGTTGTAGCTTTATGTGAAAAGGGGTACATAACTATTTCCTCCAGGGTCTTTGGTAATTAGGAGAAGTAAACACGTGGTTGATTGCATTAAATCAAGGATAGTGCTGCCTTGACATTAACGCAGTATTAATGAAATGAGCAGTTCATACCCGTTGAGAAATGGATTTGCAGCTTCACCTCTCTGTACATATCTTTTTTTATATATCATTTGAAGTATATATATATAAAAAAATACAGATTCTATAAAGTTTTTCACATGTCATATGAGTAAATATAACTTTTTTTAAAAACTGGGTTCTCACATTGAGACAGGAGAGCATAATGAGAGAAATTATCCTGTTTTCATGGCACCTCTCCAACACTACTGTTTGCCATGTTCAGCTCTCTTATGGTGGTCTGGATGAATAAAACATAACCTGCTGGGAGGACAATGCTACTGGATGAATCTTAGTGGACTAGCTTGAATACATTGGGAAGTCACGGTCAATCATTCCTGTTTCTATAGTTGGTAGCATGGTGGAACTCTAATGAAAGATAAAGAGTTAGTGAAAGATATGAAAAAGGAAGACAGACTGAGGAACAGGCATTCACACATGCTCTAAGCACATACAAACACTTGCATTTCCTTTTCAAATGCAGATACAAGGACATTAATGGAAAATATTTAGAAGAATGAACCATAGAACAAAATAGTCAAGAAATTAACTTTTTCTAGAAATCACTGCAGTAACAGAGTTCACATGTTGGGACAGGAGAGATATTATATATATCTGTGATGAGCAATGGATACTTTTCTGAAGGCTTCAGAGCAGACTCCATAGTATTTAAAAGCCCAAATACTAATCCAAATTATCCATATTCCTAACACTGTAAATGTACGGTAATTTGAAATTACACAAGGGCCAAGCATAGGTACGCTGCATTTTACCACAAGATTCTAAGGCTTGATGCAGATGGCTCTAATCAAACCTAGCACTTTTCTGACTATTTGCACTTCCAATTCCCAATCACTGAGGAATGTAACACTGCAGAGAAAGAGGAACTTAGCGCAATTCATCAAAAACTCAAAGAGGGTTTTGTTTCAGACAGGAATGAGAAAAAAGACTCATATGGGTTCTGATAATGGAGTGGAGGCATTGAACATTTATGTCCTTGCAGTACAGTATCAATGTGTGGGAGACACTGAGAATGACTGCCAAAGAGCCTAAAGAACATGATATTGCTAACGACTCAGGATTTTACAGGCTAGGAAGTAAGTTCAGACAGGATCAGGTGCAGAGATGAATCACAAGAAAGGTTTGAGGAATAGATCCTATTTTGTAAGAAAAGCTCAAGAGAGCCAGGCTCGGGCAGCTGAGCACATCACTGGCAGAGGAGGTAAGTCAGCTCTCCAAGGATGCACGAGGAGGGAAAGCAACAGAGAGAAAAAAACCAAAAGACTGAACCACCATATAATGTTGGCATGAAAGCAAAAGCATGTAAAGCACCCATGAATATAGCAAGACTGGAAACCAGAGACTCTCTTCGTTACCCAACCAGTGGAGCTGGAAATCAGACTTTGCTCTTTAGTGTTTCTATCATGAAGCAAGAGCAGGGAATGGGTCTAATCCTCCCAGCAACTTCCTTCCTCCTGTGCATGTTTGCTAGCATTTAGTAACTAAAATCCCCTAACCCCCCCCCCACCACCACCTTTTTTTTTGGTATGTTGACATCACTACTTTTTATTTAAATGGCTCCGTGTGGGCAATTAAGCCCTCTTTGTCCAGATTTACATTGCAGTCTCCAGCTGACAATAGGAATACAAAGAAAATGGTTGCTCTGCTGTATGATACCATCGTTAAGTCATTGTAATCCTGAAAGTCCCAATGAAGAACCACACCCCATTACATATAATGATTCAAGGTATTTTAGTCCAGCGCTAGGCTGGAGTTACAGGCACAGAATCATGGTGAGCAGCTAGAAGATAAGTACAGTACAAGGTGATACGACTATCAAGAAACCACTTGAGGGAAAACTTAATTGTCTTTGGTATCATTCTAAAAATTGCCCCACACTTGAAAAATAGAAGTCAGAGTGGATATATCATACGCATCGGACTGTCCCACTGCCTAGACCACTGAAGCATTAAGAAAGATGTTTTTATTTTTTACATCGTTAGTCTCAACAGTAAATCTGCAGGATGTTTTTTAATTAGAAGTAATACATTTCAGATAGATATTTGGAAAACGTTTAAGGTTTTCATTATGTATGCACAAGAAGCTGGGTTTTTGTGTCAACAATGATAAGACAGCTTACAGTGAAGCAGCATGGTAACAACACAGAGCTGTGCAAAACATTGTGCTGCACGGAAATTGTAACACTTTATAAGCAAAAAATAATGGGACTACTTTCAAGAAAAAGCAGCAAATCCTGGAGTGATGAGGCAGCACAAAGGGAAGAGTAAAATGCAATGGAGGGAGCACATGGTGTGAAAAATGAAGTTGTATTCTCTGAAGAAAGAGAGTGTGTGTATTTGTGTGTGTGTGCACCCATTTCCGAGTGATAGAATTTTTTAAATGGTCTATCTCTGTCTTGCAGAATAAGCTAAATGTATTTTACCCCATTGTGAATTTCTGGTCTTAATGCTTTTAATACAGGGGCAAATGTTATGCAGGGTGTCCATTCTCTTTAAAAAAAAGTGATATATGCCTGCCTTCATGCTGAATACAAATCTAATATGAAGGAGTTCTTAACATCTGTTTTTCACAACACATTGTTCGTGTTATTACTTAGAAGTGAAGCATTCATTATCATTTCTGTTCATCTCTCTCCTCACTATACTCACTTCTTTCTCAACTACTTGGACTGCAAGATCTTTGGGACAGGAACTTGAGTTTCTTTATTAGACTGCCGCCAAACTCAGCAAGACTCTGGGCTCTGAAAATGTCACAGCTGCACAAAACATACTGTTACCACTAAGGTCTTTCTGCATTTTAGGTGATTCATATCTCCATCAGGCCCTCTGCTTTAATACAAAATGTATTCTCATGAGTGTTATTTTCTTTCCAGCATCTCAGACCAACCATGAACTACTTTAACTTAGCTCTTCACATTTTTCCCCACAACTGATAGACTCACCAAATAGCATTAGAATCTTACATGGAATTAAGCCAGTAACCTACATGTTTGGTAAAAGGAAAATTTGCTCTTCAGCTCATTAAAGTAATTCAGTTTGGATCTACCCCAGAATTAGTCTGATCAGAATTTAGCCTGACATACTTAGTTGTCAAGGGTATTGCACATTTGGGGACAGGCTATTACAAAGCAAAACCAACACAGCAAATACCATTTGCTTTACTTGGCATTTTACCAGTTGTTAGCACCAATTTTCATGCAGCAGAGGCCAGTTGAAATTGCTGATGCAAGAAGTGATAATTTTCTTGATATGAGATGAATAGGACATTTTAAATTTAGTACTAAAGTAGAGAATAATTTAGTCTCTGTTAAAGAAGAAAATGCTAAAATTAAAAAAAAAAACAGTTAATGCAGAATTAACTTGTCAGAACTATAACTGCCTATGAATCACAAAAAGGGAATATAATCAATTAATATCAATTAATATCATATGTCGTGAGTAGCTGAAGCGACGGAGAAAATAACATTGCTGCAAAGGTCTGTGGCAAACTTACAAAATAATCCTTTTCCCTTCTGGTGTCTTTGCCCCGGTATGTTCTGCAGTTCTGTTCTTAACGTGGTGGTGCTTATCCTGAATTTGGAAGTCAAAATTCAGACACACCCATTGCCTGAGTTATTCATTGGTTTATTTCTAAGTTTTCTATCCAAAGCTGAAGTAATCAGGACTAAATGATAGTTTCTGCAGGGAGATTTTGTTATACCCCCATCTCATCTAACCATCATCTTGTCTTGCCCTGGCACCAGAGCTCTGCTTTAAACATATTTCATTTCTTACTTTAAGCCATTCATCTCTAACCCTACGCAGTGTGTAGGGTTAATTTTAATTTAGTTTTAATTTAATTTTGATGCTGATGTATGAGAGAGCTCATTTGAGTTTTTATTTCCTACACTGGTACTTCTGGCCCTGCTGAGCTCCTTTCCCATTAGCGACAAGTTGTGGTCATGGAATGACAGCAAGATCCCCACCAAACACAACAGAAGTCAATACATGCTCTGCTCTGACTGTATCGTCTCCTGATTGCAGGCGCTCTGCAAAACTCCGCCACGCTGTGGGACTTGCCTTTTCACTGCCAAGAACCTGCTCTTTTCTTCCCAGCTCGCTCAAGGCTCAAAGCCTCTTCTCAATAATATCTCTTCTTTCCTGGAACATTGCCATACAGCCATCCTTGTTCAAACTACACTGTAAGCTTAGGGATGCAGTGGTTATAGCCTTTATTGTTTTTTTAAATCCTATATATGCTAAATCATCCATACTAATCTAAATGCAGTCTACAGAGCTGTACACACACAAACTGCACACAGAGCATGAAACCAAAGATTTCTATACAAAAAAAAGTCTACAATTATTTTCTAGATCTTCTGTGGCAAGAGGGTGTATTTGTCTTCATTTTGTGAGTCTCCTGGATTTTCTTCAAACTTCATTTGTCAGCCTATTTAGTTTTTCTGCTTACGTGACAATTTTCACTCCTGGGTTGCATTCCTGTTGCCCAGGCACCAGGTTAGTAATTTAACCCTTTTAATACTTTGTTTCAGCCATCCCTCCTATTTTGATGAGTGAGGAATGTGCAGTTTTAACATCAAATGCATACTTATTTGATTAATTTCCAGGCAGAAGGATCAGCACAATAGTTCAGATCATCTGGTATGTGCTTGCAAGATCCAGCTATGATTTTTCATCCAGTCAAAGAAAACCCCGATTTACAAAATTTCAGGGTATAAACTAGGCAAAGCAGTCTGACATCAGATGGCAATGTATACTTTTCATTATTTATCATTAGCAGTTGCAACTGCTTCTGAAGGTACACGAAAGGACCTTTTAGTAGAGTTCCTTCCCCAGATTCTCACTGCTCAAAGAAATAGTAAAAAGAAATCATATGACAGAATATTTCAGGATGCTATGTAATGATGGTGAAAGGTTGCTCCAGTGATCTACTATTTAAAACTGAATTCTCCAGCTACTTTTCACAGGTCAGATAAACTGCCTGTGCCTTAGTTTCCCCATCTGTGAATGACAGCACATACCTTTCTCACTGAGGAACTGTGCACTTTAATTAATCAACAATTGTAGATTGCTATATAGAGCGGAGCAAACAATCTGGAGTGAACAGTTTATTCAATGAATTTAGCCTGCTTGCAGAAAATCCTTGAGCAGATGGTGTCATCAACTACAGAGGAAAAGAGTAAAAATCACCACAGTCTGAATATTTCTGCTTTGTTATATTTCACTTACAGAATCTTCAGCCCCAGGGAAATATTTCTCAAGGATAAGGAACCCTTTCTTTACAGCAGTCCAAGAACCGCCTTCAAAAACCCAATGCTCTTGGGACTGCTGGAGCTCCCTCTGCATAATTCCCAAGGAGGTAGGTGGAGGGGCCTTCCGCATGCAGTTTGACTGATTGGAGACCACTGGGGACTAGCCACACTTCAGGGAAGATTTTACCATATCCAGAAAGCCATTTTAACCATCAT
Source organism: Stercorarius parasiticus (assembly GCA_013396915.1). Taxonomy (NCBI): domain Eukaryota; kingdom Metazoa; phylum Chordata; class Aves; order Charadriiformes; family Stercorariidae; genus Stercorarius; species Stercorarius parasiticus. Next base: position 109,954 of record VWZL01001290.1, on the reverse strand, counting down.
GTCTTGGCTGAAGGCTTCTGATAATTGGATAACCTCTCTTTGACATCAGGAACCGAAATATGTATTTTCAAGGATAACAGAAAGATAGCCAATCCGGAATGCTTTTTACTTTGAAATACTACAAAATTCTATCTATCATGCAATTTGAAAGTGATATACCGCATAATTTCACTGCTTGATATTCAAGAAAGAAGTTATGTTTTGTTATGATAGACTTCAACTTATTTCAAAGCGTTGTGCCTCATTTTATTTTGCTTTATTTTTTCATTTGTATTCCCCTGAAGACTAAGTTAAGGTTTATATGAATTATCAGAAAGATATTTTATAAAATACAGTGTTGTGCTAGTTACTGCATAGCAGCCAACACATCAAAAGAAGGACTGTGTACTAGGTTATATGGACTATATCTTGAACTGCAATTAATAACCTTGCAAGGGCCTAATCACATAGTATTTGACAGCTAATGGTTAGTGTGATGATGTGGACTGTTACAAACAAGCACTCAATGTCCGCTCTGACACAGAAAGTAGACAAGATGTTAGCTTACAGCTAGATGATATAAAGGATTTTGCTGCTGAGTTAGAACTTAAAGGGGCTTTTAGTTTCTTAAGTCTGAAACTGGATTACTTTTCTCTACCTTTATTTCTTCTGTCTAACAGTGAACCATCTAGCCCTAGAAGTACCTAAAATCCAGAGAAGTCCTTATCCTTGATATATATCAAGCCTGGGCAGCCTCTGCCTTTGGGTCCTGGTTTTCCTTCAGCAGCAAGGAACTCTAAATGTCTGATCCCAAATAATTTGTTAAAGTAAGTCCTGACCTTCTCTGTGTGTCAGCTCCTGATAGTAAATGTAGAAATTTCCTTTACTTTTCAGGCTTGACATGAAGTTACGCTAGAGATTATGACATGCTCAGTGCCTATGGTGATACATGTTATATTGAGATGTACTTCAGATTAAAAGTGAATATTCCTAATCAAATGACAAAGCAAACATGCTTATTTGAGTTGCAGATGGGAGAAAGAGTTAGTTAAAGGCATGTCAGTGAAAAATAAGGCTTGGAAATGTATTTTGACCTGAAGTTCTTCCTCACAAGCCATCTGTAAAGGAAAAGTTAATTAGTGATAAACATAATTAGCAATTATGAGTGAAACGAAATGGATGTTTTGTTTCACAGATTGCTTGAAAAAAAAGGCCTCATGGCCAAACACCGTTGGTAAGATTACTGTTGTCAATGTTTATTTTAAGAAAGCTTGAAGAAGGCATATATGGCTGTCTTTTCTGGTCAATGCAACACTTTGTTTCATACAAGGATAAAATACAATCTGATAAAAAACCTAAGGAGATGTGGCATTCGAGAAGTGACTTCCAAGAACAAAAGAGAAAGGACCAGGGGGTGGGGTGGGGTGGGGTGTAATCCTGTACAGGGTTTCACTGCTGTTCCTCCAAGCATCATGAAATGTACAAATTACTGCACTCAAAATTACCATCTACTGTATGAATTTATACTTCATTAACACCAAAAAGTGTAATTCCTGGACTCAGCAGAGCCACAGTTTGGGAAAGCTAACTCTGTGAGTAGCAAGGTACAGAGTTTTCTGCGTTCACTGCATACTTGAAGTAAAGCCAGTCAGCACTTGCTTTGGGTTGTTAAACTTGGCATGGAAAGGTGGAAAAAACCTTCCCAGGGAAGCTGACCCATGCTACCTTTTCTCTGACTGGTCTGAACTTTTCTTTCGTAGGCTCTAAAACGCGTCTGGATTCCTCTTTTAAAACTCCTGATGAACTGCATCATGGTGAAGTCTAATTAAAGCAAAATGAAACTTTTTTTCTTTATCGATTTTGAAAGATTTAGCTTAACAGTATTTTCTCTAGAAAGAAGACAACACATCACATTAGGACATCTTTGGTTTTCTGCACAGTCATACTAAAGTAAAAGTCACCTTCTAACCAGAGTCAACCACCTCCAAGAAAGAGACTGTCCTTCATTTTACTATTCCATATGCTGCCATCTTGTCTTAGAATGATATGACAGCTTCAAAACGGTGTTCATGTACTTTGAGACTGCTCATAGTTATGCGGGTTTTGTTGAATTAATTTTTTTGTATTAAAAGGTTATTTGAAAAATTACTTATGAAATTCTGTGAAAAGCTTTGAGAGTAAAACCATCTGAGTAGCTTTTAGAAAAGAGGGCTGGTTTTATATCTGCACCTGCGATTTTCGGCATCTTCCCTTTTACACTGCTGGTAGTGGTGGCAAATATACTGGACACAGAGGTGGAAGCTGATGTTACAGGAAACCCTGCAAAATACACATTTATTAGTTCCTGCTGGTGAGAAACAGAGAAAACAATCTTTGATAGGGCCTTCTGGCATGACCTATAATAGACAAAACTCTGCTTTCCTGAAGGAAAAGTCATGACACTACCCTGAAGCTGACAATGGTCATCAATGAGACTCTTCACCAAGGTGCACTTTATTTTTTTTCCTTCTTCCTGAGTCTCTCTTTTTATCCCTGTTTTTCACCATAGAAGTTGACAAGATGTAACTTTCATCTTTATTCATTTACATTTTAAAAGATACTGATTGAAAGAAAAATGTTCTCTATCAGAATGGGAAAAGCTAAAAAAAAGGTAATGGAGGCACGCATCTGCTAATGAAATGGATATTTTTGAAATTGCTAAATATAGAAATACCAAATAAGCAATGACTCTTCATACATCTTAATTAAGGTAATTATTCCCTGGATTCCAGATGTTTAAAAAAAAAAAAAAGACTCCAGGCAAAATTATGTTTTTGGTAACATTGGCATAACATTAAAACTTTGTTTAAATCAGTGACTTAGTCATATTTAAATAACTACATTCAAGTGCAGAAACCCGGCTGTTGTTCTTTGACAGCATGTCATGTTACATAAGCTGGATATAGCTACAGAGTATGTGCCATGTTAGATCTATAGCTGAGGAAAGTCTTACATTTATGATTTTCCTAACAACAACTTCTGTTTGATTCTATTTAAAAATAAACCTAAGCTTTATTAAGGAAACAGCTAGTGTTAATTTAGTCATAATTTAAGGTCTGGAGAAAAGATAATATGACGAAGATGAAGAACTAGACAGTGTGAGCCAGTGTGATCAGCAGTTGTATGTCAAAAGTCAATTTCCCCAAAACACCTTTTAATGCCCAGTCAGTTTAGCAAACATAAGAGCTAGTACATCTACATGGCTGATGGTGGTGTGGTGTTGCCATAGTTGAACTAGCTTTGGTGATGGAAGAAGACTACTTGAGATGACTAATCTACCACAGCATCACTGACAACACTTCATGGATCATGTGGTGCTACGCCTTGACTTTCAGAGTCAGCCACCTCTGCTCTACATGACAGATTCCTTAATGAATTTGTCTTCTGCTTGCTGTATAGAGTACTTCACAGTGTGGAGAAGTGTCATTTTTTACACTTGAGTCAAAGTCTAAACTGACAATGGTTTCAAGCACTGGACAGTTCTGGAATATAGGCTACTTCCTTGGGGATTTTCTCACAACTGTGTGATGTCTTCTTGTTCACACAGAACAAAGCTTGGAAGCATACCTTCTTCCAGTATTACCTTGTCTTCCTTCCCTTTCTGTAGACAGTTATTTTTTTTATTCGTCTGTTGACCTGTGCATTGACCATATAATAGACTGCATGGTCTCAGAAAAGCCTTTGTCTTGCTCACCCATATAAGGCTCCTGCAGCTGTGCACTGTTCTGGTGCCCATCAGTCCTTGGAAGCTCTGCAGTGAATGTAATAAAGCTACTTTGATTTTCTTTAGAAGGACATTGAAAGCTATCGTGGATGAAAAAATGCATAGCAATTGCATAAAAATCCACATTGTGAGGATTAGACTTCAGTATAGTTGATTTTTAGCAATAAGGTACATACAAGACTTCTTAGGCACTGTAATTTTCTATTAACACAGATGAAATATGCTGGGTTTAATTTCATCACCAGTTTGTTTTTGTCAGAAGGTTTGAAATAATTTAGACTCTACACAAAAAATAAAAACTCTTCATGCAAAGGTCCCCTGTTTAATGTCTTAAAGCTTAGTGCTAAAGTCACATTTAGGGGACCAAACAGTGTTATTTCTTGTGGAAGATTTTCAGAAGGACAGTCCAAGAAGTCTGTGTTGTATGTATCTGGGAGCCTGGAGACATGGGAGATCAAAGCAGGTAGTAAATAACAGATTAAAATCTCTGTTGTCCTCATAACCTATAAATTCCAGGCAAAAGTCTATTAAAAATGATGAGTGCAGTGCAGTGCCTACTGCCCTGTGATACTAAACATTCCCAGTAGAGCTGCATAGTTTTACTAGTATAATACATTACAGGTTAGGCCATATTACGTTCACAAGATATGTTACATATTTTGTTTTCCTTTTGGATATTCTTCTACTAGTTTATGTTCCTGTTTGGAGGCCGTCCTGAATGACAGAATAAGGGAAGTTGCACTGCTTTCAAGGACCAACTGGGCTTAAACACCCTTGCTGTTTTATGCTGCTGGAGATGAAAATCAGCCTTTAGGCTGCCATTGTACAATCAGTCTAATGTAGTGGAGTCATAGAAAGCATATACAAGCTGCATCTAAATGAAAGTTCATACAGGTATATTACATCATCATGTAATCCAGTGTTAAATTTTACCAAAGCTTCATATGGAATAAATATAGAGAGATCCACTGCTGTCAGTTTGCCATGCTAATTTACTCCAGTTAAAACTGTATTTCTCAGTCTCAGCTTTCAGCCAACCTTACAAGACTGCCAGTGCATCAGCTTTTGTACTGACTGAACTGAAAAAACTGGAACCCAAGACATCGTAGAGATATTGCCTTCTTCACTGAGCCTCAAATCAAAAATTAGTTACAAAAATGTAACTAATTTTAACCTCTTTGTTTCTATGTAATCTGTTATTACAGATTTTCTTTTCTGGCTTCTAGGGGCCTGGCTTTGAAATAGCTCCTAACCCCTTATCCCAAAAGCAGCGTGCTTTTGTTGCCAGAATCTTCTCCCCAGATTTCATTAAATCAGCCGCACAGTTTCCTTTGCTATTCTCAGCTCCATTGCGACATTTATTTAACGGATTGCAGATATTTCTATACGCTTTCTAACAGCTAACAATTGTGTTCCTCACTATGTCTTCCTATCTAGCCACTGAGAAATCCTGTAGCACCTCTGTGCAAGGATTCTTGTGTATTGTATAGTCTTTAAAAAGTAGGACTTGATATTCATACAGTCTTTGTGGCATCACAGATAAACAGAAATCTGTGAAATCACAAAGCAAGCACAAATTATGAAAGCGTTAGCACAATCTGCAGCGCTTATCCAAATGGTACCCAAAAAAGGTCTGTACAGAAAACAGATTGTATCACAAATCAGGAAACCCAGGCAGTAAGAACAATTTACAGTGGTGGAGACCCCAGAGAGAACACTAAACTCACAGTATAGTCAATCAAGAGAAGAATGAGGAAGTACTAGAAGTATTTCCAAAAAAAGCCAGTCTCTCTGCTGTGGTTAATATACTTGGAAACACAAAATAATTTACATAGTGTTCAGGTAAGTGACTAAATTCTATGATTATTTCTGTGCCAAATTTTCGTTCATTTGGAAGTTTATTTATATCAACAAGATGCTGTGGAGCTTTTCAAAAAAAAGTTACTATTATTTTATATTAAAAATGATACTATAATAGGTCATAGCATCCCAAACTCAGGCCATTTTCTGCAGAAACAAAGTAATCCCTAGATTGTGAGTCGCTATGAATCTATTGAAATGTTTTTTTCTTGTGAACACTTGCAAACACAAAATATTATTGTCTACAAAATTGCAGGGATAATTTTAATTTTCAACTTGTATTTAAACTATGCTAAATTTGGGACTATGGATATAGAAGGGCTTACTCGATACGTTTGCACATGCAAGAATTGGAAACGGAACTTAGCAAATGGACTTGGCAACTGAACTTTGCAAAATATTTGCTTGCAGCATAGAAGTTATCTTTTGCTTTCATTTTGATTTTTACCTTTTCAAATTATAAGGAATACTCTTCTTTCAAGTGACAATTATTTAGACTACATAAAATGTCAATCTGTGGGTTTCTTCTGCATGCCTCTAAATTCATAGGTAGATAAGTAAGAACGAAGAAGGTACATTTTGCAAAGCTTGTTCTATGTCACATGACAAGACATTTAGTACTTTTATGTTGAATGTAATTCTGTCTGGATTAGTAGAATTTTATGAATCATTACTTGTTTTGTTTTCTTTAAATTAAAAAAAAAATCTGAATAGAAACATTTTGCACAGTGGTTTTGGAAGACATGGCTCTATTTTGGAGCCTGATGTCATATATTTTGAGGTTTTAATAGTTAAAATGTTCATTCTGAAAAACTGAGTGATCAAGAACTTATGAATTGGGCCAAAAATATAAACTTGTGAAGACCCTTCTCTACAAAATATTCTTAGTAACGTTTAATTGCAGTAGAAGTTTCATTTCTTTCTTACTCAGATATTCGTAAACATCTAGTGGGAAGACAAACTAAAGGTCTTGTGAAGGGAGATGGGAAGTAGCAGACAGTGATTTTCTCATGATGAGTGGAAAAAAGAGCATAAAAGCCCGTAGTTGTAATTGTGATCCATGTTATCGTTGTGGGAAAAGCTTCTCACTGCGTCAGGCATGCATTCTGCAAGAAACAAGCTAACAGAAGATCTTTAAGGCATGAATAAAATTTGTAGGGAAAAAGATGTTTATCAGCAAACTGGGATATTTACTTTGTCCTGAGATTTGCAGGGAAAGGAGCTATTGTTCAAACAAAGCCCAGAAATTTTCTTCCAATTTCAGTTCTGCTCAGTTTGATAAACAACATTTCCTAGTCCTCAGTGCGGCAATAGCTCACCTTCTCAAGACAGGTAATCAGGCTCAGTTTCAGTAACATAAAATGCTGGGGTTTTATCTTTAATTAAAAGGAGGTAGCAGAATATATCCTGACAGATTTCAGTGTGCTTATCAGCAAAAGACAAAAGTATATCTATATCGCTAACAGGCAACTGGCATGAAGATTGTTGATTTAGTGCTGTCAAGGAGTTTCCACTAGCATTATGTTTTCTATAAGCAAATTTCTTATTTAAAGAGGCATCAGAGAAAGAATACCTCATTTCTGAAGGAATGTAGGAGGACTTTGCCTTCTGCCTCACCAGGGCTACTTGAGGAGGATGCCAGCCTGCCCTCTTCCATAACTTCAAAGAGGAGAAAGTCCACTACAGTCTAAAGAACCTCCTAGAACAAGCTAATTTACACTTTTTTTTAGATGTCTCTGTCCTACATGAGAAGATTAACACAGTGTAATATGTACTTTCTCCACAAATAGTGTCTTTCAAGCACTCAGTTCCATTTAAACTTTGTTTCATTTTGCTTCTGCTGCTTGTAAGATAAATACAGTCATGCAGTACCCAAACAAGTGTCAAGCCATACTGAAGAGTGTGTTGAGAGCTGCACTCAGAATATCATTAAAAAGTCACTAGTTTACAAATTGCTTCAGTTTATCTTCTGAGAAAAGCAATATTTGTAATAAAGAAAGTAGTATGGAAACCAATGTTAGCAGAACTGTACTTTCATTATTATCTGATATAAATATGCTCTCACAGTTTCCCTCTGTATTTAGGCTCATCAATCTTATATTGCTAGGATTTGTAGGGGTGTTATTTGAAAATAGGCATATGTATAGGTTTTTCTTCCTTTCCTAATTGTGCCCATACACCTGAAAATTATGTCAGAGGAAAGACAGTGACTATTTAGACTCATGGCTGTGCTAAAAATGTTGCATGAATCTCAAAGTTCCCCAAAGTCCCAACCTGCCGAGACTTCACAGAAAATACACGCCAAGATATTTTCAGCCATTTATAAGAAGACATGTAGAAGGTCCGTGTTACATTGCAAAGATCAGTAGCATCATTAGCAGATATGAAGAATGGAAAACATCAATCAGAAGTAACAGAACTCTTAAACGTAGATAAAGGAGAGGTCAGGCAATTCTTAGTTGGGCAGGAAGTGAGTGTGTTACAAATGTGTTATTAGAAATGGCAAAATTAAGACCAAAATCATGTCTCAAATTGTTTCAATTTTCAGGCCGGTTTTTGTTGTTGTTTTCTGTTGTTTCTTACTAAATACTAATACAAGTCCCACACTTTCTCGCTCTGATCAGCATACAGTTAAAACTGTTATCTATTGTATTATTTCTCACATCAATGTTAAAGAAATTCTCTGTTGCCTGTGGCTTCTGTGCCAGTTCCCAGTTAAGCCATCACAAGCTATGCTATGCTTGAGTCCTAAGGAGCTGTAGTAGAAGCATCATTTGCCTCGTTGGTTAACACCATCCTTCCCACACTTCTCCTCGTGAGGAATTCCCCTTTGCTTCCAGCTGCAGGTTAGCCTGGAAATTCAATGCAAGACCTTTAAAAGAGGAGTAAATAATATGCCCTCCTTCAGCAGGTTATGATTCTGCTGCTGCTCGCCACGGTTCTGGTGTAGGTAAAAAACAGTACAAATTTCACGCTAGTATAGGAGGACGATGGCCACATCCTTTGCAGTGAATCACAGTGAACACTCAGAGAGAAGGAATCTCTAGACTTCCCAACAATTTCTCAGCAGGAGCCCATATAACAGCTAACTCTAATAGGCTCAGTCTAAAATGAAGATATATTGTCAGTATGGAGTAGAACGTGCCTGGCACTTGCCAAGTGTAATACTAAAAGTCTTGTGTTCCTGGTTCTCCCATTTCAGTACCTTTAAACAAGCTTTGCGCTCACCAAATATATAAAAAAGTTGAAATATCCCCTGAGAGGCCTCTTGTAGAAATTAAGAGACAGATGCATTAATGTTTTGGTAAGCAGTAGATGAAACGAATGTATACCTGATTACTAAAAGCACACTGGGAAATTGAAACGAGTGATCTGCACAGAGGTGAGAGACTGATGATACTAAAAGCTAAATTGGAGGAAGATTAAGCAGTTTGTGTACCAGTGAGCACTGAATATCTGAAAGCATGCATAGAAATTAGGACAGCAGAATGAAGTGGCATAAGGGAGTCAGCAATATGGCCAGCAAAGGCAGCTTAGAGCTAAGTTCTGGCCTTATCTCCAGACATACATACTGAACGGGTGCTGGTTTCCCATCCAGTACAAGAGGGATAGAATTTCTGTGAGGATGAGTGGGTGTGTTTATGAGTAACATTTATAGTTTGCTCACTGGATCAGTTATGAAGGGGATTCTGTCCCTTACTGGCTTTGGCATTTATGTGAGCCACATGAATTAATCAGCTTAATGGCTAGGGATGCCAATTAACTTTTGGACCGAACCCTGACGAAGTCAACACCACATCTACTGAAGTAAATGCCAAAATTCCCATTCATTTCAGTGGTGACAGGTGTTTCTCTTAGCAGGCGTCTCTGTGCTGCAGAGGGATTGTGCTGGACTGCCTGCACCGAGAAAAATGGCTCCTTATGTCCTCCATTCCCTTCGAATGGAAGCGAGCGATGTGGGAGAGCTTCATCCATTCACTTGATGAATAAAGGAGGGTACACAGTACAGACTTCAAAAAATGAAACCAAACAGCGAAAGATGTTACATGGATAAGTGAGAAAGACTCCAGAGCTCAGCAGGACCCGTGTCCTGTATTCAACAGAAAATATGGCCAAATAAATGACACCAAACATTCATTGAGGAAAGCAGGCTAAATCAGGCATCTGTCTTTTGGTGAAGTTGTGTGATACAGTGGGCCACGCTAAAACCGAAAATGAGGTCTAGAGAAGTTACAAAACACAGAAGCTCCTTAGTCTTGATGTCCTGTAACCCAGACCTTTGCAATAAAGGACAGCTCCTCACCAGGCACTGAGTTAATAATACATTTCAGTGGCATCTCTCCTCGTCTGCCACAGAAAAAAAAATGGTGACGATATTTCAGAAAGTCTCAGTATGATGCAACTTGAAGGTGATAGCAAGCACACGTGCTGGTGTAGGTGGATGTTCACAGCTCTGGAATAAAAACCCCCTCCAACACACGAGCCCTGAGACCTGCTGCTATAGAAAAACTTTTAGAAATTGGAGGGCAGGGCAACATACACTGTTTATCTGATTATAGCTGGCAAGTGAAGGGACACGGGGGCTATGTTAAATAATATTTTGAAACTTCTGTCTGTGTCATACAATGGACAGAACTGTACTGTAAATAGAAACTGGAGAGTCTAAATATAAAATTCCTTACCTTCCTACCCCTTACCCTTACAACAGAGAGGAACAGAGAAAGGAAAAAAGAAATAGAGGAAGGGAGAGAGAAACAGAGAGAGGAAAGGTGAGGGGGAGGAAGGAAGGAAACTCATCTCTGAGCACCAAAAGGACCAGCCACAGTACAAACAGTGAGAAATATTGGGAACACAATTATTTTGTTGTCTACAGTCACTTTCTCCTATATCTCCAGTTGCTGCCTCCATTCTCCTATCACCCTCAGCCTGTGAAGACTTCCTAAGGCCTTACTGCGCATCCTCAGCCTCGGTGCCTGCCCTGCTCCCCTGCCTCCAGCCAGGGGAGCTTTTAGCCACGCTGAGCTACCTGACATCCTCTCACTTCTTCCCTCACAGGTATTGCCAGTTTTGCTTGGTAAATCCTACTGTAAAGCCATCATTTTCCATGTAGATTGTGATAATTGCGTCCACAATGCTTTTTGTGAAATAGTATATGAAGGCTGCTGTATAAAAATAAAAGGTATAGTACTGTGGTACTGGTAGCTCGGTGTCCTGGCGATTGTGGAGCCATGGACTGGAGAAAACAGAGGAAGCACTTGAATTCTTTCAGGCTCGTCAAAGATCTTAATCCTGTTTGAAAGGGACACCAACAAAACTGATAAAAATATTTTCTCACTTAGGTACAACTTCGATCCGATTGGAATTAGTCAGCAGAGAAAAAACTTGCATTATTCTGTAACATAGCAGAATTGCTGACAAAATAATGAATGGAAATTTAAAAAAGGAAAATAGTTTAATAAAAATAAACTTCATTTTGGAAGTTATATAACACCGTTATTTGATGACTTCAGATTATTTATTTTCCTATTTTTGATACTAAAAACTTCTCCAAAACGTACCCTTTCCTCACAATAGCTTCAAATACATTGACTTTTTCCTATGAAAGGAAATTTTATTTGGGGAAAAAAAGCAGATATTACTCTAGACAGAGGTAAAGAACTTCCAGCAAAAGGAAGAACAGCCAAAATCAAGAGAACATAATGGTACTGACTTGTATAACTAATGTGAATAAAAATAAGGAACAGACAATAGAAAAATCAAGGCGATATGAAAATTCATTAATTAAGTGTTGTCAAATAGCATTAGGAAATGAGAATAACATTGTTTATATCAACCACTGTAGTAAGGAGACAAAAAAAGAAAAGGAATATTCTGTAGTTACAAAATATTGAAGCTGGCCTTTTGAAGCATCCCAGGAAGAGACACAACCACCCTATACTCTTTGCCATTAAGGATGTGGAGCTGCTAAAATTTAATTCATATTTTGTCTGATTTGTATTCTGGAACAGGTCGTAATCAGATGAAGTTGTTCTGCTTTGTATGAGAGCTGAGAAGAGGCTCTGGGTGTCCCTGGTGGATGCTCAAACTATAGAACCATTTTAATTTTCTCTCTGACTCTCTAAATATTTGAATAACTTGACCGAGAATAACAGAGGGACGAACCCCAGAATACTAATTGTCTTTGGGAATTCATTGCAATTGGGCAATTCTTTGGGCATTCATTTAGGAAGTATGAGGTCTGGGTGTTTAAGCCATCGGTCATTATGTGGCTATTTTTGCTGACATCTTACTTTTTTTGTCTGACCTCAGTCCACCTCATCCTGGTCAGCTTAGCCACCACAATGTTCCACATCCCTGGTTCTACTCAAAAAAAAAAATAAAAAATATTGATACAGCAGTGCTGAAGACGGAGTTAATCCAGCCCTAACAAGCTAGGAAAAGGTTTGAGTGCTTATTCTGGTTACACAGTAATTCAGAGATCTTCCCTGTTCCTGGTGTGCAAACTTTCTTCTGACAAAGCTGATGCAGGTACTTTATCTTCCGAGAACTATGAGATTTGAACACCTGGTGGGTCCCAGTGCACCACTTAAAATCACCTGCAGCAGCCTGCTTCTGTCAGATGCATGGACGCCTTGCCAGGGACCAGATTTCCTCTGCTCTCCTTCCATCGGCCACGGGACTTCCCTGCTGGAAACTAGCACACTTCCAAGCAATAACGGAAGAGCAGTGGGAGATCATTTCATTGGCAACTGAGCAGATTTCAGGATGATCCATCACGCATTCTGGTCTCACAAGCGAAATATAGACTCAAGTGTAGGAAAAATATTAACCACACAAAACACTTAATGGGAATTACAGCCTTGTCGATGAGAGCTTAGAATGTAACCATCTCTATTCCATTTTACATTACATGTGTATAACAAATAATTGTCCTTTAAAAATGTGTTTCTATTGAGGCTGAGAAGATTCTTATCTTGCATCTCGTAAGAATCAGGTAAGAATTAAAAGGGATCACACATGGTTGCAATGGATTTTCTCCTGAATGTTGTATATTGCTCTCCTGCTGAATATTGTGTGGCGTATTACAGTCAAATCAATGGTGCCCAACAGAGTTTCAGGATGATGTTACTTTGAACTGAAGAAAACAGGAACTTAGTAGTTTTAAAACAGAAAATGAGAGATCTTTGGTCGGTACGCTTATAATTTACATATCAAAGTAGCTGAACAAAATAGGCAGGACCATATTTTGCTATCTCACTTCAAATGCAATGGTCAAAATGCATTACAGGACTTTTTTCCTTGTTCTGTAAAAGCCATCACCCCCATCACAGCTGGGGCATTATCAGCAGAATTCTTATTAACAGCTGGATTGGCATTAAATCTGTTATTTCATTTAGGCTGCTCTAGTATGACCTACTCATGTAAACAAAGATCTGCATGATCACTTCGTTGATCTGTGCACCTACTTGATTCTTATCCGACTTTGACTGAAATCTGCTAAAACCACATTGATTGCAATGGCAGTTGATGTTGCAGACATTTATAAAAAGACAAGGAGATATGTAAACAAACCCAGCTAAACTCCAGAATTTCAAAAACCAGTGTGGCCTTCCTCAGCTTCATTGCAGAAGCTGCTGGACTTACACACATTCTCACACAGGCTTGCAATAAACAGTGACCCTGCAATGCTTCTGTAAGTCATCCTGCCTGAGGAATTTAAATTACTTAAAGCACACAAACCAAGGGAAATATTGCTGTGCTATAAACCCACGGCTTCACATTTAAAAAGAGTTTAGCGTGTCATAACAATCCCCCACTGGAATGTGGGTTTTTTTGAAACACCTCTAACTTTGTATGTATGGGAGAAAGACAGGAGGAAAGTCAAAGGGTTTAAATCACAAAGGGAAATAAAATTAAAGCACATTTAACATCAGTAACTACAAAACAAAAATGGCTACTTGTGCATCTCTAGAGCCAAACGATAACTTCCACAGTAAAATTAGCGTATCAGTGACACAGATATTGAGGACCACCATCTGGAAGGATTAGAATTTGCTCAAAGTAGGCTTTCCTTTAACATATTTATAGAAGATGCACATGAGTGGGAATGCAAGTCATTATTTTTTGCGTATTTTATTTCAGCCTTATCAAGTGTCTAAGAGTAACCCAGTCATGAGCCTCATAACTGAGATATTTTTAGTATTAGTTATACAAAAAATATTTAGTGTTTTGGTTTGCCAGGATTGCATGAAGTACCATCAACTTGATGGGGTATTATTCTGCCAGAATGCAGTTATAATATTTGCTTTTAAGTTGCACGCCCACTTTTTTTTTCAGGGAAGAGACAAGTCAAATGAGCATAAATTAAGTCATAGTGAGAGAAAATCCATTTACTGGAACTTAATCAAAAATCTCATCACAGATATGAATTTCAGGAAAAACCACTTATTATTTCAGAATTTATCTTGCAAAGATCAAAGAATTTCACTGAATAATACTGAAATTTGTAAATCACCTTTAAGTTTTATGGTACAATACTTACAAATACCTAAAATGGTTTGTAAAAGATTACTAATAATGATACAACGCTTGTCACAAAAATTCTAATTAAATTTCTCCCAGCAAAATATGCTTAGTCAAATGAATTAATGTTTTCAACAGCAAACAAATCTCAGAAAATTTTGAACAAGCTCCAGTTCTGCTGTCAGCCTTGCTCAGTACCAACCTTGTCTAAGTACTCATAAACTTTGATCTTTGTAACAGGATGATTTAACACGCAAGGACTACGACAGTCTTGTGGGGGGGAGATCTCTAATAGGCCTTCAAAACTTTCCCACGCTTTCTATTTTAAATCAGAAGGTCATGCCTTTCCCCCTGTCTTTAGGGGTATGAGACTACAATAAAAAATAATGTTAACAGATGTTGTTAGAGAGATCAGGTAATTTTGTATAATTTGTGGTGTTAGTTACCATTTGACAATCCAAACAGTTTATCAGCTGGTGGTCCTCAGATGTACGTGAACAAGATTCGCTGCAGAAAACACACTGTAATTAAAATCCTTATTTTAGGTTGTCACAAATACAAGTTGTTGTGCATGTCTAGTAGTTGCCTGATTTCTGTTGCTTATTTCATGCCAAAAGGGTGTTAGAAATGCACATCTCCATACTTGATTATTACCCGAGAGCTTTGGGTTTGTGTTGTTTTGTGGGTTTTGGTTTTCTTTCTTTTTCCTTTCTTTTTTTTTTTTTTAAATGAGAACTGTTGATAACTTCATCCTCATTGTGTAACCCTCTAACAGCTCTCCCACCTGAGCATTGAAAAGTGCAATTCAGTCTCTTTTCTCTCTCTCCCTCTCTATCTCCCCCAATCACACATGCACACACACACACTTTAAACTATTTTATTAAAGCTTATAACTACCTGCGTTGACAGTTTTGGCAGAAGTGCACTGCTGGCAGTCAGTCTGATAAGCAACGACTTGTGATTGCAGTAACGGCAGTGGCATGTGAAGGCAGTGACAGCTCTGAAGTCTAAAGTGTTGATTGAAAATATGCATTAAAAGATGCAGATTTCCAAAAGAAGTGACAGTTGCTGTGTTGAAAGCAATTGATACAGCACTCTGCTTACCTTTAGGGCTGGTTAAACAGCAGGATTTCCAGTTCATTGGAAATTTGTTGTTTTTCTAAGCTCCCTGGTAAATGACCCTTTCTTTCAGTTGGTGACATGGGGCGTTTGCCCATTTCATTGCTAACAGCAGCAGTGAAACACGTTTGAAAAGTTTACTGACTCTTGCCAGAGACCTACACGGTGGCTTGATACGGCCTCCTTTGGACCCCAGCTGGCTGAGCCAGCCTCTGCCAACTGTTCCACTTAGTGCCCAGCAGGATTATAGCTACAAAACCCTGTTTCCTGCTCCTCACCATACTCTCTTCCGCCACACTTCTCTTCCTGACCCTCTTTGCCCTTTGCATTTCCCCATCAGAGTCTTGCTCAAAGTAGAAATCACACACTATTGAAGCTACGCACTACTGCAAGCATCTAGGGTCTATTTTGTGTCTCTCTCAACTTCAGGTCTAGCTCCTCCAGTTTCTCAATGACCCAAACTGGTCCCACTGCACAGCTCTGGCACCTGGAGATAGACAAAGTACCAAATTTCCTAGGTTCCCAATTTCCTTGGCTTGCTCCTTTTCTCTGGGTCATCGTTCCCATCAGAGGGTCCATTGTGTGCAGGCTATGGAGACAGATCTGCCACTTCTGTGACTCTTCTGACAATAGAGACCTTCCTGGGTTGCACCTAGTATGCACAACAGGGGGTTTCACACTATGCCCTCCCCAGCAATGGGGCTTGCTCCTTTTAATGGAGGCCCCTTATCTTTCCTTACAACGTTTTTCCTCTATAAACGTTGAAAACAAAAGACACTGAAAAATCATTGCTGGACATTGCATGATGTGTGAAATCAGCTCTGGCACTGGAGAAGACTGAAAGGATACCTTTTAATCCAACTAGAAAGCAGTCAATGCATCTGCTAGACCCTGCAAGTAAGATACGCTTTCTTGTATCTCATTGTGCAGTTACAAACAGTAAATGCTGATTTTTGGAAGGGCAGCTACTCCCATTAGTCTTCTCACTTACAGCTCTTCAGCTGACTTCTGGTCATGTTGTGATCTCTTACCCCCAGCACAGTGCAGAGCCCCTCATCCATTGGCGGTAGCTGTCAGTACTGGAATTAGCACGCATGTAGTAGTAGAAATGGAAGTTACAAGACTCACTTTCTTTCAATCAGAAAACACAATCAATGTGTCACTGGCATGCTGTAGCTGGTTTCTCGTGGCCTGGGGAAGGCAGCATCACAGCCATTGTTAGTGTGTTGGAGAACAAGAGGTGCCCATGTAACTGCTCTGACGACTGGCCCCTCATGCAGATGCCAATCGATCGCTTCCCCCTTGTACTTCAGGCTCCTCCAGCCTCGGCAGCAGCTGCATTTCTAGCAAGGATGTAGTCTGGGCTGTGGGGTGGTATTAATTGAATTTCTCAATAAGAATTACTGTTGGAATTTGTCAAGCACTGTAATACTCTTTGTAGTCATCAGATGATGATAGACAAGTCTTCTCTCTATACAATGCACAACATACTGTATTATTTTTTCCAGTAATTACTGAATTTATTAAAAAATCCAGTGGTTCTCCCATCATGGTCCAGGCAGCTTTTCTGGTCCATCAGAAGTAGAACTTCTTGTTAGTTGTGAGAATTTTTGAGCAATTATACCAAAAAATAGCAAGCCTATTTCTTTATCCAGTACAAACAGCTGTGTCCTGCTGTACTAATATTTACAAAACACCTCCAAGTTGGGAACAGTTGCAAACACAAGGGGAAACCAATCTGAGAAGGGAACTTAAAAAAGAAGAAGAGCAAAATGACATCTATGGTAGTTGCAGGTTGTGAGGACGGGTTCATTATCAGAAAGATAAAATCCCAAGCCCCAAATACTAAAGCTGTGTAATAAGCTTTCATTTCAAGATGAACCAGATTTCACCAAAACTTGCAGTGCCAGACAGCATAACTATTTATGTATTTGGATCTAAATTTGTTGAATAGAATAAGCTACAAAGAGGACAACATTAGATCACATGTTCTGAGAGTATTCAAGTGTACCACAGAACGCGTATATACATGTATAGTACAATCTGTGTGTAATGTATGCGTGTTAAAATAGGTTTGCCGCCTCAGATTATTGCTGTCATCACATATTCTTCATAAGGGATATGTATGTGAATGGAACTTAATTCAATAACCACTAAATATGGTTCAAAAATATCATCTGCAGTTAGATGCAATTGTACAAACATCCATATGCTAGCTGTGTAAATCTATAGCTAGTTCCCTGGGACTTGTAGTAATGCAAGCCACTTCCTTCGTTAGTGAAAAGCACTTTGAGTTTTGTCATTTAATGGAGTCTCACAGACTAAACAATACGGCGTTGTTCTCTGTACTGGAGAGGCTTTGAATTACTATATTAAGATCCCAAAAGCATAGAGTCACAGAAAAAAGTCTCAGGATATGCTGCAGATGTTCTTAGAAAATGCTGGGTAACAGTGTAGACTGTGTCTGTAACTTCCAGGCCAAACTCTGTTCTCATTTGCATGCATACGTGCACTTGCAAAGAACAACAGGTCAGTATTTTCACCAGTGAATTTGTGCATCACATCATTGTTTTCAAATGGATAAAATGTTCAGTAGTTTCTCTGAAAGCTCCATATTGCCTGTGAGCTGAAGGAAGAAGTCACCCTACGGAAACACCTTGTCTTTTTTTTTATTAAATAATTTATTTACTAAGCAGGTCCACAGTGTAATCACAGCTTTATGGTAGTTAACATACAAATAATTCCAGTTGCATAACCCTAATGCCTCTTAATTTTGCTAGTCTGTTTAAAAGCAATAGTACAATGATACATTTCTTGCAGCCTTCTCTACCAGATTTAATACAATGCACTGAAATCTGCAAGACACTTGAAAACGAAGTGCTTGTCAAATGTTCTTCAGTATGAACGTGTACGTAATTCCATATCTAGAACATCAGAGGCCAAGCATTATCTCATCTTTGCATGGAGACATGAAGGAGAAATGGGGTTACAAACAAACCATTTTGAAGCTGTCATTAGCAGTCATGTTTTCAAGGTATCTTGTGAACCTCCGTAACAAGCCTTGAGAGAAGTTACTACTCATGTACTGTTATACCTTCTGAGATTTATAAGTATGCACAGGTGTGTGGAAAGTGCAGCTCAAAGTTCCACGGGCATTTTACAGTCATAAGTATGTACCCGCTCAAACATACGCACACAGACACCTGCTGTTACAGGAGATTTCAAAAAGAATGCGTATATAAGACAAGTCGATGGTTACGAATTTCTTCAACTGGTATGAATTCACAGATTAATATTTCATTCTCATTTCTGGTGATACTTAGAAAGAAAATCAGAAATGAGATCCTTGGGGCTATTGAACAAATTCAGTTGAAAATGTCTGTACTTTCTTTATGTGCTTACCGTGGTAGGCAATGGGCAACCATGAAGTGCAGGCATTATGTTTATAAAGGACAGAACTAGGGGAAAGTTTTCTTGATAAAACACTTTTCTTCTGAAACTATGAATTTGACTAAATTACGTTTTGCAGAAACATATTGCTTCCAGTGCAATCCAATAAAATTGTCAAAACCTAATTTCAATTGGGTTGAAAATATTTCATTTTTACCTCAGGTGGATACAAAACTTTTCAAGTGAGTTAACATGGATTCCAACATACACCTGTGCAGCCCTAATGTCTCAAGAGAAGACAGTCGTCTTACAGTTTGGGTTCCTACTCAGGCCAGGCTCTTTTCACATGAGAGTCACACCCTGCTACAGTAACCAGCCTCCCCGAATGGTCTGAAGCCCACAATACATCACAGAGAATATCTTTTTCTGGAAGGCTATCATAAGAAGGAACACAGTAGGGACCTTACGAATAAAGTTTTAAAAGGTATCTCAGCGGCTCAGATATAGCTAAATATTACGGTTTACCTGCATCAATATTAAATACTTTATTTCTCATTGTCATCCATAAGTGAAGTCTCTCAAATGACAACCACTTAAGCACCATGCATCTCTATGCATTCCAGCATGTCCGAAAGCTTCTTAAAATAAAAGCTGAGAGAAGGGAAGGGGAGGCCCCCAAACATTGCAAAAGTGATTTCTGAATTACTTTTAACTCTTAATATAAGTCCAGGTGATACTGAGTTAAAATTAATTTGACAGACCTCATGTTCTCTTTCCTCGTACAGTGATGAGCTCCTTCTGCCGATGAGTAGAAATTTGCTAGGTATTGCGGTCATTTCACTGGCAGGGTCTTTCACAGACATGACCATTGCTAAATGTTTATTAATGTTGTTAGCTTCAAGGTTGAAGATTAAAACATTTGAAAGTGTTATTCTTTTGTAATAAGCATACCCACGCTTTACAAAATAAAACATGTTTTGATAAATTGTGCCAAGTCCGCCAAAACTTTTGCCAGTGTGGGGTTTCAGAAATGTTAGTGGAAACTTGCTATTATTTTTAAGAAACTCACAATTTTACCCTAAACATTTCACCCAGAAGGGGCTGATGCAATGTAAATGAAAATATTTCTACTCAATCTGGTGATGACTGGAGCAGACTCATAAGGATCTAGACTATTTATATATTCATATAAGTAGATTTGCCTAACTGCTTTTAAGTCTACAGTCTCAATATAGGTTAAACAGGAACAACAGCGAATATATTGCACAAATATGAAGTTATTTACCTGTTATATGGAGGCAATATCCTTTTCCTTTTAACAGCTATTGAGAATTACACTTAACCATACTGACGTATCGTACAGCAGTCAGTCTGTGTCTAGCCTCTGTTCGTCATCATTAAAGTAAATGTTCTGCCGTCTATATATTATTGGTAATGGAGACTGTAATACATGCATCAGTATTTAGGAAGTTTCTGCAGTGTCGACTTTTCATCCCGATGCATTTTATAAGTGGATTTATCTATAATAAATCTATGAAACAAATGCATGCAGAAACACATTTCTGAATTTATTACTTCATTAAGTTAAGCTTCAGTAAGGTTGCTGAGGTAAAGCTAATATCAGGGCATGTTATATTGTACAGGCTTTCTAGATTTTTCTAAGCAATAGAAATAAATCATAGAAATGTTCCTTGCTGTGTTGTGAAGGCTTATGGGTAATTACCAATGTGGCCATTCTCCCAAACTCCGATGTTTTAGGATTACTTCTATATTTCATTTTTCAGCACTAAAAACCTTTCAGCAGCAATAAAAATGTTGAATCCAAAGAAAATCCAACGGCCCATAAAAAGAAATTGACATCTTTATTTTTTTTTTGTGAAGCAGTCATATTTACTTACAATTTCTTATTTCTAAATCTGTCTTTTTCATTACTAAACATTACAGAGATGGGCCCAGTCTGCAAGCTCTATAACCTCCAGGGACCTTCTCACAGGACTGTGAATTGGGGTCCAAATATACACAGAAAGTCATAAATCCTAGTTAGTAAACTAACTTGTACTAAAATCCTACAACAAATTGAGACACCTTTATGTCATTGTCCTGGAACCAAGTTCTTAATTTTTAAAAGCAGATAGTGCCTTGAGGAGAAAGCTTTCTTTATTCAGATTTGTCAACTATTTAATGCAATTTTCAGGAAGCAGTCTTGCTTTTCCAACCTCTTTGGTCCAGTTCTAAACTGTTGATGTGACTTAAGAGCCTAACTAATTTAAAGTCCTTCAAACTATTTCTAAAAGCCACTCAGGCCTGTAGGAGTTTTATTGAACACTGGCAGATCCATTCCCTCGGTCTTTGTTGCTCCACGCTTTCCCACTGGTCTCAGAGGCCTGGGATTCCTGAAGGCAAACCTTACCAGTAAAGAATGTAGTGAAGAAGACATTGAGTATCTTGGCCATTTCCATGTCCTATGCTACCAGGTGCTCTGCCTCATTCAGCAGAGGGCCCGTATTTCCCTGCTCTTTCTTACTGCTGATTTACCTCTAGTAGCCTTTCTTGTTGTCCTCCACATCCTTCACCAGATTCAACTCCAGGTGGACTTTGCATTTCCTAATCCAATCCCTGCACACTCAGACGGTGGCTCTATAACCCTCCTGTGTCTTCTGACCCTGCTTCCGTGTCTTGTATGCATCCTTTTTATAACTGAGTTTTGTTATGAGATCCTTGTTCATCTATACAGGTCTCTTGCTGCCTTTGCCTGACTTCTAGCATGTTGGGATGGACCAACACTTGAAGGAGTTGATCCTTGAAAATTAACCAGCTTTCCTTGACCCTTTCTCTCCGGGGCTGTATCCCCTGGGTGTTTTCCAAGCACATCCCCAAGGAGGCCAAAATCTTCTCACCTGAAGCCCAGGGCTATGGCTGTTGGAGCGTATTTTCATCAGGGGCTGGCTGTTGTTAAGTTTCGCACATCCCTTTTACTGGATCTCCCAATGTAAATCAAAAACTACAGCCAAGGGGTACAAAAAAGGGAGGAAGTAGGGGTTATTCTCACACTGGTGGCAGTCACTCCCCACAAGAATCCTCCATGATAACAGTATTGATGTTCGCAGGTGCAAGGCTGTGAGAAAAACACTGCAAGAACAGCAGTATGAGGACAGTGATAAATAATCCCAAGGGGGCCCTGGAAAATGTTGCCAGAGCAGCGTGGGTGAAAGGGTGCAGAGCTGCAGTGAAAGGTAGGATATAGAGTTGCAATGAAAGGCCCTGAGTGATGTAAAAGGCTAAGATCCCTTGGCACTGTGCAACAGCTTCCCCCAGCCCCAACCGCCACAAAGTGCTATTGCGCGTCACAGAGTGGTTACACGAGGCTGTCAGAAATTTACCCTACACAGTATTTTCAGGGCTGGAGCTCAAAAGGGTTGGAGAGGAGTTGCTTGACCACCAGGCAATTGTAAAAACAAGCTAAAACCAGTTCAGCCCTAGGCAAGCCCAGCCCTGGGACCCAGCTCCTTCAGGTCAATAGGCCAATGGCCTTTCAGTAATGTAGGCAAAAATCTCATTTCTTGGACTACATGGACCAAAGTGCTGCGTGGAGTGAGCTGCCTTTTCTAGAATGTCCAGCCATGTACTTCTCTGTTATTGGTGCATCTGGGATTGAACTGTCATGTGTGCAACATGGACCATGATGCGGACCATGATGCAGAGCAGGTACCACACCACATTAGCTAGGTACATGATCCCATGATTTTATTTGTGTTGTTCTGTGGACTTCACAAGCTGGTATAGACATCTGAATATGCCTGAATCCCTTTTTTTCTCCCCTTTCCCCCCTTTTTTCAGAGAAATCATAAAGAATTTTTAAGATTTTTATAAGATTCCAGTTTATGAAGTCTTACAACATAGCATGATAAACCCAGTTCAAGTTTTAAGTATTGTCTGGAAGCATGTTTGACAGCTACTTGAAGATTTTTAGCTCACTGTTAGAGGTGATCTGTGTTTCTAATGCTAGATTTATTTAGAGAGCAATTAATCAGTTTTTTTCTGTTTGTATGCGCTAAACACCCGTCATAAAATGTGGTTGCATTTTCAAGATCAAGAAGATTAGAACAATTCAAGGATACCCTATTTATCTTTCTGTCCTTGGAGACAAAGTTATCAGAAGTTATGGATGTTTGTGAATTATCAAAAGAAAAATGCCTGTAATGAAAGTTACAGAAAAGACATGTAATGAGTAAGGAAAAGTAATTTAAACTCAAAAGAATGGAATTAGATTCCATAATGAAAGATGCTGTCATATTATATGACAATACTTTAAGTCATATAATGACAATATATTCTTATTGCAACAGAGTGATCTGAATTGTGTAGAAATGGAAAATATTTAAAGAAAAGAACTGTGCAAATGTGATGATTCATCATGTTTCTTTTTAGATAAAGACATACCTCAGAGCATTGAGTAGGAACTGGTGGTTCTCTGCTCATCTTTCAGTAGGATGATTTGATAAGCTAATTAAAAACATAACAATTTTTAAATTTAGTCTCTAAAAAAATTCTGAGGATTTTTCCCTATTAACCTGCAAGAGTTTGCTACATTAAGGAAGAATATTTTTTTTGCTTGTTTGTTTTGCACCCTAGACTATTACTTATCTACTTTTAATGGTATATATCGTTAGGAAGATGAATGACATACATTGTTCACACAGTATAGAATCACAGAATCACAGAATGGTTTGGGTTGGAAGGGACCTTAAAGCCCATCTAGTTCCAACCCCCCTGCCATGGGCAGGGACACCTCTCACTAGACCAGGTTGCTCAAAGCCCCATCCAGCCTGGCCTTGAACACCTCCAGGGATGGGGCATCCACAACCTCCCTGGCCAACCTGGGACAGGGTCTCACCACCCTCACAGACAAGAATTTCTTCTTGATAACTCATCTAAATCTCCCCTCTTTCAGTTTAAAACCGTTCCCCCTCGTCCTATGGCTCCCCTCCCTGATCAAGAGTCCCTCCCCAGCTTTCCTGGAGCCCCTTTAGGGTCTGGAAGGGGCTCTAAGTTCTCCCTGGAGCCTTCTCTTCTCCAGGCTGAACACCCCCCAACTCTCTCAGCCTGTATCTCAGCACAGTGTTGCATTTGTGGGGGTATGTATTTTTGAGCACAACATTTGCATCTGAGTGTGTCCCACCTATGAATCTGTGTATCCACTGAAGTCCAAAAAGCTGCAGAAAGACGAGAGCAGGAATTCAGAAGATCGATAGCAAGTCCTGAACTTCAAGCGGTTAGAAAAAGTTCAGCTCTTAATAGGTGCAAAGGGCACAGAATGAGGCCGGTATTAAATATATGCTTCAAATACAACTCAAAGCATCTGGGATCCACTGAACCTTATTGCTCAATTTGAGCCACTCTTTACTAGGGCAAATTCACTGTCCACACAAAATTAATGATTTGGGTAAAAGACATTAGATTTCTGATGATTCAAGCTTTTCTTGTTTAAAGAGGTTTTTCTTTAAAAACTGGTCAAAGAAACATTTTATTAGGGCAGGTGAAGACCAAAGAGGTTACTTACATTTTACCTCGTAGCATCCAAACTCCAGCTGTTTGGGGCAAGCAGAAGTCTCTGGTCTTTTGGAGAGAATTCCACTAATGTATTTAATAATTTAATTTAATTAATACATGTTAAATTATGTATTTTTAAAGGCAACATTAACATTCCTCAGCAAGAAATTCCTGGTGGCAAGTCATCACCATATCTTCAAATCTAGGTCATGCTGATTATATTAACAGACCTCTCTTAGCTCAAGCTGATGAAAAGCACACATGTGCGCTTATTTGCATGGAGAGAATGTAGCACTTTCAGCTACAACAAAGCTGTGTGTTTAATATCTCTTTTGCCAGCATCACTAGAACTGGAGTACTGAAGTTAATTGGGTTAGAAAAGTTTGCGTGCGCACAGGGTGAGGAGAAAGCTGAGACCTCGCAGCTCTGGTGGAGCTGCAGATGACTCCACAGTGTGTGAGGTGAAACGGAGGAAGGAGAACCAGATTTAAAAAAAAAAAATAAAAAAAATCAGTCTCTCCATAAGCGTTCTAATTAGTGTTTATTTAGTGCTTTGTGATTCAGGGAGAAAGCAGCGCCTTCAGAATATGGTTGTGTTTACCTGTATCTTTCCCTCTCTGTCCTCTCTCTTGGGGCAGTAGATAAACCCATCCTAAAGCAGAAGAAAGGGAGCAAATGGAGGAGAAGGATTTACGTCCATCGTTACTGTAATTGCATTTTAAGTCTTGATTAATTGATATTCTGGAAGTGTTCTAAAAGAGTAATAATACTGAAAAGAAAAATACAAATACCTGTGTTCCTAAGTGTATCCTGCCTAGTGTTCCTAAAGCACTTGGGTTTGCTACAAGCATTGCAATGTGAAATGTTGTGGCCTGTGTCGTGCAGGAGGTGCTCCGACATGAAGATCAGCATAAGCCCACGGCCTTAAAAAGCAGGACTTTTATGAATAAACAAGCTATTTTGATGCTAATCACCTGTCTCACTGATCTGCAAATGGAAACCGCAGTTTGATCACAGATGTTGCCAGCAACAGTGAAGATAAGTACTGAGTTGCTGAGTTCACAGAAACAATTTAAAATGTTTTTGTTTGCTAAGCAAAATAGTCAGCAAATAAATAATTTGAGCCCTACCTTTAAATATAAGAAGACAATGCAAAAGGCAGAGTCTGAGCTCTATTGCCTGCTGCATTTTCTATTCAGTTAAGGACCTAGTAGTGAAATTTGCCTCAATATTGTTCTATTTCACTTACTGCTTTTCTATTTCAGTGAAGCATAGCTATGAAACTAAAGTAAGTATTTACTAATCCGGTATGGAAATAGCATCATTATGCTGCGATAATTTCTACTAAGGTGCATATAGCTAACAATTTAACAACAAAAAGTTAGTTGTGATTTATTTCTCATGTACTTTGACTCTGATTCTGTACACATGAAGTAAAAGTAAATTTTACAACTAATTTCAGGGGTTCATGTTGGTAAACTACCTTAAAGTTTTGCAGTTTAGTCTCAGCCACTGTTCAAATAAAACTTAGTTTTCAGCTCACAGTTCTAAACTATATTGTACACAGTTGCGTTGTGTCCTGGATTTCTTATGTGGACTACTCAAGATGACAAGAATTACCATAGATAAGTCATTTAGTAACTAGGTTCTCCATATAAATAGTCCTACTGTTACAGCTTGGGGCTGTGTCGCGGACCCCATAAATTCTAGTTTAATCTGAGTATCTGTTCTAAGTTATATTCAGCGCAGGAGACCCGTAAGTATCTAAAATAAAAGAATTTAATGTCTCTCTTTCTTCACAACATGAAAACTCTATATATTGTTATGAAAGTCTAGATATTCATCCAAAATGACCACCTGAGCAACTTTTGGACCTCCTTCTCTTGCTGACAGTATGTAAAGCATCTGGAAGGGGGTGAGGGATCTGGCTCCCGATGTTTTAATAAAGAGGTTAAACTTCACCTCAGTATAAAAGTCAGCACCCAGCTGATATAAAAAGCCAGCTTCCTGCGCTAATACAGGAAAACTTGTGTTAATGAAATCTTTCAGCATTTCTTCGCTAAACAGTACCCAGTTCTGCAATTTTTTACAGCAGTTAATTTCATGGGATGAGATCTTAGCTATCAATACCAATAATTTTCTAGACATTGATTTAAGAAACCAGGGTTACGGACATAGATGTTTTGTTGGTTTTTAATGTAATCTGATCAGCTGATCTAGAACAATATGTTGACCTGCAAAAAACTCACTTGGCTTTGTACATTACTGATCTGTACCATGTAACTAAAGATTTTGCTTTGTCTCCCACAGCAAAAGGTCTCAGAGTTGCTGAATATAATTTACTAAGACTAAGATGAAGCGTCTTTTAAATTTCACCTCATGATCTAGAGCTGGTGATGAGAAAGAAATATGGAGGCTCCACAATTCTTGAGAACCTATAAAACACCGTGCCAGCTTTAGCATTTATCAATTTTTAACTACTGCTACAAGGCTTCAAGCAATCAATTATTTCCCAGCTCAGTGAGAGACTCAGAGCTACACCAGATAAACCAGAAATCAATTTTACTGCCTTGTGGCTGGTTTCTAAATATGTTTCTCCTTACCACACTTAAAAACAAACAAAGCTAGATATTTTTTTTTTTTTTATTACAGACATGGCTGAATTTCCTTCATACTTCACTTGATGTTAAAAATTCAGAAAGGGATACAACCTTTTCTTTGTTGGGATACAGATGCATCGTCCTTTTATTATTGCTTCCTAAAGAAACAGAGAAACAAATCTCTTCTTTTTCATTTCCTGAGTCTGACAATAAATTTGGGAACTATTTTTCATAGTGAAGTGTCTCTTGGCTATTTTTTTATATCACCCTTCTGGAGTTCTCTGCCATAAGGGAAGCATTGGATCGGTGGTGTAAGGGGTGCTATATTCTACT
Organism: Stercorarius parasiticus; assembly: GCA_013396915.1. Taxonomy (NCBI): domain Eukaryota; kingdom Metazoa; phylum Chordata; class Aves; order Charadriiformes; family Stercorariidae; genus Stercorarius; species Stercorarius parasiticus. Next base: position 82,837 of record VWZL01001290.1, on the reverse strand, counting down.
AAGGAACCATGGGAGTTATGACGGTAATTATCAGCATGTTAATGAAATACATGGTCTCCTGCAAAGGATGACTGAAACCTTGCATGAAATTAAAAGAAAACGTTATGTTTTTTAAAGAGACAGCAGTATGAAAATACAGATTTAAGTTGTCCCCTGCCAGGCTCCTCCCCCCCAGCCTGGGTCCAACTCTGCCTGACATCAGCTGAAGTGCTGGGACCAGCACTGGGCATAGCAGCCCACGCCTCCACCAGGAACGCGGGCACTTTGACCCAAAACTTAGACAAAGCCTTGGACTGCCAAATTTGTAAGGTGGCACTGAGGAGAACTGCAGTCCAAGCTACATTACACTGCACTTTTCAGTAAGAAGAGAGCTGACAGTGTTTGACCCTGAAAGTAACTCCTGTGGTGAGGCTATCAGACTTTGAAAAAAATGGATGCTTTTAAGGAAGGGCTCCATTTTTACTCTGTTATGCTTAATCACTTCACATGTATCACGTACCTTAGTTTTAATAGCACTGTACCTCCATGAAGATTGTTTCTGTATGAAAAAAAAAAGTAAAAAAAAGAAAAGTATTTATTTTTACTTTATTTCTACTTTTGAAAGATTTGAAGTTTATACAATTTCTAAGGTTGCTATTTTTATTCTTTTCCTGTTATGTGGAGCAGGAAACACTTGTGTGCATGGCTGTGCTCAAGTTCTAGTGGATTTTTTTCTCTACCGAATCACAGAAAAACAGAGAATGATTGAGGTTGGTAGGGACCTCTGATCCAATCCCCTGTAGAACCAGTTGCCCAGGACTATGTCAAGACAGCTTTTGAGTATCTCCAAGGATGGAGATTCCACAACCTCTCTGGGCACTGAAAAGAGTCTGGGTCCACCCTCTATGCGCACTCCCTTCTGGTATTTATATACATTAATAAGATCCCCCCTGAGGCTTGACTTCTCCACGCTGAACGGTCTCAGCTCTCTCAGTCTTTCCTCATACAAAAGATGCTCCTGTTCCTTCATCATCTTCGTGGTCCTTCGTTGGACTCTCTCCAGTATGTCCATGTCTGTCTTGCACTGAGGAGCCCAGAATGAACACAGTACTCGAGGTGTGGCCTCACTAGTGCTGAATAGAGGGGAAGTATCACTTCCCTTCACCTGCTGCCAACACTCATAATGCAGCCCAGGATACAATTAGTCATCTTTGCAGCACGGGCACCTTGTTGTCCCATCTTCAACTCGGTGTTCACCAGGACGCCCAGGTCTCTCTCTGACAAGCTGCTTTCCATGTGGGTGGCCCCCAGCATTAATAGTTGCACGGGGCTGTTCCTTCCTAGGTGCGAGACTGCGCTTCTTGTTGAACTTCATGAGGTCCCTGTCAGACCATTTCTCCAGCCTGTTAATGTCCCTCTGGATGGCAGCATGAGCCTCTGGTGTAAGAGTCAGTCCTCCCAGTTTTGTGTCTCTGCAAGCTTGCTGAAAGTACAGTCTGCCCCCTCATCCAGATCATTAAAGATGTTGAACAGGATCAGGCCCAGCCTTGACCCCTGGGGCCCACTGTTAGTTACTGGCCTCCAATAAGACTTTGTGCCACTGATCACCACCCTCTGGCCCTGGCCATTCAGACAGTTCTCAGTCCACCTCCCTGTCCGTTCGTCCAGCCCATACTTTATCAGCTTCTCTGTGAGGATCTTATGGGAGACAGTATTGAAAGCCTTCCTAAATTCCAGGTAGGCAACATCCATTGCTCTCCCTTCATCTAGCAGGCCAGTCATTTCATCATTGCAGGTTACATAGGAATAGACCCTCTGCATGTAAATGGTATATAGAAACTTGAAAAAGTAAAACATATTCAGTCTTTCACACCATTTTGCAACTGCTTTTTATCAATATTGAAATAAAAATTTCAAAAATCCACTTAATAGACACCACCCTGTATGACACTTCTCCTTGGCCTGAAAAATATTACTATTTTACTTTAAATGATATAAACATCAAATTTAATGAAGCCTGAGAAAAGGACAGATCAGCTTCAAAGCCTGTGAAATGTAAACTGCTTCATATATTTATTTTCCTTCTGAATCCTTTCTGGTTCTGACCAGCTCAACCTGGACAATGTCTAAAGGGCAATGACATTTTGACCAGTAGTGAAGGCGAGACAGGAGACCAATGGCAAGGACCATGTACAACTGTTCGAAACATTTTCACTGGAAATGAGTCACAGATTCAAGCCGACAGGGCCCTGAACCCATTTCTAATATAAACTAGGACATGCTCAACTGTTTAAGCCTGTCTTATCAGAAGATTCATTGCCACTACAGGGTCATTATCTACTCTAGAAAAGATATAAAGCACATGTTGTTTGCCTGCAAATACTCCTACAGTACCTTGCAGTGAGAATAATTCTGCTTTTACCTTTTTACAATCTGAGCCCTTTGCCTATCAGCAATAATTCATTTGTATGTTCTTTCTACTCAGCGTACACATAAACAATCCCCCTCTGGTCTGACTTGTAAAGATATGTTTTGAGGCTGTGACATCATATTCCAAAATAAGTTTATTTTCCTGTATAAATTTTTACCTATGAAAATTTTATTAAATAACTAAAATACTGAGACAGAGTAAAGACCTATTTCTTTATACTGCTTCATACGTACAAAGAAGCAGTTTAAAGTGCTTTATGCAGTCTGTACCATATTGGTTTTCATTAAAATTTAAAGTAAATACTGGTGATTTACAATTTCATATATAAACCCTTTTTTTTTCTCCCAGAGAAATGTATATACTCTATTTAAATTCTATCAAATTTCACACTATGTGAAAAATAAAGTCTTTCAGTACATTGAAACCTCACAATGCCAACAGCTACAGCTGCGTTGCAGTTAGACTGCATCGTGCCTTACTGCAACCTGAAAGGGGCCACCAAGGACAGAAGTTACAGTGTAAGAAAAGCTGACAACATCTGTGACGGCATTTTGCAACCTGGTTGTTTTCATGAAGTGACTGTCTTCATGAGTATCGGACACAACCTGGAGCACATACAAACAAATATGTATGTGTCAGATCAATAATTTCGCACAAGATTTAACTCCACCCAAACTATTTTAACTCGCATGTGAAATTTATCTGAGAGTTTTATTTTGCTTCTCTTTTGAGCAGTTGGCATGATACACATGTTGACCGAATACTTAATTAAAAGATATAACAATGGGTTAAAAAAAAAAAACTTTTACTTCAGGAAGCATTAAGGTTGGTAGTGAAGCATACAAAAAGGTAAGAAATACTATAGTAGATTTTGTCAATTCAATTTTAAATTCCCTCTACTTTGTGTGTATCCATTACATAGGCGCAGTACTCATGGACATTCAGTTTTAATTACAGGCTCTCCTGCTATTTCTTCCACAGGACTCAAGTCAACTCATGGGAGAGTATGCTCACTTAATGAGCAGATCCCCACCTCTAGGTTTTATCTCCCTTACTAAATTTGTAATCCTATCCCTTCTTCACTTTACATGATTAAAATCCTGTTATGGAATTACTGATTTCCTCAAGGACTTCCTACTACATTAGTCGCTGTGACCAGTTCGTAAATAACACATTTATTTTGCAACACCTGCATGAAGACTGTGCACAAACCACTTCATAGAAACAGTGAAGCGCAAAGATACTACATTAGTTTGGAAAATCGAACTAACCCAATATTCATAAGGCCTGAATTTGGAAAAAAATTAAAATTTTATATTAAAGTTTAAAATACAGTTTTTATATTTTATTGGCATAGATAAAACTGACCTTTTTTCTGTCATGAAGCCTTATCATACCTGCAATTCAGGACCGTGTGTCCATCTAGCCTCACACAAAATGAGCCAGACGGCTTTGGCATGGCAAGATTGAGTTGCCTCAAGATAGGACCATAGAATCACGGGATAATTCAGGTTGGAAAGATCTCTTTGATCTATCCTCCAGCTCAGAGCAGAGTCAGCTCTGTCATCAGACCAGGTACTCAGGGCTTTATCCAGTTGTGGCTTGAAAACCACCATGGATGGAAATGGCATCTCTCTGAGCAACCCCGATTGTCTTCAGGGTGAAAAAGTTTTTCCTTAGTTCCAGTCTGAACTTCTCCTGTTTCAATTTATGCACATTGGTTTTTGTCATCTCCCAATGCTACAAAGAGCCTAGCTCCACCTCTGGAGTCCCGTCCCCATAGGTGCTCGGGGCTGCTGCTGGGGCCCCCAAGACAGCCCCTCCCCAGCCTAAACAAGCCCTGGTCACAGAGCCTCTCCTCCCAGGGCCTGGCCACCTTGGCGTCTTCCCCTGCACTCTCTCCAGTCCAAGTCATGAAACAAAATACTTGTTTCTGTACTGGGGAGGGGGAGTGGGGGAAGCACACTGGACCACATATTCTAAATACAGTCTGATGAGTGCTGAGTAGAGGGCAATAATGATTTCCTTCACTCTAGTAAGTTCCCTCTTCCTTCATTCCTAGCTACCCTCAGCAGGTTGGCCAGCCTTTTGACACAGATGCTTTTGCTCCACTTTGTTAGGTGTATCCTGCCTCTCCCCATCAGTGCTTGATCATTAAAAAAGGTCCCGTGGTCCTAAAAGTCAAATCCCTGTTAACAACACCAGCCAAGATGCCACATGGTGACCCACAGGATTGGTCTGCTCCTCCCTAATCCTTGTCCTTTCACCAGCAGGATCAAGGAGGAATCACCCACGGCTCATACCTTCACCCCCAGAGCTGCATATTCACTCCTGATATGCTCCAGGCCTCCTTTAGAAGTATCTGGATTAGATACTCCTTATCTTTAGGCAACTAAATCCTGCTTTTAGTGATCCCATACAAAAAATTGCTCAGGATCCAATGGGAATACTGTACAAGGGGTATAGAGAACAATCTTGGGCTAACATCATATTATGTTAATGCCCCTGTGTGAATGTCTGGTGTATTTACTACATGGGACCTATAACAATGTAAAAGGGTCTTGGAAATAATACGCTGCTTCGATTCAACCCCAGATAAAGACCATCATCACCATTGAATAATACAGACTGAGGAGGTAAAGCAAGTAACATAAATTCTATTAAGATTATTGTATATTACTGTAATATGCTTTTAACAGGTTTTTAATGGTTAATTTCTATAGTTTTTACAAAGCTGAATTTCCATTATATTCATTTCCATATGGTTTATGAGCAACTTGGGTCCTTGACAATCTCTTCACAGACTTCTGCTTCTTTTCTGATAGTATTAACAGCAAAAATATTGATATCTGCAATTCAGGCCTTTGCTAGAATTATATTGAAAAAAAGATGGCCAGTAATGAGAGGTAAAATGCTTTAATTGCTGTGCCTACAATCTCTGTCCCTCTAAACAGGGACACTGAGACTAAAAATCTTTTTGAAGCTCCAAACGCCCAGCTGGCTAGCATTGACATTAAAGAAAAGCAGCTTTGTTGAGAGCAGTAGCATCCTGTAGTCATTTTAGGACACTGGGGGAAAAAAAAGGACAACCATGAGGATACATGTTTTATTTGGAAGCTCTACATTGGACTACTTTTTAATCGAGCAGTAAATTCTTTTACCTGACAAGGATGAAATTGGTTCTGTACTGCAGCAACAGTGTCTGGCCAGTGAAGAGAAAAATGCATAAAAAGATTTCTCTGGTGGGGTCAGAATTAGCCTTACCCATGTATTATAATATTCTGTATGCAGGAGAGGAAAGGCAGAGAAGAATGCAGAAAGTTCAAAGGAGACAAACTTTGCCTTGGGAGGTTTCCGTAAAAAAGAGACAAACACAAGGTCATAACACCAACTTGCAGAACTCACAGCTCCAATAAGACAGACAAATCGGAAATATTAACTCCATCTCATGAGACATTCCTCTCAACCAGATTAATTTAAGATTCTCTTACACTTCTGCATCAAAAGATTTGGGTTTGAGTCAGCTGGATGCTGTGTCCAGGAGGTCTCAAGAATTTGGACAACTTTACACGCTTTCTTTGATGGGTAACTGGGCAGATGCACCATTCATGATGACCTTGCTTGCCTATGGGGTATCATGTACCACACTGTCAGGGGAATACCCTTCCAGCACAAGGCACTGAGACCAACTTATGATACAGTCTAAAGAAAAGAGGAGGGCAGAAGCAGAGAGACACTGGACATACCAGATTAATTTGAGCCCATTTGCAGCAAAGTGCTCTGAGTTGAGGGCAATGAAAAATGTTTTTATTTTGATCAAATAGGTATGTCATTCTTTTGGTAGGAAGAATCTAAAGAACCTGTATTTCTTGAAAAAAAGGAATACACACTCTTAATCTCGTTGCAGTTATTGTGTATTAGCGCCAATCAGCCTACACTAGTTTACTAGTTATCATGCAAGAAGACTTGAGAGTATATAAAGTCACTTGCACATCTAAAATTTTTAACCTTTCTGTATCCTTTCTGTATAGTTTTCACACTGCTGTCATTCTACAGGTCAAAAAGGAACAAGCATATTCACCAAAGGACAAGACACTTTATTTTTTTAATTATGAATTCGGTTTTCTTCCACCAGTCATTGAAGCAATAAGGCTTCCACCACTAATGCTCTCAAGTGATAGCTGCCCAGCCCCTACAACACAGGGGCTTTTCTGACTGAGCTGTTCTGATCATCACCAGTGCATGCTCTTGATTCATGACAGTGATATTATGGTGCTGACAGGAAATAAGAATGTAGAAGAAAATCGACAACTAGAAATACTACATTGTGGGGGCTTGTGGGGTTGAAAACATACCAGCTTTCTGAAACAAACTTCAAAGAAATTTCAAAGATTTAGATATATCAGTTTCCCTTTTTGGGGGGGCTATGGAAACTAAACTGTTTGCCTAACTAGATTTGTATGAGCCTTTTCTACTCCATGTGTTCAAACATACCCCCAAGTCAAGAAATATCTGTATGCTTTGATTGCTTTTAATCACAGTTTTCAAAGAGCCATTGAAAAGATGCTTTTCTTCAAGCCTAGCATTTATAAGAGTCAGTGGCTGAACTAAAAGTGAATTTTTGTCACACTGATCAGTTAAACAGTCAGTGAGTTAAAGTACTTGAAGGAAATAAAAAAAAAGCAGTGTGAGAAAAAAATGCATGTTGTTTTGATAGGGAGAGCAAAACGATCCCACAGTATCACATCCCAGTAAGACAGCACTAAGAATTCCTTATCTACAGCAGTCCATCCAGTAATAATCAAACTTACAAAACAGTTTGAGATTGGTCAGTTCTCTGAACAGTAAGAATGTTTAAACAATATTGCAAGTTTACTGCAAACAGATGAAAAAATACAATGCCATGAAAGCTGCATATTCTGAATTTAAGTTTCTGGGTTTAAACCAGAATAGAAATAGACAAAACACAGAAAATGGTTTTCTTTAGCCATAAAAAATTGGTATTGCAACAATATTGTGCAGAGCGACACCTGTGCAGTGATACCACATGGACGAGATCCTCAGGCGCTTTCCTCTGTTGAAAACCACCACCATGTTCTGTGAGCCGAAAGAACTAACCAGGGCTGATGAGGCATCCTGGTTCCTTGGTAGCTGTAAGAGACCTGGGCCTACCCTCTGTATGCAACTTTTACAGCAAAACTTTAAAGTAAAGGAAAGGGCAAATGAATCCAGCGAATCTCTGCGACTTTCACTCTTAATGGTCAGAAAATTTGGCTCATTGGTGCAGACAACTTTTACTTGTGCATTCTGTCTATGGAACAACCAACTTTTCTCACTCTTAATCCCTGATCAAAACACCTCGATCCTTTCTAACATATTCCTCGAACCTGAAACTTTATAACAGTGCCACAATTTAAAACCTACCGAATGCATGGCCCTCCAGGTGTTTTCACATAAAATGCAAAGAATAAAGTAAGACTAATTCATACTGAAACTTAATGCTTGGACAAATTCCCTGAATAAACACCACACATGCACAAAACCCAGAAATGCACTGAAGTGGTCAGTCCTATAGAGCTAAGTAACATGTTGACAGAGTAGATCACTCATACTGGCTTCTTCCATCTCAAAGATCTACTGTTTCACTTTTTCTTTCCAGAATGGCTGAATATCTCTTCCAAAGACTCACTAAATACAGGTTCACTAGAATTGGTTGAAGAACACATTTGCCTTTCAAAAACAAATTAAAATTCTTAGGAGATTTCATGGAGTTACCTTGCCCCCACCATATCACTATTACACAAATCTCCAATAACCTGCTTGAGGGACAGATGCACTTGACTATAGCACTTCATTTCTTTCTTCTTTTTCTTCCTTTTCTCATCAATAACTTCATCCAAGCACCTCCTCCTGAGAGGTTAGTAAATGCTCCTCTATGTATTGTTATATAGATGCTCTACAGTATAAAAGATGCAGGAATCACAGAAGACAAAAAAACTGAAAAACAGTTTGCAGAGTGATGCTCAGGTTGAGAGGATTAACACAAAGCTTGCATGGTTCAAGAGAGAACAGCAAGCTAGAAAGGGTGGTTCTTTCGTAACAGCACACAGCATTGGCAAGAATGATACTTCAACTTCCTTTTTAAATACATTTTCATTTTAAACATACTTTACAGAGGCTATTAAAGAAGAAGCATTGAGGGCCAAAAGTCTTCTGAGCTGAGGAAAGAGGCTGTGTAAAGAAGACCTGAAAGGATTTAATTCTGTTTGGCTGAAAGGCAAATTCAGATGATAGGTCTTACACACAGTTATCACGCTGAGAGAGCCTGTCAATGGCAAAAGAACCAACAACTTGAAATCTGTTAGATGATTTCAAAAGAGAAGTTACGCACACTGGCAATGAACGGGGTTGACCACTGGCAGAAAGTACTGAAGGAAAAGAATATCCTTCGCCTCTAAACTCTTCTAATAGGTGGAAGATATCTTGTCTGAACAAAAACACAGGGATCTATGTTCAATACAAGAATAACTGGACAAAAATCTATGCTATGCTACAAGAAGGAGACAAGACAGCCTGATTTCACAGATTACATGCTTAGTTCCAATTTCTCTTTGTTAAAGAAGATGGGGTTAATATCACTGACATAAGTCACTGCTTACATGCCTGCTGCATCCAGCTAATGCAGAGTACTTTTAAACCTATGATTTCCTGGAACATTTTAGTCTTAGATACTTGGAAGAAAAGCACATGAGAAAAGGACTAGGCTCACAAAACAATAGAAAAAGGCAGGATGCAGTTCAGTGCTCAGGCAAAACCTAAGAGGGAAATTTTCATCAGTTTCCTTTTACTTATCAATGTATTCAGAGTCCTCCAGCGAGATGGACAATCCTTAGCTAGTCAAGCAGAGTATTTTAATGCCTACCTTGCTATAAATGTCAATAGATCAATCCATTCTTTCAAATGATCTAGCATTAAATAGTAAAGCAGCTACACAAACTGTAGAACTATCACAGCCTAAGGACACCAAACAAACAGACAAAATTTCCACACTTAATTGTATTAATCAATCAGTCTCCATTACCCCGGTTTCTCTTGATTTGTTTTTAGTACATTTTATCCCTTCTGTCTAAATTACCTGCTCAGTTTTCAGAGTGTCGCTGTGGTCTCAGCCCAAGTGAGCAGCTGCCCGAAGTGGAGGCCACCAGCCAGTTTGGCACGGTGCAGGGCAGCGGGGGAGGCCCTCTCAGAAGAGCCCCAGTGCCAGGACAGCAAGGGTGCTGCAGGGTAGAACCAGTAATCACTGGCAATGCTACTTAGAGAGGCTTACTTGGTGTCTGTCACTGGGCACAGTGCTGGCACGCAGCTACACATTTTAGAGTCTGATTTACGATGTTTTATTCCTCATTTCTTTTCAAGTGAAGGGGGATAAACCTTTGCCAGCCCTCACACTATGTTTTGAGTTGCTCCTAATTAACAAATACTGAAAACATGCACAATTAAAACCTATGTCAGAGAGGAAATGGGAAGCGTTTTGACAATATTCATCTTTACGTCAGCAGGCGCAGCTTAGACTCACCACTAAGAGTCAAGGCTGAATCCTCTTCTGAGTCTCTCATCATTTTTCTAACATAGATTCATGACGAAGAGCAAAGATAACAGCCAAGGACAATGGAAACCCCTCTAGCATTTTCAGTGTATCTGTGATGTGGCTGCTGTGATAGCCATATCACAGCACAGTCAGGACCCTGCAAAAATGAAAGCGGTGGTCACACTCCTCTCAGTGCTGTGAGCTTTCTGTAAGATCACTGTCACTGACCATTTTCTTGCTTGCGGCTAATACATATTTCCCAAATAAAGAGAAAGCTTAAAAAAATACCAAGTCTAGTTCAAATTAGGAAAGCTTTTTTACCCTGTTATTATGGAATTGAATTGTTGGATCTATTTGATGTTACCTCATCCCCCACATTGCTCCACTGATTGCAGCTGTGATAGGAATGGGAGTTTTAATGACATAAAGACTTAGCAGAGACAATGGCAGATTTGGGACAAATGAAAATGATACTTGTGAGGTACATTTACCAGCCCTTATGAAGCAGTAAAATACTGCTGTCTCAGAGATTTCAATAGTGTCAGAAAACAGCTTATACTTTAAAACTTGTATGTTTTCAGCAAAGTCTAGGAAAACTCCTTCAACAGTCATACTCACACTATGGTTCTGTATTTATTTTTCACAAAGGGCTATATTTTGGCCTAACTCAATCATCTGTGATATTTAAAGAAAAGACTTTTGTGTAAAGCCAAGAGTTTTTCCACAATGCCTATTTGCTAAGTGAACAAAAGAAAAGTCAAGTTGAAATCAATGATGCTTCCTACTTTCCTGAAAGATAACATGCAGGCAATAAACTACTGTGTAAAATGGTACTGTCAACTGAATGTGGGGCTCTAATGGCTTTCAGCCTTTGTCATATATATCACACATCTTCGGAGTTAACAAAGCAGAGCCAAGGTCCTGAAACACAGCGTTAAAAATCCCTCTGTCCTCTGCAGATACCATCCTTGGAGTCGCAGACAAGCAGTAAATTTGGAATCGACATTAAGCCAGTTCTACTCAACACTGCATCTAATCCACAACCCACTTCTGTATATTTGAGATTGCCGATGGGGACTGGAAACTAAGAGGGTGTTTTTACTGGACATCTTAAGACAAAGAGGTGGAGGCAGAAAGCAAGGAACACTGTGTTGCAAATGTATGATGCATGCACATACATAACTATTTGACATCAGACTGACTCGTGAGAACCAGTACAGTGCTACAGAAGTCAGTGTAGCAAGGACCATTTGCATAAACTGAAGATATATCACCTAGAAGGTAAAAAGGCAGAGTTTGTGCCTCTGTCCGATCACAGGGAGGGTCTGTCCGATCACAAGGAAACACTTTTTTCATGGTGAGAGTGACTGAGCACCGGCACAGATTGCCCTGAGAAGTTGTGGAGTCTCCTTCCTTGGAGATATTCCACCTGGACATGGTACTGGGCAACCAGCTCTAGGTGGCTCTGCTTGAGCTGGGGGGTTGGACAAGATGACCTCCAAAGGTCCTTTCCAACCTCAACCATTCTGTATGATTCTGTGACATTATCACAGGAAAAGGAGGGCATGTATAGGTGGAGAACTAACCGGTGGTTGCTATAACTATCAGATAAATCAGATATAACTACCAGGAACAGAAGGCAGGGGAGCCCAACACTGACGTGGTAGCTACTTTCAAGTCTTGTTTTGACTTAGCAAAGCCAGATTCCAGCTGGCTGCTCACCAGCATCTGATCTTGCTGGGTAAATTGTAACTCCTATGGCTCTGGCTAAATGCCATTGCTGCCTTCTTGCACAGAACAGTCCAGCAAGAGGCATCACCTTTTGCAGAAAGACTAATTTGCAGCATGAGAATGTACCTGTTCCATTCTGTGGTTCGAGAGCCTGACTGACGCTTTCCTCAGTCAGCCCTGCATTCCCTCCCCTCCTGTTGGCAACTAAATGTGGTGCATCGGCTGCACTTGGCTTGGAGGGCTGCTTCATGCACAGCTGAATACCTCATGCTTTTTGCAACCATGCACTTGAGAAAGAAATAGCAGGTCTGGAGAACTAACTGGATGCATAAACCCTGAGCCATGTAATTCTCTTCACTTGCTGAGGTTAGTGATGCAGAAGAAAAAGACAGAGCAAAAGCCACCAGAAACGGATGGCAAAATAACCGTAACATCCCAAATAAAGCAGAATTCTAAGTCTTACACCCACCTATTTCCAGCCACAAAGCAGGTCTAGGTGCAAGGTGTATTCTGCTTTTTTTTTTTAATCTGATCTGCCAAGTCAGGGTTTCATTTGTGAATGAAATATTTTACGCAAAGATGGTACTGGGCCATGAACAGCCAGCGCTTGTTTATGTTTTGAGTTGAAAAAGAGCAATCTGCTGCAAATTTCAAGAAAGAATCGCTTAGAGTATATAAGATTTTATGGAATGAAAGTGTAAAACCATGCAAGATAAAGAAGCTTCACACAAGCATAGTCATTTTAATGCAAAATCTTGAGATGTAACTGTCACTTATTATGTCTTACAAAAAAAACACCTCAATAAAAAGCCTGATGGAACTGATTAGCAAGCAGATTAGTGTGGCTACCTTTCTTTTCGCACAACCACATTTCAAACCATTATGTAAATATCTAAAAATGCCAGAATAAAGGTCACATCACTTATTGTCAAATGTATAGTGAACATTGCAAGAAAAATGTTTTCCTTTTCAAACTGAAATAATCTCTTAGCATGTGCCTTTCCTGCCGGCATTACTAATGGCAGTTTTTATAGACAGTAGGGTCAGATCCAGCGTATTTATGGCTTCTCCCTGAAATAGCACCAATGATAAACTGGTTATTATTTCAAAATCAAGCATCTTGACAATTACAAATATTTGCTCCATAAGGGAAGTGGATGCATCATGTCATATTTATACATAGCTTCATGCTATTGAAAAATATAAGCTGTTAGCATTCTCTCTAGGTTTCTTGTTTACTCCTCCTGTATGAAAATTTTACTAATTAAGAAGGAGAAGACTCCCAGATGTAACGTACGTTCAACACAAGTTAATTCTGGGAATCTTGCTACTAGTTTCTCAACTGTGAAAGCACTGCAGTAATATTTCAATGACTTCAGAAATACTGTACTGTCTTACTGCACTAAGATATGGCAATGCAAAAATTAAGTCACTCAATAAACCTTAGGTCTACCCAGGATAAGTAATATTAAAATATCCAAGTGAGAAAAAAGTGTCCTTACGGTTATAATCTGAAATTGCAAACAAAAGGGATATTGCTTTAAAAGTACTGCATTCATACTACTCAAGGTAAAAGGCAAGGATAAATTTCTTAAGTAAGTGCTTCAAAAATGCATTCCCATCAGGTTACAACATATTTTCCTAGCTTTTGAAATGTTTGGTTTGAGAATAATGAAAGATTCCCATAATTTATTTACCTTATCATAATAGCACTGCACTAGAGACGAGTGTCAGTTGTATTTCATGTTTGCCTGTAGTAAAATACTCACATTACCTGAGTTATCCTTTTAACCTAGTCTGTGAAAACTTAATTTTCCAAGTTCTGAAAGTTCTGATAGCTGAACTTTGGTTTGCCCAAATTCACCTTATTTATGAAGCAAAACACAGTGTACAAACCTCTGTATGAATGTAAGATTAGATTCCCTTCCCAACCATGCTCCTCTTTAGCAACCCTGCACACACAGCTTAACCAAATCTAGCGTAGAGCTGAATTTTAAGCATATTTCCTATTTTGGGAAGGTGAAAAAAGTAAAACAACTTAAAGATTTCACTTTGCTGTAGCAGTCATGCACGGACTGTAACTCAAGCTCTTCTAGAACTGCTGCAGTCTGGTTTCCTACTGCAACTCCCTCCTAATGGATCTCTAGACTGGTGTAGACAAACAAAACCAGGTCATTTTTAATTAATTCTGATCTTCCAGACTATTTGAATACTCTGTAGGACCGTGAAATACAGTGGACGAGTTTTGCTATGGTAAAGCCAAGCCCATGTTTGTCAACTGAGGGACTAAAAGAAAGTTAATATGCTCCATCCAGCTAAAACCAAGTCATATAATACAACATGCTTTTAATATGTCAATGTAACATTTTTTTTGATGTACCGAGAAAGTGAAAAGGAAGTAACAGGGCATTTAAGTATTAAACTGTGAATACTACACAGATTTTTACTATTTCTGATAGATGGAATATTTTACTTCAAACACGTCCTATTGAATAGCTTCACATACTATGCAAAAACCAATATTCATGATAGAATTTCTTTTCCTTCAAATGGTCCCTTTGAGGCAACTTTAACAAGACGGTGTTCTTGTTAACACTACCATGTGGAAATATTCCCAAAATACACACGGTGCACAAAATCTAAATATAACCAGGATATTTGAAATTTTATTCAGTAGCTAAATATTTGAAAACTTATAAAACATCTGTCTTGAGCTGCTTGTCCAACCCCACTCCCTTTCCCTGTCAGCTTCAGCACACCATTTGGTAGACAGAAACAGAGAGAACACCTGCCATCAGATGTGTGATATGAAGATATTTAAGCACTTCAAGATGGTTTTTTTCCCTTTTGAGAAACTCTCCTTATAGAAAGCTGCTGATTGTTGGAAGTCGATGATCTTTAAGGTCCCTTCCAACCCGAACCATTCTGTGATTCTGTGATTGTCCTAAATCTCCAGGTGTCTGATATTTCTAAAGTACAAGCCAGTCAAAAACCAGAAAAATACAACCCTTCAGATAGTGTTAGGGATCTCCCATGCTAATGGCATGGAATGGTTTTTATACCACAGCATCAGTCACGGATGAATCATGAACCCTACAGCAGTTTCAGTCTCCACATTAACGCACGATAAGTCCTATACTCTTTCTCCAGTTTTTTACCGCTTCTTTTATTCTAGGGCTTCATCAGATCTGCGCTAAGGATATGGGAAAGTTAGCTGGATTTATTTCACCTTACACACACACACACACAAGCACAGCCATCCACATGCGTACTACTGCTGCATACAGTATAAGGTAAGCAGCTACACTTAATACATATGTATCTAGGCTTTTGCTACCTTTCAGATCAAGGGAAATGTCACAGACAAATCTAGTTAGGACTTGAATTTCAGAGTTTTTGTATTGCCCACAGGTATAACAAAACTGGATAGATTCTGCATTTTTTTTTTACCCAATTTTTTTAATTTTTCATATTTCAAACTTCACTGAATTCTGGGGGGGAAAGAGGGGTGAAAAAAATATTCAAAATTATCCAGTTCAATTAATCAATTGAATATGTGAATTCATGTGAAGCTACTCTTACCAGTTGATGGAAGAAATCATTGGCCAAAAACATCAACAAAAATCATCACAGTCTTTTTATTAATTAATTTAACTTCAGAAACTTCTGGTGAATGAACACAGAGTCCAAGTCCAATCAAGTATCTGTTGTTATGGGATGTGACTTTTGCCAACAAATGGAAATCTGTAATCAAGACAGAAGTAATAACATCAACAGTGACATCCGCTGTCTGACTTCTTGCCGTTCAGTTGGCACCAACATTGACCTCTGCCTAAGTCCTTATTTAGCGCGTTCAGCACTCAGGTATACTCTAAGCTCCTCCACACTGCTCTGGGGACAATCTGAGCTTCTTCTGGCTCTGCACTTGCTAAAATATAGGTTAGAGAAGTCAAGTGAAAAAGGTGAGAAGCCAGAAGTGTGGGATTGCTGCTGTCAGTCCAGCTGTTTTAGAGGCTTCTGACTTGTGGTTATCCAAAGACAGCATAACGATGGGTGGTCGAGAGGGAAATTTTTTGGTTGAGCTCAAGCTCAAACCCTGGAATTCATCAGGGATTTGTTATCTGTGGATCAGAAAGATGCATATACAAAATATATTGTCAATGTGAATAAAATAGTTTGATGAGAAATCTAAAATCAACCCAAACTGCCAGAAAAGCAACAATCTAATAAGACTTCAAGAAATGGCAAAAAACGCAGCAGAGCTGCGGAAAGGGGGTATGGGGGAAATAGGAGCAGTTCCAGGGACACACAATGATCTGTTATTCTAATTGTTCTGCTTATTATTCTGTAAACATGCCATCAAATGTTCTCCACAGTTATCAAGCATATGTTTTGAATGCATTATGTGAAACAATGAGAAGCACATGCTTCCTTTTCTATTCACAGAAAAATGCCAGTATTAATCTTATTCTCACAGCCTTGCCTGAGCTCTCCTTTGGCTAGACATTCCTCATGCAGCTGCATTGGACCCGTCTGTTTGATCTCTTCCTATCAAGTTCCCCTTCGCTTATGCAAGTTATAAGACAGGCACTTCTTTTAGCCATCCTTGCACATTTCCTCTGCACACCCTTGTTACACAGAGACCCTGACCCTTGTAACTCCAGGACACGAATCATCTCTTCTGTATCTATCTCCAGCAGTGTGCACAGACTCATCATGTCTCAGGAAGGTCTGAGTTTACAGGTCCAGGGCAGCTCTAACACCAGGGACGGTGAGGTCTACTCCCACCAAATCCTGACCAAGGACTACCTTGGTAAAATCTTGCCTGCGTTATTTCCCTCTTGCACTAAGCAGGAATGGCAGCAGTGCATATGGCAGCACCAACCCTGCCACAGCAGAGCTTGAAATGCATGTCAGAACCAAAAGTATCTCCTGCCTGCACAGCAGTGCTCTGGGGGAAGAGCCCTGACAGCTGAAAGGCCTTAGAGCAGCCACTCTCACAGGTTAATGCTTACACACAGTGTGATAGTGGTTAACAAAGCGGGAAAGCAGGAAAAAACTTAGGGACAAAATGGAGTTTACAGTTATTGCTTTTTCTGGGGATATACACACAATCTGCTAGCAGCAGGTTTTCTCATAGAAAAGCTTCCCAAGAAAGGGATACAGGGGAAAATCCTAAAACCCACTTATATCATAATCATTATCAATGTGACACCATGCTCAATGAGTACAGAAGGTCTTTATCCTCCAACACTTGCTGTTCAGAAGAACTCTTGGATGGAAAAGCAGTCTGGAACAAATGTTCCTTTCAGTACTAACCTGAGGTGGAAATATAAAGTGGTCACATACAGGAAACACACACTCTTGAAGATAATTTAAAACAGTTTCTCCAGACCACCACAATCATATTATAACTAGGCCAAAATTCAAATGTCTCGCTCAGTCATTTTTTTTCCCCCATGCTTTTGAAATTTGTTGTTGCTGATGATGTACATGGGAAAAAAAAGTGTTCGTCATTTTCATAAGGCAGAAAAAGCCCTGCTTCCCCCTTCCAGTATAGAAACTAATGACTTAGGGAAGAAAACTTCAAAGTAGCTTCAAACTATTGCTTCTGCTTGCTTCTGGTTATTAAATCAGTCTTTTGCCAGTCTACTGTGCAACTACAGGAATGTCTGTTTGACAGCCCAGCACCCAGCCATGGACAGCTGCACAAATAGTGGTTGGCAGAAGAAGGCCGTGTTGAAGAGAAGGTGCAAAGGGTGAGAAGAGGGAAAGGAGACGCTGAGCAGGATCATTCTTTACAACACACTAGACAAGCTTTTACGACAAGAATATAAAACAACTGTAGTATCTGCAGAACTAATGAAAACACTTTTTGGAAATGTTATAGCTCGATCATGTAATATATGCCTCTCAAAACTAGAGTCAGTGACAGGAAATCAGTGAGCTCTGGAACTCACTTATGTCCTTAACGTCTTAATAGCTTTGAAGTTCCTATTTTAATGCCACCACCTTTCCTTTTTGAGTGAAAATGATAAGAAGTTCCTATTTTAATGCCACCACCTTTCCTTTTTGAGTGAAAATGATAAGCAGTTCCATTTCAAAAAAAGGAAAACAACCTCAAAGCACAGTAACTTGGGATCTTATTATAAAATTTTAGAAAGAATATATACCCCACAGGTCAGCAAGAAAAAACACTTTCTTCTCAGTGGAGAAAAATTAGAGTGGCAAAAGCACAGTCAAAAGGCAAATCTGAATTAGTACTTTGAACTTTAGAGGTCCTTGCCTTTGTCATGAATCATTTATGAACAACCAATGTCTTTGCTCAAAAGAAAAGAAAAATACTGTGCTAATACAAATATTATTTAAAGTATAACATGTAAGTTCCTCAAAGTCAGATTGTTACTGAAGGGTATTATTTTTTTATAATATATTTTCAAAATTGTTGGAGGGGTTAAGTAATATGTGGCCAATACTACTTTTATGATTATATCAAACAAGGATTGTTAACAAAACACAAAAGTAAAGAATATTTTTGAAATAATATCTATTTTGTTGTTTTACTTTTCCCTTTAAACCCTATACAATAAGTTGAACAATAAATTTTAGTATATTTTGGCAAATCCTTCAGCAAAATCTATTTGACTTGGATTAGGCCTTGAAGAAATCATCAGCAGTTATGGGAAAAGAAACTTCTTGAATGATGAAATAGCTTATTACATTGAAGAAGGACAACAGCATATGTCCCAGTTTTTGAGACAACAGGATGTGATTTAAAAATTCACCCCTTTCACACATGATACTGTGACAGACCAAAAAAGGTCTGACACAGAGAGGACACACAAAATAGTTTATTTTATTTTTATTTTCTCCTCCTTTCTCTGGATGGGGACATCACTACAACAACCACCACACTTTGTGGAAGCTCTTGCAGCCTGCTCCCTTTTCCAGCCATTTGTACACTTCTCTCCCTCCCAGCACTGCTTGAGGTTCTCAACATAATATGGTGGCTTTACAACCCAGTCTGAAAACAAATGCCAACAAATCACGTATTTTAAAACATAAATGATTTGCAATATTCATTAATAGGGAGAACAGTTACATGGGAAGCAAGACAGTTTCTGGGGTTTTGCTAGCATTTCTCTATATTAAATGCTTATTCCAGCACTGACATGACAATTTTACTGACACCTACGCTGGATGGTCCACATAACCCACTAATAGCTCTTCTGTTTCCAAAATAAATAAAACAGTAATCCAAAACAGACAAAAATATGTAAATTTTAATGGAAGCACCAGCTCTTACTTTACACTGAAGACAATGTCACCATTAAATACGTTTGTATCTCAGATGGAGACAATGGAAGTTAAAGCCATTCAGTACCTTGCAGGACAACACTGTATTATATTACAACAAAACACATGAATTTTTACTTTAATTAATATTATACTTTACATCAACATCAACGTCAACATCACAAAGTTGTCTGGTTTAAGATAAAAGGCTGTTTCTCTGGTACACAGACTGAATAAACTTCATGCATATCCTGTCACGTCACTATACTGAAATTCTGCTTCTTTGGATCAATCCAAACCCATATTAAAACAAACTGATTTGGTGACAAGAGCTGTTTCTGAAAAGGTCCAAAATGTGTACTGCAATTCCAGGGCTCATCCTCCACTGGCAAGCATTTAACTACCTGCACTACTGATGTGCAAAGCTCATCTCGGAGGAAGAAAAGTTTGCACACACTGGTCTGAATACTTTCATGGGTATCAATCTGGAACTTCTGCTTCAAGAACCACCAGAGATTGTAATATTTTTTTATCTTTTTTTTTTCAATTTAGTTTGTCAAACTGCAATAATGAAAATGAAGGATGAAGAGATCAGGTAATTAGAGTTTTATAGTGATAAAAGCCCTATAAATAATTTATTGTTTTCCAGTTCTGACCCCAAATAACCTGCTTACAAAAAAGGGACAAAAGAAACAAATGCCCCTGCAGCTGGTGGCAGTGAACTTAACACAGGCAGCTACATCCACTGATATGACCTACTCACAGAAAAGCAGTGAAAAGGGCATCCAAATGCAGCATAAACCATCTGCTAACCCACCAGTTTACTGCAGTATTAACAGAAATGCTTACCACAGAGTTCTGAGTCTTTTTTTGCTGCAGAGAGAATCAAGCCCATGACACTGAATTGTGAATACCCCAGCCATGCAGCAGAATATTGTTGAACGCAAGTTGTCCAATATGTCATATGCAAAACACTGCAAGAAGAGTTACCTTGACCTTAAGCATAAGAACATTCAACATGTGCAACCGCTGATTCTGTAACTGTACAGCCCTCCAAGCATGACTCCACCTTTATCTTCAATATGACTACCAAATGCAGGCTGATCAGTGTCCATCCGCAAACTGCTGCTGAAAAAAAATAATAAATTATTAAGCTAATATTTACACACATAACAGAAAGAGATCATTGTACATATTGCTGAATTTATTCTGCAGGCAGATCTCTGAAATAAGTTCAATGCACGGCCCAAAAAATAGAGACTGCATGTCATATATTATCATGACTCAAGTTAATGCCGTAGTTACAATGGGGAGAAATACCCCATTAAGTTGGTTGGAAAGTGGTTTGGAATACAGGAATTGGTATTTTGTAAAATAATCAGTGGATATGGGGTTAGCAGAGTCATTCTAGGTTTGTGGCATGTAAATGAGATCAAAATGTACCAGCATTCATTTTCTTGTGGCAGGAAGAGGGGAAGAAGATGACTTTAAAATACTAACTATAAATAATAATATATTCAAACATATGGCAAAGGCCAAAATATGTCATTCAAATAAATGTATGACACGACTGACAGAGAGAATAGTTTGTCTCCTCACTCTGAATTTCAGCGGGAGCCCACCTGGCTGGCCTATGGTGGGCGGAGGAACCCGAGAGTCACAGGATCTTATTGAAGACTCATGCCGGTAAGTGCAACGTTTATATCTAAAATACTACACATTTTAAGTGCAATCTTTATATAGAAACTATGTAATGTTTTCAAAAGGCAATTATGATCTTGTCATTTAAGTACTTGCAGAAGGAGTCTATAGCATTTTGCAAAGCATGGCATGCTTCAACCCCGCAGCTTCCTGTGGTTGAAGCTGGAGCATTTTACCCCTTTTGAAACATCCTGCAGAAGTGAGCATTTAGGTAAAAAAGGCAGGCAGCAGTTAGCAACTCCCATCACATTGTTGGGAGTTGGTCTGGTTCCAGCAGCAGGCTCCAGGCAGCCCAGTATTTAAGAACACACCTTCCTCCACAATCAATGGCAGGTAGCTGCAAAGCATCTTGGAAAATCTGAGTCTTGGCCCAGTCAACAAAATCTGGACCAGGGATCATTTCTGAAATACTGGAAGTGCGTGCACTTCATTTCCACACTGCCTTATACCCCACCTTAACATCACAAAGCTAAAGTTAAAGGTTGCATCTGCCAAACGCTACGATGTGGCCATGAGAGCTGTGTTACCGAAGTGGGAATAGCATGTAGTAGCACTGCCTCATGGATGATACCTTAGATGAAAAGGAAAATGTGAGAAATATTCAAATGCCAACTCTTGTGACTTCAAGTTAGGTCTTGTGTTAAAACAGAGTTTGCAAAATGAATGCAAATCTAGCCTAAACCAACTATATAGAGTCCTTAGAAAATGTGTAGCTGAAAACCACATCCATTTGCTGGTTCTCATGTTTTAAGAGCAGTTTATCAGACATTTAGAAAACATATATTTTCTTTCGTGTAATTAGCAGTCAGTGTGCTGCCATTTAAAGCCCTCATGCTCAAGAGGAACTCAGAGCTGATGTCTCCTCATGACTTTAAAACTGCTCCTGGAGCTTGCATACAGAAGGAAATATCCCATGTTGTTTCATGTGCTTGTAGGTTGTGATCTCGACAAGCTAATAAACGTGTCTAAGGCTGACTATAATTTATCTTGATTTAGCAAGTCAACTAGTATAAAGTGTTTAAAATAACTGCTAAGTTGTCCTCCAATTTCCAAAGGACACTTTTGGTGCCAAAAAGTAGTGGAAATGATAAAGAAATATTAGCAGAATAGGTTTTCCACTAGAAATTGTGATTTTTTTATGGTAAAAGAAATTAAAAAGGTTGTATTCCATATTGACTTAAACACTGGTATGAGTCAGTATCACATGCAGATCATGGAAAAAACAGTATTTCAAGCAACATTAACATTCATTTTTGTGTTACTATGTTTTGTTTATAGTAGAATTCGCTAATATAGTACTGTCTCAACAATTCTAAACAATAAAAAATCTGAAGTCAGGCACTAAAACCAATCTTGAACTTTTCTTTTTCTAGACTTTTTAAATTTATATTTTTGTTCTTTTATATTTTCTTTCTGACTTTTGAACCTGCATGGCACACATTTTACAAAGTTTCTTTTGCAGCCACAAGGGGAGATTTTCAGATGTTTTTAAAATAAAAATTGAAAGGCTTTCATATTCCTTTGCCCCCGGGAACCAATGCTTTAACAAACACATCAAATAGCCTGATACTCATGATGACAATATAAGTTCGTTACACAGGTCATACAACACCTGCAGTAAGTGTCTACATAAGGCTAATGTCTTGCTTAGATTAAAAAATACAAGTAGATCCGGCAAAATTTTTCTTCTTTGATGTATGTCCAGGTCTTGTAAGCCATATAGTGTATGGAGATTAGCAATAGTTTGGCTCTGTGGGGTATCTTCTAGTGTCTTCTCATGGCAAAATGCCTTTCAAACTCCATATCACTGAGACAATAATATCTAGCTTTGCAGGTATGTGAAAAAATATATCTGACAACAAGATGCCATTAGCTCCCCTCTTTTTTAATGTGATAATTTTAAGAACATATTAAGTGAAGATTTTTTCCCTTAAAAAACAGCTAAAATAATAATATTAGGATAGAAAGATGAAGCATGGAGCAGTGAAATGGGCAAGCGTTTCTATTGAAATGAAATGCATGCAGAACTTCCTAATTGCATGGCTAAGGATGGTCTAGTTGCCTGCCTAATCCACTACATGGCAAAGTTGACAATATGCTGGTTTTACCCCTATTTATAGTTTCATTTTTATAGCTTCAAACGCGTAAGTTATATTGGAACTTCAACTGGACCAAGCAACTCTAGGATAGCCTGTATTCATTATCAGTATCAATTGTTTGGGAAATATGTAGGGGACAGTGTGTGTGCAGAAGTGCTCCATTTCCCTAGATTTCAGGGCTGTCTAGATTTTAAGAACTGGGTGGAAAGAACAAAGCAAATACCCTTCTCTGCAGTTTCAAGAAAAATCTTCATTCGAATCTACGAAAATCTTCCAGTGGTTTCCAAAACGGGAATGAATTCATCAAGTGCCTGTATTTTCAAGGCAGGGTTTGCTGCATCTCTCACCACAAAGAACAGAAAAGACCCAGAATTACAGCAGAAGCTTTAGTGAACTATGGGTTTCGTTGCACTTTTCCCAGGCTCATTAGTTCAGCTAACAGCTTCTACTTGTTAAGAAGCTCTGTGGGTAGCAGCAGCAGCAGCCAGTGATGCTAAAGCAGAGGTACCAGCAGAGACCATGGTTCAGGCTGTCTCTTGGGCTGGAGACGACACTGTAAACCCTGGTTAGGGAATGTTCCATTTATTTTCATTTTATTCACATTTCATTAAGATTTTATTTTCACACTCAGGCCAACTTCACACCTCTCAGGCTTGCCTTTTGTACCTCAAAGGAAACTGAAGAATTATCAGTCATATGCTGCTTTTACTTACATCCCTTTAACCCCCATTCAGGCAGGGTCATATAGCTGTGAGGGGGAAAAAAGATGCCCTTCATGTTAACATCCCTCTGTGGAAGATTCTTCATTTCCTTCTATATTTAGTCATTTTGAGCAATAACAGAAACGGAAACCTCGCCTCTTGGAATACAGTGGCTTAAACATTTGAAATACTTTTGCTGGAGGGTGCTGTTAGCGCTTCTGTGCTTTTTTTTTTTCCCCGTCCCAGTCCAGTATCCATTTCTTGCTGTACTGCATAAAGAATATAAAATGTATTTTTGATGGATATACAGTCAACCGGCAAAATCTCCAGGTTCAATAATGAAAGCAACAATAGATCCATAGCTGTATACACACATGATTGCCTTTGCTCTTCCACTGAACACGAAATCTGGTTGATTAAAGGGGGGGACCTTAATAAGGTCTCAGTGTGGTGTAAGGTTAAGCTGTGTGGGGAAGATCTGAGGATGTAGCAGAGTCACCTACACACTGTCTACCGGAGTAGAAACTGTCCTTAGAGAATTAAAGAGTCCCAGAAGAAAATCACGAGTGTAAGGGGTCTGATCAGCTTTTCCAGAACTGGATCAGTTAGCAACTTGAGCAAGCCTCTTCTTTGATGGTGCAAGGGGAGAAAAGTTTTACCGTCTCCACAAACTAAGAGTACCAGTGTCTGGGGAATTTGTTTCTGGAGCAATAGTCCTTGTCCTTCCTTGTGCATCTGTGTCAGAGTTGGAGAGCACAAACTTTCTGTCTTCCTTGAGCTCTTCACAGAAGCCCAGCTAGGAGTTGCAAAGCAAATATGACATCACCCATTAAAAAAAAAAAAAAATTACTTCTGCATACCTTCTCCATGTTCACGGCAGTAGCTGGCACGGAGAAATTTAGGCTGTTCCTCGTCATGGAGGGGTCATTGCAAATACCCTGTACTACAAGAACTCCATGTTCTTCTCCCCAGGTAACAGCTTCCAGCTGACAAGATGTCACAGTTTGGTGGGTAGTGTCACAGTTTCATGTCAGTTTGTATCATGTAAAATAGATATGTATGACACGGTAAGAAAGGAGAATACAAGTGTACCACTTAGACAAAAAACGTTTCATGTGAAAACAACAACAGTGGACAAATCTCAGCTGCTTTTACAATACAGTATTTTCTTACCAACTTCCTCCCCCAAAACCAAAACCAGAACAAATGCTATTGCTACAGGCTGCACTGTATCATCAGAACTTGTCAGTCTGCTGTCCTTCGCTGGTTGTGGCTATTGCCTTTTTTCATGCCTGAGGGAAAAGGGATGATCCACCAACCAGATTGCCAGGACAAGTCATTCAAGAAATTGGATCCGTTCCTTTCACTGCCAATGGGACCTGAAGCAAATCATGTAGGCAAAGCCTGGATGTGATGACAGGAGCCCAGACATTTCTAAACACCTCATTAGCCATCACTGCATCACTGGGACCCTCACTGGAAACAAAAGTACCTCTCTGTGCTACAGTGTTCAGTTTGTAACATGGGCATACAGACATTTCCTACCTCATACATATATTTTGGAATTTAATATATTAAAGATGCTAATTGTGATGTAAGTCCCTACACCAGCTTCATGGAGCAAGGCTGAGATAAAATCAACATCATCTAATTTGACATCTATGCAGAAATCTCATAGCGTGTGTAATAAGCAGTATAGCACTGATGACCCAAGAGTCTATACACCCTCAAGAAGTGGAAAGCAATCTTTATATTTTTATGTGCATGTGTCTATAATATCTGGAAATACTGCACATATACAAACCCAGAAATAAGACTTATAACCTTCCCTTTTTCTCTCACTTTATACTTCCTTGATTGGCCACGGGAAATAACTTGCCTGGTTTGTACACTTCAGCTTATTTTTGTGAGCGGATGTGTTGTGTGAAAAAATGACGTCGAGCCAAAAAATGATAGCTTCACATGCTGTTTTCAGAGTGGAAAGGGACATGGCCAGTCTGATCTCCCACTGCACTGAATTTCATAGTAATTGTTTACCTCTCTGAGGTATTTGCCACTCACCTGCATGACCCTTCTTTGTGGCTGACAGTTTCAATTTTAAAGCTGAAAATTCCTCTCAGGAACCCATTAAATGGAGACTTTAAATATCAGGATAAATACCTTGAATTGGCCTGTATTTTTCATATTTGGAGGAGTGTACAGAGCAGAACAATGGGGTGGCTTTTGGGGGTTTGTTTTTTTTGAGACCAAAGGGATTTCTGTCCTTGAAACTATTCAAACTATTTTCAGAGTGTGAGACTCCATTCCTAGGTGTAAAGAACTCAGGTAATTAGTTCTCAAGGTCAGAAAAGTATGTGTCAGTGTGTCCTACTCTGTGCTGGCAAGGATAACAGACAGGCCGGGGTTTTGGCTTTTATTTATTGCTTGTATTGTTGTTGGGGGGTATGGGTTTGTGATTAATTGTTTCAGATTTGTTTTTCTATGATATCCAGGAAGGATCCAGCATTGGAGAGTAACGGTGGGAGAGAGCATGGTGGAAAACAAGTCTTCCTTTTATGTTTTAATCAGTCAACATTCGCTAACCATATGGGTTGACCTAACGTACAAAATACATACACACAGCATGTATGGACAGATACGAATTCATGAATTTTATGCCCTAAAATGCTGGCATGTGCATCTCTTTCCTCCCAAAGTCTGATCACAAAAAATCGTTGCTGAGCTCAGCCTGAAAAACAAAATCCTTTGTTACTTTAGCATCAGCGTTCATTTACTCACACAACCAACCACATGCCAACCATAAGGCAAGTGATCCTGCAACAGTGTGGTTAAACTACAGATATTAAATCCTGATGAGAAAAAGGATATCTTAGAAAGGGCTGTAATATTACACAGATCAAAGCTGGATCCCATCTTCTAATCTCAAAACGAAGGCTGAGAAAGTTTGTTTCTTTGTCCAGTATACTATGTACATACAGCCTTAACTACTTCATGGACATAATGAATACTATCTGAGAAGATTAAACCTCTGAAATGTGACCCCAAATGATCCCTTTTTATTTGAATACAAAGAAAAAAATGGATAATATTTTGCTGTAACCAATTTTCTACCAATTGGAGTTCTCATTTCCCAAATGAAAAACTTATCCTCAATAAACAAACTGTTATTAGTTAAATTAATAAAAAATGCCTAGAAATTAGGAACTTTATTTTCTGGGAATTTTTGGTACTACAACCATTTGTTATTTAGGAAGAAAACAGTTTCTAAGCTGGGTATGCCTGTGAAAGATAACTATCACACATTCACTTCATCACTTTCACTCTGACAGGCAGATGGTCAATAGTTTGACAGTGACCACAGCTACTTACACCGCACTTCTCTTAAGCTTCACACGTGCATGCTATCATTTTCAAGATGAAATAATGAAGTAATAGGCTTAATTAGCTTTTAAAATAACTTGTGTAAAACTCCCAATTTTTACTTCATACAGCTACCACATCTCAGGAAATGGAATAGACTGAATTCGCTCTAGACATTCAAATAATTGTAATTTTTATCTTGAACTCATGCAGTCCTAGTAAGTTATTTACAGTGGGATACAGTTCTTAAACAAAATTTCCCTTTGAGTGCCTGAAGTTTGCAAGCAAACAAATAATTGTCACAATCGCATCTCTGCTTTGACAGAATTGCAAGAGCAAATGGGGTCAAATTCTGCCTTAGCCAAAATCGCCTTACCACTCTGTAGATGTTCTGCCTCTTTTCATATGGTTAATGGACAGTGATGCTGGCTTTCAGGAAGGAACACCACTTGTATTTATAACCTCGATATTTTTTGAAGATCACAGGTGTTCTTGATGAACTAACTGAAGAAAAAACATAGAATCAAAGTAATTCAAACTTTGCCTTAGAGAAAAAGTAATCCAAAACAAAGCAAAACACCTACTAAATTACCACATTTACAATGTAAATGTAAAAAAAAAATAAAAAGTTCTTACTAAGGGAACATTTTCCTACATTGAATTAGGAATCTCCCATGTTTTAACTACAGAGGTCATCCGCTCTATGACAATAAAGGCATAGGGAAATATTAGTGCAGGTGAGCAGAATGGGATATGCCCTTCTAGAGCTATGACAAAAGGGTCCCATATGTCACAAAGAGCGTGCTATACTAATCCTGTGTGACCTGTCTGGTGTTTAGTAAGCTGGAACTGTCATTCTCTGAGGATTTTCCTGTGGGCTTTGTTCAGAGAGGAAAATTAGTCCACCCAATTGCCAAGGAAATCCCAACCTGCAGAGATCCTCTGAAAGCTCAATGAAGATATAAACAGTCCTGATTTTTCAGAGCTTTTAAGAATGAAGACAATGAACTAATGGAACAAAATTTGAAGAGAAGCATTGATTTTTATCTGTTGATGTCTCCAGACCACTATTAGACGTTTTTCATCAGAACAGCTTTTAGTCTGACACTATTTAGTGGATTAAATAAACAAAATGTTCTCTTTTATTCCAGATGTTAGGCTACATATTGCATACAGTTTTGCCTTTGACATTGCACCCTGGTTTACCAAAATCTAAGGATTTCTACAAGCAGAATAACCCATGACACCTTTTGAGATGCTTCACCTCTCATCATTCAGACAGCACTATCAGTGCAAATATCAGCATTAGCACCGATGCACAGCCATGCACTAATTTCCTTACCTGGAAAAAATGAACTATCATTAAAACTATTCACATGCCTGTAGACAAATGACTGACAAACAGGTTTCACCAGATGAAGCACCTGGCCATTCCTGGTATGCAGAGATCAAGTAAGATGTCCCTGAAATCCAGGTTAAGGATAGGAAGTTGACTTTTGGAAGGTGCTGACTAAGAGTGAACAGCAGCATCTGATTCTAAAGCTCTGAGTCTTTACCCTTTCTGGTAATCAGATGAGACTCCATTTAAGGCAAGGAAATTGGAGTTTTTTTATTTTTTTTCTCTTGACAGTCACAAAATTGTTGAAATGATCACTTTCATCTTACTGTGCTTTATTTTTATCTGACAGTGTAGCAGCAGGAACTCAGGGAATCAGCATATTAGTTTCCTTTTTACATGTTACTTTTAAATTGCAACTTCCTTGGGATCTGATGGTATTAAAAAAGCATAGAGGGAAGAAAGTCAATGCGACAAGTGACAGAGATCTTTACTGATCATGACAAGTTTATCTTGTATATAAAAATGATTTGAAAGTTCTCAGTTACCTGGAAGAGCTCAAATCAGCATTTTGTAGCTGTAATCCTAACAGACACACACTATTAGATTCTGGTGGCAAGGAGAACAATATGATGAAAAAAAGTCAGAAAGAAGATGCTGGACTATTGATTAGTGATGGTTCAGTGTAAAACCAGTTCATTAAGTACAGAAACATTTTCAAACCTGATGAGTTTGTTAACTTCTAATATAGTAGGCAAACAGATTATTTGTCACTGCTATCTTCACTTTGAGTGCTAAACTGTCCTAGGTAATAGATGAGAAAAACTTTCACATTTCAGTAAAGTATAAATGTTGTGTAGGGAGTACTGAGTGGGCCGAAACTGACGCTTTCTTTAGTGAAGCCACCACCAGTCACTCAGGCACTGGGAACTCCTGCCTTTCCCTGCCTGTGCTAAAGGATATGGATGCACTAGGTTCAAAATGGTTTTGTTACAGGCAAGCGTTAAGTTTTTGCTCCATAGGACCATACATTGGCCATAGGGCCAATTCTTGATTTGGAGGCAAGTTCAACTTCCTTTTTTATGGAGTAAGGTTAACGTATTTTTTTTGTTACACTGCCATTTCAAAATTAAGCTTCCTGAAAGACCCTTTTTTATTTCAGTACAAATTTGGATCTTGCACATGTATGGTGACCTCCTCCTAGCACTTAAATTTAGCTAGATTCCATGCTGATATTATTAAATTCACCTTCTGCTTTGAATGTTGTTGATCTTAAAAGATGTTGACTATCACTAATGTTATACACCAGAAAGAAAGTTGCTTAAGTAGTCCTGCAGAGAATCCACACACACAACTGGATGAGAAATTTGCTTTTCATGCTTGGTGAATCCTGTTTTGCTCCACACCTGATCCACCAAGCATGTTGTTCAGTCGGAGGGACTTCTGTTTCTTTGTGCTGCCATCTCAGCTGATTTAGCGGAGACTTCAGAGTTCCTCTCCTAGCTCGGTCTGAATAATGGGCCATAGATGTGAATGGTAAGAAGGCAAGAGGAGAAGGATGTTTGTCAGTCCTTTCAGATGAAAGTGTTCAGGTCTTCTCAGGTTTGATCACATGGTTTCAAGTGGATGAGGGGCTGTGCATAAAAAATCAAGATGTAGCTGTGGTTTTTTATTTTCTACAGCCAAAATCTAGAATAATTTCTTTCACTTCATATGTAATATTACTTACTTTTAATCCTGAGTGCTTGTGGACAGTCACGTATTCATGATTTTCCAGGGAAATCCCAAAGGCTTTGTTTTACGGATAGGGGTTGCACTGCCAGACTCTACAAAGGTAACAGTCTTATCTAGAAGACAAGAGAGACAGAGATGGAGCTGAATGTTAAAACAAATTACTTTTTAACTTTTAATGGTACGGGGAACATGTACAGATTTATGAAGCTGACAGTACTTATATATGATGCCAAGCAATGTCTTTTTTATCTGTGTGTAGATGAGAAATCTGAAGTGATTTCTACTCACAGTAATTGCATCCAAATCTAAATTCATTGGAGATAAAAAATAAACAGCACCCAAAACATTTCAAAAAAGTTATCCTCGAAAGTATGTGTATACTGGCAAGGCTTTTTAACAAGCTTAATATGGAAGTCTTTCATAAGAACATCAATAGGTGTTGCTCCAGTACTAATAAGTCATCACATATTTATAACAATGTAATAGGATAAAATTCATGGTTCAGACTCGGTAACAGGCTAAATTTTGTGGCCAATTTCCTATTAATGAAACATTGTCTGTCCTTTAGAACTTGGTACTTAAGTAAAACTCTATCTCCAACTTTGTGAATATATCTTCATTTAAGGAAACATTGTGTGTTACATATACATGCAGAGACACATGTCTTTAAAAGGCCAATTATGACAAAAGCATGTAGAAAGAACAGAAAGCTGTCATGTCAGCAAATAAATATATAAGCAATTAAGAAAATCCAGTAAGTTGTGGGGCTAGGTAAAGAGCAATAAAATGGACTTTAAAAAACAAATCTAGAAGTACAAATTACAAAGGCTGGTGATTTTAAAGAGAACCTGAAGGAGAACACTGGTCTTGTCAAAGTTTTCATTTGTTTAAAACAAATATGAGTAATTCTAACAGCTTACAGGAAAGCAAGAACAAGCACATACACTAAAAGGGGACTTACTTGCTCTATTCAAGTGACACAGTGTGTGAAACATCTGAGGTCTGGGAGTAAAATGTGTCTTAATTAATTTACATTCTAATATTTTAGATGTCCTGCTGTGTATACTGCTGATTGGAAACCTAGATTATAACTTGTGCCATGTAATGCCAGCAGTACAAATGTTTAATCTTAGTGGTATTATTAAAAAAAATCTCCATGTATGTTTTACTTAAATTAAGCATTGAAAGAATTTATCCTTTCTGCGGATGTTTTCAATTTCCGAAAGGCCGAAAGACTTGCACTGAGCTTTAGGACATCTAAGGTTCCAAGTGTATTTTTCTGCTTGGAGTTTCCATTTTTCCTTCTGTAACTTCATTGCTCATTGGGGAATGTGTGGCGTGGCAAGTTGTTCAAACGTCCCATCATTTGAAGTAAGCAGATTAGTTAATGTTTAAACTGTAATGCATGACTTCATAAATAAAATATCTCAGAGTGTTTAAAAGGACTGTTATTCAGGACTCCCAAGTTGTTCCCTCCACTTGGCTTGTGAGCACGTATGTCCTGAAGGATCAGTCTCTCAGCACTCAATTGTCTTCAGCGCTTTTGCTAAAAATCAGATGCTCAGGCTTGCCTAAGCAGGGAATAGACTGCACAGTAGCCCACCATGTGAATGAGACTGCTTCCGTGGTAGGGAACGCTGAGTGAAAATGGGATGAGCTGTCTTGCTTTGAGTAGGAGGAGTAGTCATCACAGGGGTTAGTTTGGAGCAGCTTCTGTGCCTTAAACTCCCACTCCACCATTCTGCACCCTAGCTGCCTCATTTACACAGGACCTCTGTAGCACACTGACAATGGGAAATGTAACATACAGCTTTCAACCACAGGCATATTGGATTGTAGATGGGTGTGTTTGTCTTACAAACACAAGCCCTTTAACTGAAGGGGTAGCTCATAAAGAGTTGCATCCACAGATGGCAGGCAGCCTGTGAGCAGTCAAAGGGACTCAGAAGAAAGAGTCCGTGGTGATGAGCGTAGTGTGAAAGCCTAAATGAAGGAGAAAAACAAAATCAAAAAGTGTAAGGGATGAAAGAAGTCACAGCTAAGATGTGTACAGAACAGTAATTGCTGAAATGCCTGTTTGAAGAAATCATTCCTCACATGGAAGATATCTAACAGTACTGGCTAAGATAGCACTTGCAACCTTATCCCAAAGCACACAGAAGGACATACTGTTTTTCTTTGTCTTACAATGTTCACAGACTTTTATGTAGTAAGAACTACTATCACCACCAAAAAATACCTCCTAGATGGCATAATACATAGACTCTTTAGAAGATTATTGATGGTAGTACTCTGCTATTCATGCTATTCATTTCAGCAAGAGCTGAAATGTTCAGTTGTTTACCATATGCAATATAATTCCTGACTTAATATAAGGAATTAAAAACTTGTAACGTACTCCATCATTAAGATAATTATATGCAATCTTACTATAGTTGGGATATCTAAATAAAGTATAAATTACAGATTTAACTTCAGTCTGGGACCATGGATCCTATATAGAATACTTAAGCCCCAAATTTCAAGAGGATTAAACATTATTTAAATCTAAGACTCTAAAATTTAGTAAAAAGAATAATTTCTAGCATGTGCTGTATATTTAGAAGCAGTATTTCTAACTTTAGTTAAATAACTACCTTCTATTTTTATTAAATTCTGTGTTATCTTAAAAATATATCGTGACCTGTAAGTTGCGTTTCTGTACATCCCATGTAAATATTATTTTACCCACAGTAAAGTAAAAATTTGCATCTTTTCTTAAATGTATATACTTTGCTGATTTCTAAGCAGGGCACTTAGATACCAAATAAATCATAAAATCTAAGCAGAGCCTTATAATCCCACGGTAGGAGACTGTATGGTACTTTGTCGTTAGCAAAGAGACAAACGTGATTAGGGGACTGCAACACCTCTCTTATGAAGAAAGTCTGAGGGAATTGGGACTCTTCAGTCTGGAAAAAAGACGGCTGAGGGGGGACCTTATCAACACTTATAAATACTTAGAGGGTGGGTGTCAGGAGGATGGGGCCAGGCTCTTTTCAGTGGTGCCCAGGGACAGGACAAGAGGTAATGGGCACAAACTTGAACATAGGAAGTTCCACCTGAACATGAGGAGGAACTTCTTTACTTGGAGGGTGGCAGAGCACTGGAACAGGCTGCCCAGAGAGGTGGTGGAGTCTCCGTCTCTGGAGACATTCCAAACCCGCCTGGACGTGTTCCTGTGCAACCTGCTCTAAGGTGACCCTGCTCTGGCAGGGGGGTTGGATGATGATCTCCAGAGGTCCCTTCCAACCCTATGATTCTATGATGTGCCCGTTCTTCAGAGGATCTCTATCTGATTGCCAGGGTCGCACAAAAACATGGACAACAATGAGGAAGCAAAGTAAACTCCAAATAAGGCCTAACAACCTCTATTTTCCAATTCAATCGTTATTTCTTACGTCTCAGATGGTCCAAGGACATTGATTACAGGACTCTCTTCCCACTCCTAATTATTTAAAAAGATGCCTAACTAGATGAAAACACACTTCATACCCATTTCCTGAGTCATATAATAAACTGAAGAGAGAGAGAGAGCGAGCTTTCCTTACATGTAATCTGCAAACCGCATCGTTGCTGTTAGGTAACTGGATATTTCTATAGCATGAATTCTAGATAGTGGCAATACCAAGCCTTAGCCTACATCTTCATAGAACTGTAATCCCTTTTAAAACCAGTATGTTTTTCCGCGTATCAAGACTGCATAACCACACACTGTGCCTTTACTTACTCCTTTTTGAGCGTTCAGCATCCGTGACCGGCATTTCATCTTGAATTTAATCTCTGTTGTAGGAGGAGTAGCTTCAAGCAACCCCAAGGACACTTGAGCTGGCACTCAGCAGGGCTCTCCGTCGCAGCAAGGCTCTCCACAGCACAAAGGCAGCACAGGGCAGCTCCCTCGCCACCACCCACCCCAGCTCTTGGCGTGTGTGTAAAGGAGGAACAGTGTCACAACTGGCTACAAATTACTAGGACCTTAAATAACCCACATGATATAGAACTGCCTTCAGGCTCTTTCTCGTTATTCTGGGGATCAAAGGATCACAGTATTGCTCAGGGCTATATTTTAAATGGTATTTAGATGCTATAAGATTCAAGTGGGTGCTTAGTGAGGCCGATAAACGTGCCTAAGCATCTCAAGTCCATCAGCCTCCTGTTTTTCATCTGTAAACCTACGCACTTTGGTAAATTTCCCCTATAAAGCTATTTGTTTGTGAGGGTGTAAGTGGGTGTATGTATATATTATCACTCATGTACCTACTTTTCTGAAGCTATGCTGTTCGCTGCTCAGCTATCGCTGAAAACCCAAGCCGTGTCTGTCTTTCAAGCAAGTGAAATGGTGAGCCACTATGAAAACTAAGTGATGCCCATTATGTTCAGCCAAACAGTCAAAAAGTTAACAAGCTAAGAAACACTTGTCAATAAAAAAAACCCGAATTTGTTTGTTTAAGCTGGCAATTATAACAGACAATTCTGACTCTAATGCTGAAGGCAACTATCGCGCTGAAATGTGATGTCATGTATGACAGGAATGGTGTGACAGACTTGCAGAGGGGAATATTAACCTGACAGTTTACCACTACTGGCAAATTTAAGAGAGAGAAGGAAAATATTAATATTGAATATTTATAAAGCATTCGCTTGCTTAACTGTTTCTTCTTTTGAGTATCATTCCAGTACTAAAGCACAGTTTAAGAATGCTTGCAATGTGTCACCAAGAAAAAGGAAAAGTGCCAGATCTCATTGCTAAGTCCCTTAGCCACCTCGTCCCTTCTGAGAAGAGATTAAATGAAAGGAGTAGAAGACAAAGAACACTATATGATTTCATCTGAACTTCAGATGCAGGCAGCTCTATTTTGCAATTTCAGGTAAGTACACCCAGCACTTTATTGAGTTACAAATTCCCTTTCCACGTTGTTTAAACAACATGGGGAGCATATCTACGCTATTCCCCTACGTTCCAATCAAAGTTAACTTCAGTTCTTTCTTGCTCATTTTGTATTGATGTGCTGCATTTCTGCAAGCACTGCACAATGTATTCCTGGGTATTTGACTGTATTACAGTTCATTTGTCATACACATTGCTAGGCCAGTCAGGAACAATTACACAAAATGGTGCTGTAACACTTGGTGGAAACAGCGCATCTTTGAACCTAACAGTTACATTGCTGATAACATAAATTATATGGCATATACACAACACTTGGTATTTGTCAAGGCTTTGGTACTTACGTGCCTCTATTAGGATTAATATGTTTTAAGAAAGCCAGAGCACTGCAGCAATTAATCAAGTTTCCATAATTAAGGTAACCTTGATTTAAGCAAATTATCCTTAAAGCCCTCAAGAATCAATGGTTTAGATAAAACTGCTAAGTCAGTAACTCTGTGGTCTGTAACCGGATTCTTAGAGTTGATTTACGGGATAATTTCCACACGTGAGTCCTACCCTCAGTACCTTTAAAATTCAAATCTACTTACCAGTCCATACAACTGTTCTGCAGAGGACAGCCCTGGGAGCCACCTTCCAGCCCATAAGGACTTCTCAGGGCCTAAGCTGCAGTCACAGTAAAGCTATGGCCACTGCCCAATTGACTGCGCAACAATGCAGTACCGCTTCCTCCTCCTTAAGTGTTTATTGAAAAAACACCTGTCTATATGACTGATCTTAAAGACAGGAAAGTCAACAGCAAACTTCTAATGGATTTCAATGGGAATAAAATTGGGTCATACACAACCATCCTACAGGTTGAATTAGCAAAAGCTCTGTCCACCTCTGGAGCCTCTTACACATGCAGAAGAGCCAGAAATGTTTAAACTTGATAACCTTTCATTTGAAAAATTAGGGAAATATTTCAGATTATTTAATTAATGATGTGAAATGAGATGAACAAGAGAACCCACCGTCATCACCTTCCGACAGAAAAACAAGTGGAAAAAGGAGAACTGGAGAACTGTTTTCATCAGATCGTATTGCATTCACTTGGAAAATCGCCAAAAAGAAATAAAAACCACGACCATGAGAAACAAACACTAAATGCCTAGAAAAGATGTGGTAGAACAAGGGTCTAGGGAAGCAACAGTTCAAATGCTTCTACAGAGAGCAGTTCAAAAAAATTTGCACAAAAATTGCGTAAGACCTACATGGAAGAAATGAGTGAGTCCCAAATTCCTTACTATTCACACTTACTGAGCTCCAAAGAGTAAGAAGAAAACAAAACAGAATTTAATAGCAGAACTTGTGGAAAGCAGGATGAAGTGTGAACCACTTCTTTTAACAAGAACAGTAGCATTGCAAAATTACTCTTTCTTTCATAGAGATGTTTATCAAATGATACTGGAAAGGATACAGTCTTAGGGAAATCTGGACATAGTCCATTGAAATAAACACAATGTCTCTTATTGATGTCCATGAGCATTGTTTTGGGTCCCATGTATGAAAAGTGACATTTCCTGTGAGGGAAATCAGCAGGCCACGTACACTAGCAGTATAGCTAATAATGCTCTCCCAAGGGGGAAAAAAATAATAACGAAGCTTGCACAAACAGGTTCTGATTCAACAACGCTCCTGCTTGTACATGACAATCACAGATAATTGCAAAGAAGATAGGTCACCTTCCGTCAAGCCACAATGGGATTAATTGTTAAACTCATGGTGAGATGAAGACCGACACAGCTGGATGAAAAATTTCTGAGATAGATGCCATCTATCTATAGATAGATGCTGAGATAGAAATACGTTTGAGAAACATTTAGAAGCTTAAGTAAAGAAAAAAGGTATTTTAAGTTTTCCAGAAGATCAGCTGCAACACGTTCAATTTCTTCTCCTGTGATCCTAGATCTCTGCTCTATTTAAGTGCCAAAGTATGTTTCTGCTCAAATCAAACTCTGTATTTGTCTGCCTAGATGCATCTGTGCAGGTTGTTCTGTCTGTTTGAACTGTTTGCCAGGCAACACAGCAGATTTAAGTGACCACAATACCTCTCTCATGTCTGTGAGGCTGGAAAGTAAAACAGATCAGGACCTCATAAAGAAATGGCATAGCCTGGGGTGAGGCAAGGTGGATCTCCCACCAGGTAATCTGAATGGGGGGGTGAGCTGAGGGCCACTCCTTCCACAGAAGCTGTGGATGATGCACATGTTCCTTAATACCTCCAAACGTGAGGCTTGAAATTGTCATAATCATAGTCAAAAAGCACAAAGTATTCCATTGCACACAGCTGGCTTCAAGGAATGCAAAGACTCATATTTTGGAATCTCAGGCCTTTCTCAATCTTGAGCAGAAGGCAGCTGGTCCCTTTCTACCTGAGTCCCTTTCTCTTTAGTCAGATTATACAACATACCAAGTAGACATTTTATGTATCATCTGAAGTCTGAGACGCTGAAGCTTGAGAATAATTAATGAGATTTTGGTGACATCAAATAGAAATGTGAATCAAAACTCCCAAGATTTAATCAGAACTCACAGCTTAAACTTTATTTGGAGTCTAAATACCAGCTCCTTATCGTATCTTTCAGTTTGTATCTAAGTGTAATGTTCATGCCAAAAAGCAAAAAGCAGTTGCCTCTTTAATTCAAGTCTGTTAGAAATGCTTCTACCACATTTGGTATTAATGCTGCATAATGCGTAAAAATAATGTATATGTATTTTGTTAGTTGACTCTAAAATACATCTCGAAGTACTTTCCAGGAACATTCAAATACAGCATAACACACTTAATCCTGAAACTGGATTCACAAGGACAGATCTCAAAAAGACGACTTGGTTTGTTAGAGAATATTACAAAAAACAGCAAGCAGTAACAAGCTTAGTTTCATGATCATAAAGTGCCCCCATTCTTCTGACTGGAGTTTATCAATGATTTACAAGAGGCGTCGTAAGCCACTGGCACGTATCTCCTTACACATAACAAAAATCAGAGTAAGAAAATTAGAAGATGGGCATTGGAAAATACTTATTTTTAGCTGAGCTTTGCTGTAAATGGAGTATCAACAAAGCAAAAAGAGGCACAATAACCATCTCAGGTAAGAAGAAAAGCTCATTAGCACAACAGCGAAATGGCAAAGTGAAAAAGAGAATGTCGGTTAAAGGTGAGAGGCCAAAGCAGAATGGAAGCAGTCAGGAACATACTCCACAAGGTAAAGCTCAGCTACAGCACTGAGAGTTTAACTTATGGCTGAATCGAAAAGTCTGCTGAAGGCAAGCTGAAATAGTAATGCTAAAATGAATGCATTGTATAGAGAGGGAATCCTCTTCAGCATTCACAACCACACAGGATCATATTTGCCAGTTTAAAAGCAGATACCATGTTCCCACGTGGAAAAACTACTTTTTGCATTTTGCTTCTTCTAAGGAGACACTATCACATACTGGTATTTGGCAAACAATTTAGCACAATCTTATTTTTGAAAGAAGAAGAGATGCACGTATCAGTAGCAATGTCCTACTGCTCTTTATGAGTGCTTCACGATCTGACTTGATAGAAAGAAGATAATTTTTATAGATTAGTAATAAACCAATGATTTTTCACGTGCAGGAAGACATGAAAAATTCAAGGATTTCAATCAAAGTGGACCTAACTTGGTTTCAAGTTTAGAAGTAATTGGTAACCTATCACATCATTAGACAAGCCTTTGCAGAGGTTAGTAACTCATTGCTAAACATGTACAGTTTATTTCTAATTTGAATTTCTAATGTTTGGGTCTTTTCCTGTTCTTTCCTGTTACTTCTAAATGGTCATCTGCTATGAGGTACACTTCAACACTTCTTACACTTTATTTGGAAAAAAAATATAGGTTACAGTTCTCAGGCCTCTAATGAAAAGAACTTTGTCTTTGGAACTTACACCAGGTAGTTCTTAATTACTTTCTGCATACTTCCCAGTTTTTTTAGCATCAATTAAAGGCAGACTTGGACACATTTGTCTTACTTATTTCACATACAGAGATAATATCAGAATCATACTGACTGCTCTATTCTTGCTCACATGCATAAGAATTTCATTCACTATCTCAGTTGTAGCACTGAAATAAGAGCACGTGTTCAATTGCTATTGCCACTATTTTGCAAAACTTCACAGTGCCGATCTCTTCCGACAGTTTGTATGATGAGTTTATCTAAATTTCAGGCCCCAGGAAACAAATAGCTCCA
Source organism: Stercorarius parasiticus (assembly GCA_013396915.1). Taxonomy (NCBI): domain Eukaryota; kingdom Metazoa; phylum Chordata; class Aves; order Charadriiformes; family Stercorariidae; genus Stercorarius; species Stercorarius parasiticus. The sequence goes on along the minus strand of VWZL01001290.1, from coordinate 43,694 downwards.
ACACCACAGAGACCAGAATTCATCAATGCCCAGAGAAGTAAGGGGCTACTCTGGAGCAGCTTATAGACACTGTTCACTCGAGCAAGCAGTGAACATGGGAGTCGGGATATCAGTTTCTTCCCGGAGAGAGAGCAAGAATGCCATTTTGACTTAATTATGACCTACTGTAGTAATGGAGAATTTTCCAGTGGGAGGAAAATCTTAATCCCCTGTCTGTCACTTCTCCAGCGTTAGAAAAAGCCGTGTGATACAGCCGAGATGTCCTGTAAAAAATTTGCTGATAGGCATGTGGCATAAAAGCAGAACTGCTGAGATTTTAAGCCGGTCCATCTAGCCCTTTGTCATTCTGCAACCTTCATAACTACAATCCATTAGTCCTGTCATACCTAGAGGACTCAATATGAATCTGAATTTCTTCATTCATATCAATGGAGTGTTAACCTTGGTAATGTTAATCTAAAGTTAATGCTGTTACCTCCAACACTGCCAAACAGAATAATCGAAAAATGGACAGTCTTACACAGGGAGCTTCAGCATACTCTTAAGAAATGACCTTGGTTTTCAAGTGATGTTTTATTTTCAGATACAGTATATCATTAACACCTACTACTACAGCGTAGAGTTAACACCTACTGTTAGTGTAGAGTTAACACCTACTACTTTAATTTTTATGCTAAAATGGTCCCTGTCATCTGGTTTCCATGATGTGTCTGAGGGCTGTCCTTTTTCTAAAGATATATACACTTCAACTTTCAGATGCTCTTTGACTTGTAAAAGGAAAAATAATTAAAAAAAAAAAAGCTATTTTGAAAGCTAGCTATTTCGTTTTCACGCCTTTGATTAAAAGAGGAGAAAAACAAATAAAAGACATCCTACCAAAATTTTCAGCATTTTCTATCCACATTTTGTATAGAAATAAAGCAAGAACCCCTTTCTGCATAAGATTCTGGCACTTCTTTCTTCAGTTTCAGTGACTGCTAAGGAAAACTGAGGTGAGTAAAAATGAATAAAACATGGAAAATGATAGTTAGGATTTTCCTGATTTCAGAATAAGTTGTGTGTAACTTCTGGCCAAGCATTTCTCCTTCCTCCAATCAAACTCACTCTAGTTTTTATTCCTATTTCTGCATAATGCCCTATAATTAATTTTTCATTATTTTATTAACACACAAATAACTGCGAAAAAATCCTGACAAATAATTTTTCAAAAAGAGGTTATATATTTAAGCATATACCTACGAAGAGTAACAGTTTAACACCTCTCAATTCCTAACCCTGACCAATAAGTGGTCAGCAAATAAGTTCCCATTTAATTTATCATTTGTAAAAATATATTCCTACAAATTACTTCAAAAAATTCTCGTTAGTTAACATTTCCCACATGCACTGAAATTAGATCTGTTAAAAGGTAAAAGGAAACATTAAAACTCCCAGGTTTCTGTGTGAAAGCTTTGATAAAAAGCTATGAACTGCATTAAAGTGAAAATCTATATTAATTAAAGGGAAATGCAAGAGACAGGGCAAAGTTCCAGCACACCAACAGAAGTGACAATTATAACAGAATTTGTGTCACCACATAAGTGTCTGCTTATGTGTATATAGGTTAATGGCTAAGTACAAAAAAGATTTGTACTTTGAATAATAAAGTATCAGAGCAGAGAACTGAATCTCTTAGGTAACTTTTTTCCCTTTAGAAAAGGCAACTATGATGACACCTTGTGCTAACTCAGAAGTCACGCAGTTGCATGAAAAGCCTCTACAGTAATTACATAATGTAAAACAAAATTATTAGATGTTCTACTTGATTTTCTTCACAGGCTATAACATTGAACAGATGGTGGTCCATCACTAGTCTAAGCCTGACAGTTTTCGTTGGCTTTAAGTAACTTACTGTGACATACAGCCCAGTGAAGGTCAGTTGGTATGAACAAAATTGATAGGATGAGTTACGACAACTAAAATACAAGCTCTGTAAGAGCTCCCGTTTCACAAGACAACCATGAGAATGAGAGGTTGGAAAAAGGCAAGTCAAACATTCCTCCACAGCTCTCTTGTTGCTAGAAAAATTCAAACTCTCCCAACAAGGTGTTAGAGCACTCTCCCCTTAGATCCCTTTCTTCAGGGCCATATTTGAGGGGCTCGGGCTAAGTGACAAAGAGCAACAAAGCCTGGAGCTTCAGCTGGAGTGCAGCTGCAAAGAGACTGCCAAAGATGAAGGACAAGTTCTCATAGGAGAAATGTGTCTGCAGCCTACCTCTTCCAGCTCCACTCCCAACTGAAGTTCTAGAATGTCTCTTTCCCAGAACTAACCATAAACCTAACCCTAACAACAGGCAAGGGCTTGAGCCTAAAACCAAAGACCTGCCCTACATTAAGAATTCTTCAGGGGACACCTCTTTCTCCAGCACACCCCTCCCTTTGGCAGCCCCTTTGTAACCCAATCCAGACTTCTTAGCTTTTTCCTTTCTCTCAAGCCCAGCCCTGTATGAACTACGTTTAATTTGAGTGAGAGGCATTTTCTGAAGCTCCAGACGAAGTGGGGCTGAAAAGGGGCTGCCAAAGCAAGGGGTAAGTTGCAATCACATCTCTTCTCTAAGAACTTCTTCATTTGGCTTGAGTATAGAGGTTTTTGCTAAGGCTACCACTGGAAGGCACAGGCTGTCAAGAGGAGTTCTCATCTGAGAAATTCCTCATTAAAGACGGGAATGAGGGACTTGGCTAAGGCTTAGCCTGGGCCTAGCAATACCATTTATCTCTAATTAGGGTTTGGTTTTGCTTAGGGTTTGGTTTGAGAGAGAAACAGCCTAGAGCTCTAGTGGGAGCGGAGCTGTGAAGGGGCTTCCTAGGGAAAGGGTAGGTTGCAAAAAGATTTGTCCTCTGAAAAATGGTTCATCTAGTAAAAACTGGCAACCAATTCTTTGAACCTTCTGTACCTTCTAATTCTTCCTGCAACACATCTTAAAGTTATCTGTGAGAGTTTACATTGACGAGAACATTTGTTACAGGTTACACAATTAGCTTACCTTGCAGTACTTCATCATCTTCTCATACTGTTAAATATTGGGATCACTCCTTCCATGTTTTCCTGCAGGCTTTCATTTCCATACATAGTTTAGTATCAAGGGTTGTTTGGATTTCCTTTCTGGAAAAGGAAAACATGACAACTGATATTTCCTCATAACAATCTGTGAAAACAATTACTTTTTTTTAGCCTAGATGTAGACCTCAGGAGTGTGCACTGTTTATCTTGTCAGTGCTTAATAACCCAGGAGGACATACTTAATACACACAGCAAGACTGGTCAGAGGTGGAAACTTAGAAAGCCGTACAAAGAGGAAAGCTACAGCAGAGAAGGGGAAGTGCACCAAGGAGACAGAGTTGCTGAGGAGGGAACTTCAGTGTGACAGTAGTTTGTGCTCAGCAAATTTTTCCAGCTTTTTTTAACTAGTAAAAATACAGAGAAAGTTCTTTCTGTCCCTTTACACCTTTCTGCTGCTATCTGCAGTGGATCAGGCCCCCTAATAGGTAAGGCGTACCAAACCACAAGAAACAAAGGTAACCAAATGCTCTCAAGCTGGAACAGTAGGTTTTCACACAACTGCAGATATCTCCAAAACAGCTGCAAAATATATACCTGCCTTATATTTTCTGCCATGAAAAGCTTATGCCAAAAGAAGCACAGTTGTCTGTCTGTTTTCTGGAGAGGAAAGGAGTATGAGTCATACAAGGCAACATGAGTGGTGCAGCCCACAAGCCTACAGCCGTGTGTACAGCAGGGAAACAAGACTGGTCCAGGAATAGTGTGGATAGTTCTGATGCTACTGGGATACCCTGGAAAACCGAATTCAATGCTGGGAGCTGTGCCAGAAAGTCCTCACAGATGATCCAGCGCGTAATAAATTGACTGGCTTATGAATCAGCAGATGATTGACAAGGGGAACTGCCAAATGGATAATTACATCAGGCCTTGTAATATTAACTAAAAAGCAGGAAAAAATGAAGCCTGACAGAAGTCATTCATAACTTTTACTACTTGTCATGCAGCATCCATTAAGTGCAATGCCAGAATGTATATAATTTTGCAATAAAGATTCTATAAAGATCAGTGTTAACTGCTGCTGTAGAACAACAATGGTAATTTGTCCTCCACTTGACCTTATCCTCAGCCCCCATACAATTGATTCCAGCCTGATACAAAACATTACCTATACAACGGCTCCCAGAGTACCCGTATGGGAACCGCAGTCCTGCTTCTCCACGTGGCTTGATGGGATCTACAGATACCGGAGCACGGGTGCAACAAGATCTGAACATCAGAAAAACATAAGCTGTGGATGGTAACTTCTAACCAATTCTTTACAAAAATTGTATTGTACTAAAAGCCTAGGTTTGCTCAAGATTGTCCCACCTGCAACAGTATTAACTTAGGAACTGAAGATTTAACACAGCCTTTGACTAGCAGACAGTGCCTCCACTTGGAAAATAGTCACGGATGTACTAGTAAAACAACAACTCTGTTCTCAGAGCCAGGGTCTATTCAACAACAGTCCCTATTGTTGAATTGAAATTATATCTATTTTTAAGCAGCCTATGCGTAAAACCTTCTAACATCTTTCAAGTGGCAAAGTCTAGTTACAAAAAAATCTCCAGCACGTGTTATTAAATCAAATCCAATTGTTCTACTTTTTCCTATCATTCATGTTAACATAATTCCCCCGTTCCACCCTAATATTTGATTTAGAAATACAGGAAACACCTCTATTCAGCTCCAGTCCACGGTAAAGGCACGAATGTCACATTTTACAAAAGGACCTTTGATCACTTTAACTTTCTATTATAGTTAGAAATTTTTGAGCAAACACATGACTTTTGAAGACTGCTTTTCATTAAATTTTACTAGTTAGAAATATGCTTTTGCAGGGGAAATAAAAGTAGAATAAAAACAAAACTGCGACATGGAGAAATGCTAGCGTGAGCGCAAGAAAAGAAAACAAATGCTTATTGATGCTTACAAGTAACTGTTTCTGCTTATAGAGGAACAAAAAAATGCGTCGCTAACTGCCTGAACTGTACTGGTTAATATATTTCCATGTCTGTGTGCATTTATATTTCATGGCCTGCTAAAAATACACTAATTAAAGCTGTTGACCTAGAATAAGTAAAGCAAGCAATAAATAGACCCTATCTAAATCAGAAATTAAAATGCAGAGTTGCTACACAGGGTTTCCCAAGTCAGTGAGCATGGTAAAAACCGTAATATGACAAAAAATACTTTGTAAATCATCAATATAGTCAGATTCTCACATGTGAACTATCTCCAGAAGAACAAAAGAACAACAAAAAAACTACACCTGATCCTGCAGAAGTTTTCTCCCAAGCTGTTATACTGAAATCAGCAAGATCATTCATGAAAATAAAGATTTCATTTTAAGTCTTGGTCCTCTGGAAGAAAATCTCACTGTCCTTTCACAGTTTACATCATCTACCTTGTACCAAGCTTATAGGAAAGCAAATGATGATCCTATGACTATGTCCAGAAACGATCAACTGAATGAAGTAAGAAATTACTTTATTGCTGAATGCACGTACAGGGAAAAGAAGGTTCCACTCCATGGAATACTGCACAGCCTAGTTTATATAACCAGGATTAAAATAAGAAGTGTTTTATAGGAAAGAATGAAATCTAATTTGTAGCCAGGTCAGAAGAAAGTGAGTTATGGGTATGTACTACTGAGGAGGCTCATCGCTGAACGTTAGACATGATCAGTCAGTAGGATTTGGGCAAACATTCACAGAGTTGTAGTCCTCAAACAGAAGATGTAAATTGTAGGAGGAAAACAAGCCTCAGTGTATGACAATGCAACAGTACAAAACATCTTCCTCCGTTGGGATGCATGGGAGAGAGGACAAGAATGTGAAGAAGCGGTAGGTCTTTACTACCCTGAATCAATTGCAACACCTGGAAGGACCTGAAGAAGAAATTCTGTGAGGCACTATACCAGCCAGATTAGGCAGCAGGTTTAACGGATTAATGGGCAAATGATTTTTGTGACAGGGAAATACAAAGCAAAGACTGCAGGAGCATTAAGACTGACAAATAAAATAAATTACACAGCCCAGAAAGCAGTCTTGGGATAGAAGCTGCAGTAGCAGCAGCAACTACAGAGAGTAACCACGTCACACTGTACAGCCAAAATTAACAGAAAGAACTGCCCCCCGAGAAATTTTGCTGGTTAAAAAAACCCAAACAACAACAACTACATTGTGTACTGCATTTTGCCAGCTTTCTTGTATGTATTTCTCCCCTTTTGCACCAAGATTGTCTTCTGCCTTGGGCAAAACTGTGAATGCATAATCCAATTGACCTGCTTGTCCTTACAAGAGTCTGCAGTGTTGGTAAAATTCTCTGAAATGCAAGCTAAGTGCACTGCATGATGTGGAGAAGGTATCTGAATTTATAGCATTTGAATAGCTAAGAAAGTCCTCAAGAACTTCAAAAAGACTATGCTGCTTGACTCTAAGCCACAGGAAGGGTTTATTATTCTCTTTGGTAATTAAAGACAACATATTCTTGTAAGGAAAAAAGAAGACCTTTATTTATTTATATATATAGAATTACTTCTTATACATAAAGTTTACTTCTTAATATATATATAAATACTCCTTTCAGCAGTCCTTGTGCATAGAAGTATGAACAACACCATTTTTTTCTTGATATACTAGAAGGGGAGTTTTGTGAAATTTAGACGGATTGATAAAACTAGTGCATTTTCAACAGCCTCAGTATTTGTAAGATAGGCCTTGTCCTTCTTCAGAAAGTTATTGCAGTGATTTCTTTTTTCTTTGTTTTAAGGCCTACAATGTTACCTCTGGAAAGGTAATACTGGAGCAAGACCAGAGGATTCATTGCTCTGATCCTTTTCATAAAACAGGGAAGTTTTCCCGTTAACAATCTGTAGTTTTACAAAGGCGCAGTAGACAAAGAAAAAGTTACAGTCTTTCAGCAAATATTCTTCCTTTATTTTATGCTACTAAAAAAAAAAAAACCCAAAAAACAAAAAGCCATAGGATTTTTGTAACTCAGATTCCATGAAATAGGAAAACCAGGTATTACCTGTTCTGGTCGATCTCTAAAGATCTGACAACTGGTTTACAACTGGTTTCAGTATCAGTTGTCTCTCTGGCATAGCTGGGAGCTGTATGTTTTGAAATGTTTTGCCTTGTTGTGAACCGTGGCAGCCTATTGAAAAAGAAATAGAGAGCATTAGTGGTATAAATAGGCTTAAATACTCAGAACATGTGATCTATTTCTGAGTACACTTCAATTACTTTGAATATACACATAGCCACCCAGTTCTAAGAGTAAGTGGAATGGTGTTTGCCCACCTTCACTGTAATCTTTTTGCCTTTCCTTTAAATGGAGTTGTCTGTATTTCAGTCTGTGCCCACTGCCTCTTTTTCAAAAGCATTTTATCATTTCAATACTAAATATATTTATAGCCAGTTTTATACAAATTTCGTGCGTGCAAACACAGTCTCAGATTAAATAGCTCTTCTCCCACCCTGGTATTTTCCTTGACGTATTTATAAAGCAGAAGCATATCCCTCCTTCCATCTGTGTTTTGCTAAATCAAACAAGGAAGCTTGTTTAGTCTCTTGCATGATATTCTTTCTTTGATCATTCTGCTGTTCTGTGCCTGCTCCAGTGTGTATTAATTGTTCTTCTACATGGTCAATCAAATTACACATAATTCCAAATGAATTTGCCGTGTAGGATACTACTAACATTTCACCTCTTCTAGAAGGCTCAACTTGTGTATTTACAACTGCAAGATATTAGTAATATCCATATTCTCCATCCCAAACACTATACTGACTTTCAACCAGTTTAGATGGTCACCAAGTTCTCTCGTGCAAAACATAGAGAGCAGGTTCATTAATCCTGCTTTTCTAAGAATGTGGAATTGTATTCCATTCTATGTTTGTCTTTGCATCTTGTTTCCTCTTAACAATTGTTCCAAAATCAAACAAAATACTGGGATGAGACTAACCCATCTACGGTTTGTCTAGATCACTCTTTTCCCCCTTATTTTCTTACTTGCACCTGGCCTGTTGCAGATTCTAAAATGGAACAATTTGAAGAGGACTTGGACTTTTATCCAGAATGCCTGTTTCTTTTCAGTGAATGATTTGGACACTGAAGAATAAAGACCTTCCTTTATAATTTTGTTCAATAATATAGTCAGAGTTCTAGAACCACCTATGTAAATCCCAATGCAAAGTAAACATAAGGCAGCTTGTCCTTATTCCTACAATTCCTTGGACAACCCTACAAAACCATCAGATGGTTGAAGGACACTGACAATTTCCCAAGGAGAAGAACCTCCTTTGTGCTCCCAGTCCCTCCTGCCCACAGCGCTTGCGTGTCACCTCACTCTCCCCAGCGTGTGAATTCCAGCAGAGTATTGATGAATGCCATGATTCATTCCCTGCTGTGGATGACTGCTGTGAAACATCATTTTGAATCACGGTTAATCACCACCTGCTTGACCATCACAACCGTGTTATATAGCTACCAGATGGCAGCTACAGAAAGTACACCCAAGTCTTTTTTTCTCTACCTACTTATTAATGCCACATTCTCCAGAAAAGCAAAATCTATTTGAATCCTGTCATTTGTTTGCATTTTACTTTTATTTTACTTCTAACATTAGGTTAACAAACAACAGACAGACTTTATTTCCTTATTAAGATACTAAGCAGTTTTTTGAGTTCAAGTAGTTGTGCACTTCTTTGTGTAGAATATAGTACATCGTTACAAAAATACATAAGGAGGAAACCATTAGTCAAATGCAACATATTTTTAATTGAAATATGTTTTGTTTTTTTTTTTTACACACCATGGCTGAGAATTTCCCTTACCTGTAGATCAGTTAAGGTGCTAAATGACACTCAAATATATAAATTCTGAGCCTTTTCAATGTCTAACACAAATCTTGAAAACAAGACACTAAAGGTTCTTCCAGAAGACAGTGATGGTCTCAGAAAAGTACAATACTGAAATCATTACTGAATACGCAACCAGCATAAAAGATTCATCCCTTCTCAAATTGCCTTCAGAAGGCACAGTTTAGCATCCACAAGAGCTTTTGAAAATTATAGAGCTGTGATGTTTAATTAGGTCTCTTCTTATCCATGCTCAGGTGGGATACTGTGGCCTCACAGCAAAACAAAATACACCAGAATTATGTCACATTACAGGCTACTATGTTGTTTTCCACTTAAGAAAATATTTGAAAACCACTGAAATCTAAGCATAAGCAGAATTTTGGGTGTCCTTATTTAAAGCAATGCTACCGAGCACCTTTTACTTCCTGTGAAAAAATGTAATGACTGTTTCCCTGCTTCTGGAGAAAGTTAAGATAAACATTTGCTACAGTCTTCAAAATCGTCCTCATGGCAACAAAGTACTTAAAAGAGTTTTTCTGAATAATGCGTATGTATCCAAGTACACTTAGGAACTTTAACTGATGGAATGTAGAACTAGATGATTATTAATCCCGCATTTTTTATGATCTCACTCACTCATTGACCACTGATGCTCCTTAGATCTGGCTACTTATATTACAAGTTTCTGAGATCTTTCATACAGCCATAACATAAGTATTCATTTTTAATTCTATCTCCATCAGACAGAGAACTTTCAGGAACAAAGTTAGCTTTGTTAAGACATACAAATGATCTCACAGGGGCAGTAAAGAAATATTTATTTAATGCAATCAGTACTTTAAACAGAACAAGACATTAACCATGCTAGGGACAAGAAGGCTATTCAGGGTTTCCCTCAGCACAATACTGAAAACAAGGACATATTCAATGGTATAAGCAGTAATGAATCCATAAAAGGATTTTTTTTTATTTATTCAAGGTGTACAGGACCTGTGTAAGTAACTAACACGAAATCATGGCTCTGCAAGTATTTCATTCATGGAAACATTGGATGGATAAATGTTCTGAAAATTAAATGAACTGAACATAGATAGAGTCAGGAATTAAAAGCTTGAAGGATTTGTTTTCTGTTTGTCAGTACAATGGTTTAATAGTGATTTGACATTAACGGTAATAATAATTTTAATCAAAGAGAATAGCTAAAATGTAATTCAAATATATATAAAGTATATATACACATATATGTGTACACAGATATATATGAAAATAAACTTCAAGACATGTGTGGAATTTGGATAACGAGGTGAAGTCTCTGTGCTCAAAGAGCAATTAAGACTGGCTTTGCTATCTCTTGTGCAACCCAGGGGGGGTGAAGACTTGCCTGGCTACCACAGGATACATAAATAACAGGGTAGTCTTGGGGAGCCAGGACAGCCCTGCTTTTCATCAGCAAAGACAGTAAAATCAAGATAACAGAGGCTTTGTGTAGCTTCCTTGAGAGGCTACCATGCCCGGTAATTGACCTTTGCCTCATTACCTGTGAAATGCATATTAAAGTTGACACCCCTGTATATGCTAATGAAGATTTTAGAGATCATGCTAAACATATATGACTATAGCACTTGTCTCTTCCCCCAAATCATACTACACATCACCTAGGGGAGGGAAACCTTGTAATTTTGGGGATAAAAGGATGGAGAAAATGACTGTTAAATTGGGAGAGAAGAAACTTGAGACCTGACGGACCAGTCGACGAGCTGCGTTCTCTTCCTCCACCCCAGGCGGGGACACCTTTCTGGGTAAGCACTGCGCCTTTCACCCTCTGGTGAATGTTACCCCGGGTTGTTGTACTATCCTTGTTTTTGCTAGCAATATTAACCTTAATTAATTAGCGCTATTGTAGTTAATGAATTTATCAACGGCAATCTCGAACCTGCGACTGTCGTTCTCAATAAAATAACTGATTTCGATTATTTGTGAATCTGATTCAGTGAAAGTCCTTTGGTGGGTTTCTGATAGTAAATCAGTGAAAGTCCTGGGACTCTGACAGACAAATATGGAAACTACAGTCCTTTTAACACAACAACCTGCAATAAACTTAGTATAAGAATGAAACCTTAGTATAAGAATGATTTGTTGCCCATCAATACTCCAGTGCAAAAAAGTCTACTACTTTACATAATCACTCAGAATTTCTATCAGTGACCCTGGCACAAGAAGTGTACTAATGGAACGTGTTGATTCCACAGCTATTGGCAGGCATCATCAGTACAGAAAAAGAACAATGTTGACAACAGGAATAGCAGAAGTGGGATTAAATTTCACTGTACAGAAATTTCACATTATTCAAACACTGGTTACAAATTTCTTCTAAAAATTTGTACTAATAACTTTGAAGTAACAGACAAATTTAGTGACCTTTTCTGGACAAATACTCATCTAATCTAATACCTAAAATTTTTATATCAGGCAATCTTAAATTGTCATTTTATATCTGATATTTCTTAAACACAACATGACAAGAAATAGGAATGCTGACCCATTCAGAAAGAATAGTTACTATTTTGATTTTTCACACCTCTTACTTTCAATCAGTGAATACAGTAGCAATAAAACATCTTAATCCCTGCACAATCAGCCTTCTTTTGTATCACAACATCAGCTGCATATTTCAGAATGGGAGAGAAATACAACTAGATCCTTGAGCCTTCAAAAAAAATTACATATGTATTTTATCTCCAGACATTGCGAACAGAATTGGCGAGGAATTTTTCTTATTGATTTTTTAAAGAATCCTCTGAACCTCTTTCAAATTCCACTTGATTGAACTGAAATATTTGATTACACGTTTACCCTATTTTCTGATTTGAAGGCATGGGGAGTTACCTTAGCTCACTTCACAGTTTCTGACTAGAAAATATTGGGCACTTGGTAAAAACAAATTCCTTCACTATTTAAATTTAACAGATGTGGACCAGAGCTCCCATCTAAACAATACATTTCACCATTTTGTTTTTCTCTCCATCCTTAGAAGGAGCTCTGGATTATGGGCTGAAATGAAGGGCAAAACTCTTGAGTTCTATGCTACCCAGACAAGCCCCATGAAAACCCCTGGAAAAGACAGAATAAAATAAAGTCACACCCATTGAGCACAGATTGAACAAAAGAACTTTGAAACAGCATTCTCTGGTTTGCCCCTTCTGCAGACTTGGGGAATGCTGCTTATTTTGACATTGTGAATTATTGCAACTCTGCATAGTTCATTCAGAGCTTTGTAGTAATGGAAATAGTACTCATCTTTCCAGCACGTTGTCTGAATCTGAATTTGAAACACTCATAAGTGGAAAAACCTAGCACAGTTAAAAACTGCTATTCCTTGACTACAGTGGTTCTACAACACCCTTCCATATAGTAAATGTTCATCGGTTTATCACGTGAAAAATAATCTGCCCAAATTAAGAGCAGTTTAAGGGTTACTATTACAGCTTTGTGAATTCCCATGCAATTACAAGGACTATGTGATTTTTTTAAAAATTAAAAGTTCCGTCATTTCAAACTAAAATAACTTATCTCAGTACCCTTTTTAGAGCTGAGTGAGGGATAGGCTATATCGATTTGATTAGAAGAGTATTTTCTTTCCCTTGAGATTGCCTTCCTACACATCTCTCGCAGAATGATTCATAGGGCTCAGTCATTTAGAATTGCAAATGTGGTACGGGACCTCTTGTCAGCTGACAAATGGTTGTAGTCACATTTAAACAAAGAAAGAAAAGACAGAAATTACACCATGGAAGAGATTAAACGTCACTCATTTTAACCATCGCAATTCCAGTGCTCCACACTCATCCGTTGTTGTGATCACTCTAATTAAGGAACTTCACTAGCTTACTGGGTCTCTTAGTTCATACACGTGTCATCGGAAGTGTATCTTGCCTATCCATGGCAGCAGAAAGTGAGACAGAAGCCATTTTGGCTCACAAAATGCACTAAAGTAGCTGTCTGCATTGCTTATGCTTGAAATTTTGTTGTACAACATATTTAGTGTGCTTGAGTAGTTGACTTGGAAGAGCAATGTGGAAATGTCATTCACCTGTAATGTAAACTGAACGTAATTATACAATAATTGCACATCCGATACACTGAAAGTGAAAGGAAGCAGCATTTCCTTGTACTTACCATGAAACAAACATGCATTATTCATTCACTTAGTTACTATACTGAAGTACTATTACAAGCATTACCATTTTGCTTTAAGGTACAATGAGTAATTTATTAAGTAGCGATGCGGATGTTTATAAAAACGCTAAACTGAAGTTCTGAAATGAACTATTGCAAAGAGCACATGAGACTGACAGTCTAATTTATGGTCAGATAAAATAGGCAGTTATTAAGGTTGAGTAGGACTGCTCAAAGGAAATTTCTGCAGTTCTCCACAACCCAAGGTAGAGATACTCATGAGGTGTCTGTCATTAAAAACAAACAAACAAATAAGCAAAAGGTCTCCTCTGTATGTCAGCAGTTGCTGATTTGCTGAGGGTGAGCACTATTGCATGTCTCCTCTTGCCATTTCCCTATCATGGTTCACTCCAGAGCACTCAGAGTGGTTGGTACTGATACCACTTCTGTAGCGTTTAACAGTGATGCTACTGCCTCTGTATAGTTGCTTCATCTATATCCTCCCAGCAGTTCCCATGCAGCACATGGTACTGTGTTGCCTACAGCTCCACACCTGAATCTTATCCTTAAGCCATTGAATAGACTGTTCTGCAATAGGAGGGGCTTCATGGAAATCACTAGAGAGGTGACAGCTAACAGAAACAGAAAGGAAAAATAAGCCATTGAAAAGCAAAGACATACACAACTGCTTAGCAAATTTAAGGGATGTGAAATATTGTTTTATACTCATACCATAAGAATCCACAGCTAATTCAGCATGCACCTGTCTATCCCAAAAATAATGCTTACATCATTCAGTTGCCTCAGTTTCGTCTATCCTGAAACAGTCACTGCAGAACAGGAAAGGAACATTTAAGATAGACATATTAGTGAAAATCAACATCATGAATAGTATTAAACAACTCCCAAAACATTTGCCAATGTACCTACTTTCAGCTTAAAAGATTTTATTCTGCCTGGTTGACTGAAACAGAAATGAGTAGCTGTACTCTGTCTAAGCGACACGAGATATTCAGTTGTTTAAATTAGAGACAACATGCCCCGCATAAATACACATACATTCTTTTTCTTAAAGGATCCCACAGCCCTTGAAAGGGCCATAGGATGAAGGTTGAGCTAGCGCGGAAAGAAATTGCTCTTTACAGAAAAACATGCAGAGAGTAAAGTGAGAAAACAAGAGCTTTGACTAAACTTGGGCCATGGACCTGAAGCTAAAGGATGAGTTAAAAACCACCATTGTGGAAACCTGAAACATGTGCGTGACGTGCAAGGCATTGTGGAGGATGGATACTCACCACCATGAGGTTAGCGTTGGCAGTGTACCAGGAAATATAAGTGGCCCCCAAAGATGAAATATTCCTTTTTCTGCTATATCACCCCCCAATGGGGATTTTTCTCTTCCTTCTTGTTCAAGAAACTACCTAGCCATATGAGAAAAAGGGGCCTTGCCTGTTGGGTGGCTCCTCTGCTCTAAATCTTGCCTGTATTATTGCTATCAAAAGATCTCTTTTAGTCCAGTGTGAGAGAAGTTTCCTTTCAACCTGTAATAAGATTGTCAGACTAAGTAATGGTAAACAGAAGATCACAGATTCTTCACAAAGAATTAAAAAACAAATACGGAAAGCCTCTTAATTCTTCACCAGCTCTCTGGAAAATAATTTCCTTTTAAATTGAGGGGAAACATGAGCAGCTTTATTAGCTTGCATGCCGGCACAAAATGCCTGAGCAAACTGTGACAATGGACATTGCTATACAATTTAAACACTTAGTATTGCAAGTAATTAAATGCTCCTGCACACCTTATTTGCTTCTCTTTTCAGACACATATATAGCAATTCACTTCATCATATAAAATAGATTTTTCTACTTATAAGAGAACATGAGTGAAAATAAATTGTGTCCAACTTCAAATGGCTGAACAGGATATTCACACAGTCAACTTTATTCAGTTAATATACATGCCTGAAATAAAGCTTTGCTCTCCCTATAGTCAGTGACACCTACATGGAACTCCATAGTTCACTAACTCAAGCATCCACTTTATTGAGGTGTACTGAAAGAGTAATGTTCTTTTCCATGGTACTCACCAAAGAACACTGGGGTTTTGTGTATTGCTAGTTTTCTACCCTAAACCCTGCAGGCAGAGACAGAAAATTTTGCAAAACTTCTAACCAGAATTCAGGATGTAAGAATCTGTAGTATCCCTTTGGAAAGATAATGAAGTTTTGGGCTCAGAAAACCAACTGCACAAAAAAGCCTATCATTACAGAGCTCAATCATAGTAATTCACCCAACTATTCACATTCATGAGAACAATCTATAAGTAGCAATATCCCCTTTTAGTTAGATATGGCTTGATGAGCCAATACCCTTTAATAAAAATTTCTGAATATATTACAGGTGGATAGACTTTGGCAATTCACTGGACTAGGCCTGGACCAGAAGTAATGCATAGGAAACTTTCAGAATTCATGTGGTATTTTTAAGACCATGACAATTGTTTTCCAGACTCCTGTGTATATGAGGTGAATTTTTCATAAGTCACCCTATTGGATCATCTTGATTTTTTTTAATGTCTAAAGGAAATAACTGCTTCAGCACAATAACAAGTAACATTGTAATAACAATGATTTATTACAGCTTTTGTGGGACCAAACTAAGTGGAGCAAACAATTGAGTGTGGCTTTTTTTTCTACTGGCATGATACATATGCAAGGTTTCCCAGTGCTCTGCATTGACTAATGAGTGAAGGATCAATTCAAGCATACAGAACAGCTTCATGCATTCAACAGCAGCTCACTCAGGGGCATCAATTTTGGAATTTCTTCTATTCAGAAGGACTAAATACAATATACTTGTATGTATAATAGATATGGATATAGCCAAATATAGTTTCAGATGAGATCAAGTACTGGAATGCTAAGCAAGAGAAACACCTTTAAATTTTTCAAAAGCAAAGAATAATATTTAATAACAACTTCTGCAGGCGTTAAAGATTAAGAAAATGCAATGCCAGTTAGCATCTTATTATTAATTCAGCAAATGTGCATGTCTCTGTGTTCAGTCCCTTTGCATCAGCAAGGGTGTAGGGCAGGGGACAGAAATTCACTGACCACGTTTCTTTAAAACTGCAGGAATTCCATAAATGCAAATATGATCATGTTTTCTTATAGCTGCTAAATTGTCGCAGCTGATGTATTCTTTAACAATACGAGTACAGTGAACTAGGGTTACTGCCACTCCCTCGTGCTCGCTGCTTTCTCAACACTCAAGGACAGGCTTACAACCAAAGAAAGCATCAGACAGTGCGGGTGTGAGCTGGGAATAGTACTATATTCAGAATGTTGCCCACTCTTGCAATTTTATCACACATTCTTAATAATTTATATTTTTCCCAATGGCACAAATGCTTGTAGCGTCATATAAGTATACATTCATTCAACTGCTGGAGATGTGCAGCTTTCATTAAAAAAAGAAAGCTTGGTTGTAACCTCATGTCAGCAGGAATAGTAAGAGAGAAGGACTAATGAGAGAAACTAAGAGGGTATTTAAAATTATTGCTGCATTTTGCCTGTCTCACAGTTCCACAGAGGGGTGCTAATCCATGGATTATTAATTTTTGTGAACAGCACGCTACAGCACTGCAAAACCCACCTCGGACAGAGAAACACTGAGAGAAGGTATGAGAGATATGAGACAAGAAAGACTACCGTAGACTTGAAACACCCTTACATAGGTTCCTACAGTCACTCTAGGCCAGGGGACTGCAGTTGTTAACATTCTGCATAATGAGTTTTTTCAAGTCATTGCTTTAAATCGGACTTTGGAAAGCCAGAGGAGGAATGACTTAGCAGTGTGATTCAGACATCATTAACGCAAATCTAGCAAAACTCACAGTTTCTTTCTGATGCTACTTTAGTAGCAGGTAAGTATTGCCAGACTGTTAAAGAAATGGAGCATAAAATTTCTCTCACGTGATCATGCGACGTATAGAACACTTATCCAAGACACTGATTTTACCTATTCCTAGAGGTATGGGTCATATCATACTATGTAAAAATGTATGGTTAATTAGTATTAATATTTTTCTGGTAACACCTAGTTCCTTTCACTTGCAGGTCTCCATGTGCTTTATACATACAGCGTTTCCACTTAACCAGAAGCAAAGACTGAGGCAGATAAGAGGAATGACATAACAAGACAGCTCAATATGCCAGTGGGATATGGAACTCAGATCTTCAGTTCCTAATATGTTGCTGAGGCCCTTAAACAACTGCTCTTTGTCAGACTGCTAGTCAATTGCCTTCTCATGAATGGTGTAAATGCCCCTTCAAGCAAATTCCATTAACATTTTCTTAGAACAATGCCCTATCATCAGAAAAATTACTCATTTGACTTCATACGTAATGTAAAAATCCAGGGCGTTTATTACCTGTGTTAGTGAAACTTGATATGATGTTATCTTCCATTCTAAGTATTAGGACTACGGCAAATACTGCAAGCTGGTACATGTCCTTTTCCTTAAAGGAACCTATTCAAAAGACAACGAAAATGACAGGGTTCTTTACGGTATTATTTTCACAGTGATGAAAACTGCAAGAAAGCCACACAAAAACAAGAGTAATTTTTTAAACTTCATTATAATTCTTTTTTTTCTCCTTTAAAATTCAGTACTTGCCTCATTTCAGAAGAGGCTGCCTATGTATTAGCTATGGTGCCTTCTTTAAATTGGTCTTAGAATTTAGGACATAAACTCAGACTGCACGCAAACTTCTAAAAGACTCTCCCATCCAGGATATTCAGAAGACCAGTATATTTCTATGCCAAAGTCAAACTTTGAAGAGACAAGGTTTACTCAGTATTTGCTGTCTGAGATGCAAAGAACTCTTGCTTCTCAAACCTCCACCTTCAGCTGAGCCAGTTAAAACATTTTGACCTTGATCCTCATTACTCAATTAATAACCCTGCCTCACAGATGTATCTTCTCACTGTTGACTCTTCACATTTGAAAGACCACATAGAAAACACGGTCTCTCAACAAACTTCTTGTTTTCTCTTGTAGTATCTTAAGCATGTCTTTGTTTCTTTAGTTTACAATATTTTCTCATCACTGCACCAAAAATCCCACAGAAGGCCATGGCAACAGGATGATTTTATGTGGAGAGCGGTCAGTCATCCACGGCTGGAAGGAACAGTGAATCCCAATTTCATTTCAAAATCTAATGAAGTTGGCCTCTCAAATCCACTTGATGTACCTACTAATATTAGGCTTAGATTGAAATATAAGATTTCTTCCTCAAGACCTGTCATGATCATTTGAATCAGGGTTTTTTAGAATAGAGGAAAGGAGGCCAAAAAAGGGGAACATGGTAACACTTTCAATGACACAAAAATTGATTAGACAAAAGACACAGGAAGGGGGTTTTGATTAAACAATAAATCAGTTTTCAATGATAGGAATAATGAACTACTGCCACAGACTGCTTGGGGAATCTGCCTTTGACAGTTTCTAAGAAAAGGATAGCCATTCATAGCATTAAGAATGGAAAATCCATCAGGAATGATACAGGAAAATATTCCTGTACTGGACTAGATGACCTCATGAAGTTCCTTGCAATCCTATGCCTCCAGGATTCTGGCAACTTTTACTTATATAGCACATATTACACTATCAATCTTGTCACATATTTATCACAAAATACTTATGGAAAGACATATCGATAGACAACTACAGATTTGAAATAATGAAAAAAGATCGACTTGGCCTTATACTGGTATTTGAAAGAAAAACTCAATATTAAGTCTAATCCAATTCCCAAAAAGTATTGGAGCATTTAGGGTGCTGCTCTTTAATAAGCTAAAGTCAGCTGTGGGCATTGAACGGCTGTTGTAGGTTTATTTTCCTTTGCAGTATTCATTATATATTTCCATTAAGTTTACTCTACTTTCACAGCACTAAGGCACTTCTGCTTTCTGTGTTGTATTGTCTTGTTATTATTGGGACATCTTACTCACTCACTGTATTGACTATTTTATCAAGCATCAGATAGAGTCATTGTATATTCTCCACTCAGTTTCACAGTCAAGTATCCCAGGACCTTCATCAAGCCCCAGTGTCACTACAGCTGCTGAAGATCTACAGCTTCCACACTGCATGACACAGAAAGAAGTCGGAATAAGAGTGGGTATTAGTCACAAAGCTTTGCTGATGTCTTTTTCCATTTTCTCTTCTGACTATTTTTTTCCTTGTTTCTGATGTCAGAACTAAGTAAGGAGATAATACAGTGCTATGACAGCCCTGTGCTAGCTGGAAACACAAGCATGTTCTCTGGAGGTCATTTCTGTCCCTTACTGTAGGCATAGCTACAGCTGTATGTTCAAGGTGATTTACAGAGAATTATTTTAACGAAATGGTTGCTGCTGATACCTTTGCTAGCTGTTCAGATTTTATGGGTTGAGAAAGTATTGCATCATTTAGCAAATACAGCAACTAAAGTAAAGAGCAGCTGGTTATGGTAAGGAAACAAACCAACACAAAGAGCAATAATAATTTAGCTTGTGATTGGAAAATTAAGACAACGATTGTGAATAAGCCTGTCATTTCAAGCAGAATATTCAATTTTCTGGTAAAGCTAATTATTAGCACATTTCAGCACATACCTTTCCCACTTTTATGGCCATATGGCGCCCTTACATGCACTCTGAGCGCATACGAGAGGTCTAATTTAAATTACCTCAAGCACTTACATAATGCTTTGTATATTCAGAAATCTGTGAGATTCTTGGCTGGATATACTCCAGTCTTTTCAACACTATTACTAGAGAGAGCATCGGGAGCCAGCCAGAATCTCTCTCCTGGCAAATTGTAATTAGTCCTTGCACTGACAGAAGGTGAAAGTGCAGAAGCTCCTTTCCTCAACTCTGTTGCTGTGAGCCAGACTCTAGCAGTAGCTTAACAGCAGATATTTCTCCTTACCAGGAGTCTGAGTTTTGATTCTGAACACTCTATTCATGAGTCCATCTAGTGGATGGTATGAGATAGTATATTTCTACATACACATATAATATACATATGTCTATCTCTAAACTCTTTTTTCCCCCTATTCTAATCATAACAGTTTTTAAAAAGATTTAAAATACAAAAATTTGGCATTGATTTGAATAATTTCCTAAAGATTAAAACCCACCGAAACCACTGAAATACTTGTATCTGTATCTTGCTTAGAACTTGGCTGCAGAAGCTAAATAAAAACTCCTTCCTTCCAAAGGGCAGGGAAGTTTTTGAGATGATGTGAACTGCAGAAAACAATTGCTTCTCTTTGTGAATGATACCGATTGAGGGTAGGATTTTAGGGAAGCTGCAATTCTCCAGAGCCTTGTGCAATCTTCCACAGGCTACCCTTGAAGCCTTCCTTAGTGTTCAGAACGTGCCATAACCAGGGCTACAACCGGTCACTAGAAGCGTTAAGTGTTTAGTGTAGGGTGCAAATTCATTGTATTCTCCCTCTGACTTAGCTTTCAAAAGAGCCCCCTGCCTCTGTGCCCCTTCTCAGGGTTAGTCCTTTCAGACTTAAGCCCACAGGAGCTTCTCTTGCTTTTGCATTTATATAGTGTTGGGTTGTGAGCGTGTTGGACAATCGCTACAGGGGGGAAGAGAGCCCAGTGCTGTGCGGGATCCATGGGCTGCACAGAGTTCACAAGTGCACCTCCCACAAATCTGCAGATGCACAAGTAGACGGCGACTTTTTGAATATTCTGTTTTTCAAAATCTAAGATCAGCTGAGGCCTTCAACTCCAAAACATTTCATGTAAGTTGGGTACACTGGCTCTTAATACATTTTTGATTTTTCAAATTACTATAGCAAGCAACTAATCTTGCATAAAATGGAAGTATCCTGCAAATGCCTCTGACCACTCCAGTTTCTGAACTAGAGCACAATTTTGCTGCCAATACATGATGGCCATGAAACTTAACAAACCAGCTGCCAATTCAGAAAAAGCATTGTGCTGAAACATCGGCACCCTGTACCAATTTGATGCAAACAGCCATAAACTTTCAAAAAAGTAAAATGAAACCAATCAACAAACATCCCACCCCCAAACCAGTTTGTATATTACTTGACGTTTGCAGAAAAGTTCCATTTTTCTGCCTTTGAGTAGGAAAATTCTATTGTTAATGTCCACTAATTTCTCTGTGAATACACTTTTATTCTCTTTATTTTTTTTCAGGATGTTCTTTTTCCACTGCTGCTCTTGTCCCATGTGTTCTTATTACTGGAAACAAAAGTCTTGTTACACTGCATGAAAAATATGTATTAGTAATTCACAGTATGGGAAAGTGGGTTAAAAGCACCACCAGATGAATCAGGCACCTTGCATTTATTATATACTTGTTGACCCTCGGGTGAGTGCTCCAAGGAGATGAGTATCATGTATTTAAGAGAGTCTTCCTCTTAAAGAAAAACCCCCATTCGTACTACCAATAATTTTTGAAAGAGTTGGCCTTAATATTTCTGTTCTGGGAAAAGCTGAACAGGAATGAAGCTGTTCCTTCTCCACTCCATTTCCAGCCCTGTCTCCGAACCGCAAACATTTCCCACAGCACCACCCGCAAAACTATCTAGCTGGGGGCCAGAACTATGGCAGGGGGAAAGATAAAGCATTCAATCTAGTATGTTACTGAAGAATGACAGAAGTGCTATCTCTGCAGATAGATTAATAGCCACACTTAATGCATGTAGTAGTTCAGTTATCAGTTTGCGTCCAGACATATAGACGTTTTGTGTATCATAAGGTGGAAGTAAGACTTAATGCTGTTACAGATGTTTGGCTTGAGGTAAGTCTGGGTAAAACTGAAAGCCCTTTATGATATAACAGTATCCTCAGACACTGGTTCTTGAAGAAAAAGCTTAACTTGCATTTTAGACTTGCTTCTGTTGAAAAAGGTTTGAATGAAATGCAACTGTGTTTCTAGTATTTCAATGAGGGAGAGGCATCAGATGCCTCTAGCAGGGGGAACACAAGTATTTTCTACTTCCTATGCCATTTTGTATGTGATGGGTCTCCCAATCTGGCTTCCAGCAGCTTCTACAGAAGTACATCCTACAAGACATCCACTCTTTTACCTGCCAGCCAAGTTCCTCAGATACTCAAGGACATGTAAGGTGGCACTAGATAGCTATGTTTAAGAATCTGGATCAGTTCCCAGATCACCTGCTGGGCTTGCTGAAGATAAAAAGTATGAGTGTTAGTATCTGAGATCATCATTATTCTTTACTGCTGGTGGAAGCCATTTTAAAATACATTCTCTGCATAAAAGACAGTCTCAGCCTTGCAGCTTCAAATCAGCAAGAGCAGATTACACCAACTGGTCCCACATTACTGTAAAAAATACTTTTCCATTTCTGCTTTCTTATGCTTTCTATTCTCACTTTAGTGCTGAGTTCACTTCATTTCAAATCCTACGAAAATTGCTTTAACTTAAGTAACTAAATTAAATTCTTACTCGAAGTACTTCATTGACCCAGTTAATCATACTTAATATTACCCTTACCATTCCTCCTTGCTGGTCTTAAACTTAAGCCCATTGCTAATTTGTTTACATGCAATACTGTAAATTAGTGTAGATGACAGTTGCGTGACAATTTTCAGTAGCTGGTGAAAGAATCTTGTTCTTAATGCAGATTTTTTTTTGATAGTTCTTTTTATCTTGTAAGAAAGAAAAAGCAAACTAATACTGCCTGCCAGAGACTCATCAGACTAAACCATTGATTAATATTCTTTAACTTGAATTAAAACCTTGAATTTTTTAATTTTTTTTTTTTTTTTTTTAGTTTTTATTCCATACTGCCTTCTGGTGTGTAATTTCTTCTTCCATTTCTAATTAGAAATTCTGAATTAGAAATTTGTCTCATTTCTTTTAGTTTCCTTCCCCACACACTTAGTTTTCACTGAGGTTTGAAAACATTGTGCGAAGAATTGTTTCAGGTTTCTTTCACTCACTTCCTCAATGCTATGACTACGAATTCCAGAGCAAAGCCAGAACAGCTGAATGGAAAAGGGAACCGAGAGAAATGAAGAAAACTAGCCATGTTTCTGATCCATGAAATGTTTCCTTCATGCCTTCATCCCTCTCATCTCTGGAGCACCTACCAGACAATGTTTGCTGAGAGCTATTGTCAAGTGGCTGACTTCAGTTCTTCTAATGTATATGCTTCTCTCAGCAATAATGTCCAGGAGCTAAAAATCACTGAAAAACCTTGCAAGTTTTTTATACTCTGCAATTATTCAAGTCAGGCTTGAATATTCCTTTGCGTATGGAAAAAGGTGTTACTACTAATAGTAAGAATCTTCTGCTCTTGTGGGTCTTATCTCATTTAAAAAAAAGTTTTGCAGCGTCACAGCCACAAACTATACACTTTCATAGGAAAAAAAAAAAGATGTAATCCCTTGGGAAAAGAATATGGACTGATAAATGAAGACAAGGGCTAAGAATAACACAAGCTAACGGGGGTAGGAATATACTGTGAAATCATTAAACAGCTCCTGCTTATGATCTTCAGTTATTTTCACATTCAAAATACCATGCACAATGAATGAAGGATGACAGAATTTAGGTCATCCAAGGTTCTCATTGCAACTGTATAGATTTGTAAAATTGTAGTCTTTATTGAACCATGGAAAACCTTAATCTAAATTCACTAATTCTAGAAAACTTTCACTATTGAATTCCATAAAGGGTTTAGGTGAAAAATCAAGTATCCATTTTTCCCCCCACACAAGGCAACCATGAATATTTCATGGTTACTTGTGAATATAAATACATACATATACTTATGCAAGGATGAAGTTTACAAGAACAAAAAAAGCCAAAGAATAGCATGTGAGAGGTAGCATTATCATGTCTAGTTCACAAGAGGGCTGCTAGTTCTACAGAGGCTTAGGAACTAGAAATTAACTACACAGAACAAGAGCAGAGCTAAAGCATGGCCCTACCCAGTAAAATAATTATATTGATTTTTAGTAAATATGCTTGTCATCTGATATCACAGATAAACACTGTTTTTCTGAAGACCTTTCATTACAATTTTCTTATGGTCTCAAATGGCTGGAGCTCACAATTGCTTTTATCGCTTTCCAGCGCAGGTAACACATACTAAAATATACAAGAATGAAGGAGTAATTTTTATTTACATGCACTACCTTCCAATTACTCCAGTACAGGTTCTCTCACACACATTGCTATTTTTATTTTGTGCTGTAAATACAAAGTAATCAACACAACTACTCTACACTGGACATATGTATTACATTTTTAAAAGCTGTAAGCTCTCCTCAAAAAGATTGGATTTTTTATATAAGACAAGTAAAAAGGAATTGCCAGATATTTTATAGAGAATAGTATAAAAGGCTGACATCTTCTTTCGTATTCAAGAAAATTTACCAAATTTAGACTATTGGACTTTTAAAGCTAAACTTTGTGCGTATGTTTGGTTGAGTAAAACAATGGTTAGAAACCATCATGCTCATGGCTGGGTGGATGATTTATCAGCCAACCAGTAGAGGTCTTCTCAATATTTGCCACAGGCAATTTAGCTGCAAATGAGTATTTCATTTAGCCTGAATGTGCATGCATTTGTCTGGAAAAGGAGACATTGACTTGGTCCTCTGTACGGGTATAGGCATGGCCACGGAAGGGGCCATGACAGTTTTGCTACATACATTAAAAGAAAGAGGGGAAAAAAGGGACCTTTTGTCTGTATTTCACACAATTTAAATAGCATGTTGTTGACTTCCATAACTGTAGAAAAGTATCTGTACTCTCCTTTAAACTATTCTTAGGACTATAAAATGGTTTAAACAGACTCTCTATGCAATTCTGTTCTTGTTCTTGTTTACAAGATTTTGCATGTACAGAAGCAACTTTTTGCAGAAGTGACTTATCTCAAAGTTATTTCAATATGAGGCCCAAAGGCTACTTCTAAAAAATATCATCTTAGTTGATTCAAAAGTAATTGTATTAGAAGGAACAGAAAGGGGACAATGACGTTCTTTGTTGGGCCAACATTATTTTTTTAATTACCTATCCTTCAAAGAGTTTATTAAGAAACCTCACCTATGGCTCAAGCCAGGCAGTGTGAATTTCAAGTAAAGGAAAAAAACTGTCAAGAACTATGGTACTTTAAGTAAATGGAATAAGGAAAATGGAAATAAAGATTAGACCTGTAATTTCAATAAAGTGTTTCTACTCCTTTAAATTTTAAAAACAAATGACAAAACATTGTAAAAAAAAATGTATGACCTAACACATTTTCATGTACAGACACCCTTCTATTCCTTTACCTTTATAAATTATATTTCATTAGAAATATGCTTGGTTCATGCAAACATATCTAGCTTCAAAGAGGAAAGCAGGTATCACATACAGGTACATGTGGATGAGACCAACATAATCAAGTTGTGTTGAGCACTGAAAGCTTTTTAAACTACTTTAACAATCAATATGCAACTCATCACCACTTCACAGATCGCACAATGCACACTGAGATAATTACTATCCCTCCTATACTCTTACCCAGATGCATTGTACTTCACATCCTTGATCCTAAATACCAAGCTTTCCTGTTCCCTCCACTCTCCCTCATCTAAGACTGTATCAAACCAGAAGCTACACGATTCATGAGATTTTCAGTTTTTCACAAATGTCCAGTAAAGCATATACACGTGAGTAGGATGCTAGGGGAAAACAGGGAATAAATTACATCTTGTACATGCATTTATATACATACTATAACTTCAGCCCACACATCTCAGTTACTCACTGTGGAGAACTCTGCAAATAATTGCCACAGCTACCAACACTACTACAGCTTCATCAGTGCTGGCAGCCCTAGTGTCGATGGCACCCCAGCAGCTGTCAGTGGCATCATGTCTCTTAAACCAGCTCAGTGCCAATCTAATTAACACAGTGCTGAAACAGCTGCTAGTGCTGGAGAGCTGTGAATATTACAGCTCCTCATATCACTAATGTCAGTGGAGATGCAATAGTGGGAATGTTCAGTAAATGTTCCCCAGTGCAGAAACAAGCCTATGTTGGCAGTGACCTGGATTTCTGTCCTTGTTGGACATAATACTTAAAGGAAGGTGTCAAACTCAACTCTGTACTTAAAATCTAATTAAAGACTCCCCATCCTACATGTTTCCTTACAAATTTTGAATTCCTGGGTTTCTGATGACAAACTCCTTTGTGTATCTGACTTTAGCACTGTATATGATCCCACTGTTATAAAGAGAGCTGTAATGCAATCCATGCAGTTGTTGCTCAGCACTGAAGAAAGCCTTATGAAAAGGCAAAAACAATTCTGGCACTATCTGTTTTTATTATTTCTTAATGAAAGAAGGAGAATTCACTATTTGTAGACTATTACAATGAAGTACAATTGTATATACCTCAATAGAGGACACAGACAGTCTTTAATGTTTGATGCCTCCCGTCTCTATAGTCACTTCGATTAATAAATGTGCTACTGTATCTTCAGAGAGGCTTTCGTGACTTGTCTGAGAAAATCACTATGACCACTTTTGTCTTTTAAAAATGGCAATTATGGAACAATGCTTCACGATGAGAAAAACAGATGAAATACCAACTAACTGTAATGAACCTGGCAAGAGTGTCAAAACCCCAAATTGTTGCAAACATGCTTCCTCCCTGGGGGAAATGGCCTCCAATCTCAACCCACCTGTTACATTGAGGGTAGGGGGAAAAGACAGGTCAATGAGCTCACTGGAAGAGGCAGAAGAACCTTTTAACCGATGTAATGTCATTTTCTCCTTGAACAAAAGGAATCTGGGAAGATCTCCTCTCTGTTTCTGAGGCAATACTCTAACAGTCTTCCCAAAGACGGGGGTCATAATAAAGACACAAATGAACTTTTAGTAGGGAAATAGGAAGACATGAAAGACAAGAGTCCCAAAAGCACTTAGGAGAGTTCATACTTCGCAAGATTGAATTACAGAGAAGAAAGCTCTGCCTGATGTCTCTAAATTAATCAAAATAACCTTTTCTCTTGGAATACTGCAGAGATATAGCTCCAGTTTAAGTACGATCTATTGCCATGAAAACACATTCAAGACAAGCATTGTCTCTTTTCCATACCTGCATAGCATAAGGGGACCCTCTCGAGTACTGCCACTATACAAACATCTGACGACCCTTTACTGTGGCTGAAAGCTTCACATTTTCTCCAGTGAATTGCATAACTTAAGTGACCCACTTAAAACGTTACTATGAAAATTTTCCTCAAAAGCCACTCATTTATTTGGCAGTACTTACATGAAATCATAGTAGAACTTTCATGTAGTTTTTAAGGGTAGACTTGATATGTGCTGTATTTACCTCCACAACACGGGAGTAAATGGCCATTTCTCACTCAGCAGCAGAACTAGGGTCTGTAAGATCTATACCCCTGCTCCATGATGGCTGGGATTTCTTGACACAGAGCAAAATCTCCATTCCAGTACATGAGGAATTAAGAGAATCCGCCTCCAAACATAGGAGCCAGTGCAGATGGCCGCCTTCTAAAGCTCCTGCTGGCACAGAGTAGTGGCAGATTGTTCAAAGAGGGATAGATTTGGGGAGCAACAAAGCAGACAAGGATAAAAGTTACATCCAGCTTTGTTCCATGTGCAAAAGGAAGACTATTATGTGCCCCTTTTGTTTCCTCTGTTGCAGGAAGCAAGAGATTTAAAAGGACTGAAGCTTAAAGACAGATGCTATAAAAACGTAAACATTATTTTTCTCCTCTTGGCTCCACAGAAATCAGGAGTTGTCATTCCACTGAGACTCCTCAAAGAGAACTTTTAATTTGGGGCTCTGATGGTTATTCTACTTCACAGATATAAATATCTGTAAAGTCTGAACTCTCATTTCAATTTTAATCCCTTAGCAGACTCATTGTTTCTGAGAAAACAACAGGTTTTTTAAGCTCTTCTCTGTGGGAATATTCGGCTCAGTTCTTGTTTTTATATACCTAGAAATTATCTGCCCCTTTCTGCTAGCTGTGTATTTTAATCACAGTTATGTCTGTGTATGAATGTATGGATCTATACACACAGATATATTCTGCCTGTTAATGTCCAGGCTCACTGAATCTCTTGTTATTATACCCATGAAAACAACAGGGCATACCATGCTTTTTGCCTGTGTGACCTGCAACACTGTCACCAAACTACAGAACAGACATCGTCTTTCCATTCTGTACATACAATACCAGGGGCCTGAACATAGTGGGAAACTAGGTACCATAACAACAGAAATACATATATATTCCAACAACACAGTTTTTTATTGTGATGCTCAAATCAGAATCACTGACAATGAATCCTGTTCCCAAGGACTTGCACACCATTCCTCTCAGCCTGATCTTCTGCTATGCCAAGATGTTTTGAAAGTCAAAGGAAGTGATCATGTCACGAAAATATATCTGTCTGTTCCCCTCCAATAACACTCACCTGCTTTTAAACCAAAGCTAATTGTTTTTGTTTTGTTACACTGACATATTTTAAAAAGCAGCAATAGTTTCATATTTTAGACAGAACCAGACGACTGATACAATATGCCAAAAGCTTTTTATAAAAAATTATTCTAAGTTGTATCATTTGTGGCTGAAGATAAACATTGCCTTAGAGAAGACTCCAGTAGCTATTTAACCGTCTACCACAATAATAAATAAGACAGGAAGTGGAGCACAATACATATTAAACTGCATCTGCATACAAAACACTGTACCATGGCTAAGCAAAGGGAGAGCATTGCATCTACAATTCAGCTTTCATAAATAAAGTATACCTGCATGGTTACTCTGACCAAAGAAAATTACCCTTTATTAAAACAAAAAGTATAGAAAATTTATAACCAAAATCGGCATTAAATTGTGAAATCTTACATGTCAGAGAAGAGCCATGGAAATTCCTTTTCGCTGTAGCAGTCTCATGACTTATCCAACCCTTTCAGTTTCACATTGATGTCACTTAACCAGGTAATAATTTTTTGCTGTTACTTGCAATTTAATCCAGCTTTATTTTTAAATACCCTTTAAATGCATGTTATATAACTTCCGTTATTAATTTGATGTTGGAAAATATAACTGCATTTGTTGCTTGCGTGATATAAGTTAATTGCATGTCAAATAGATTTACCTATGATATAATTAATAAAACTTAATGAGTATTCTTTTTGTATTTGCATTACAGTTAGCTTTTAGACAGCACAGAAATGTCAAAGCAATGAAGAGCCTAAAGCTAGGTTTTGGCTTTTTTATTGGCAGACCTAAATAGAAATATCCTCCAGTAATGCCCTGAGTTGATTTAATACTCAATCTGCCAGCTAATCTTTACAATAAGTAAGTCAACATGTGGTACAAGAAACTTACCTTCAAGAAACTTTTTCTTGCCATCAACTTATCTTTTGAATTAATATCCTGAATATAAAATTAATGATTCGCCAACAAAGTACAAATGGGAGAAGACACAATGAAAGCCTTTTACTTCTTTTGGCAGTTAACTGCATTCTAGTAATTTGGTCACCTGTGCTGTTACCATGGTTGAAGGTAACACAGAACTTTATTTATTCTCACCTTATGAAAATAAGAGCAAATGTTCTAGATGCCTTGGAAAATAAGAAACGAGCTAAAAATGCATTCTAAGTAATCAATACTGGATTCTTGCAAAGCTTTTCTTTTACTAGACTATCCAGGAATATTCCTTGATCATGACATTTTTTATTTGTTTACTTGCCCTGTTTCTCCTAGTGATCCCCTTTTACCTGGAATGAATGCTTATGAAAAAAATTAAATGAGAAGGAAGATGAAAATAAACACAGAGTAACAAAAGGAAAATCAAGTACCTCTTGACTCTGCTTGCTACAGGCATTGAATACAATGTTCAAAGCCACTCTAACGAAAGCAACCAGCAGCTAATCTTGCTGCAGCTGGAGCAATGGAGCAGAAGTGCAGATGATGGGAACTACAAATGAGTCAGCGACAGTGGATACGCACTCTGACATAGAATAAACACAATCTTCAGAGCTTATACAAGCTTATACACCACCATCTTACCATACTTAACCTTTTTATTTGTTCATGTACTCTTGAGCTCAAGTCAAGTTCCTAGTAAAACTTCAAACCAGTTCACAGTTCCTGTAACTTAAGCCCAGAGGAAACAGCAGTGAATGATGGGAATCACTGACATAGGAGCCACTTCCTTGTGGTCCTGGCCATACATAAACTACATCTGCGCGTGGACAGACAAAACACAGTTCTGTGAGGTGCCACCTGGGCACACCCAGCTTCACCAATCTGATTTCAGTGGGCCTAGCTGATACTGCCTGCTATCTTACTCATTGCTTAGTAGTGGAATTTTTGTTTATGTACTTACCTTTCCTACTCACTGTGCAGCTTTTTTCTCACAAAAGCTCATTCCTACACTTTTCACTCAGGCTGCAAAATGCATTACTTTTCTTTAGTATAATTTTCATCCTTCTCTTCTTAAAATGCATTACGAAAGTTATTCTATAAATAAGAACAATATATTCCACTGAGTCATTTTCTGAATGGAACAATCACTTAAAGGGTATTTTTTTTGTTCCCACTCAGGGAAGGGTGATGGAGGTTCCCTTTAAGAGATCTGTAGAGAATCGACTTATCTTGCTATAAATTACCTGGTATCTTTGTAATTTCCCATTTAAAAAGATAAAGAACTTCTTGTTTAAATCCTTCCCTCATGCTTCAAGAATGGAAAGAATACTTTTGGTCTAAATTAGCTGAATGTTGATCAAAGGAACTGATCTAATTTTGGGATCTTATTATGCACCTGGAGCTAATAAAACATGTACAAAATGACTTTGTACACATTAATCCGTATTTTATGGTATATAAAAGTACTGTTCTGACAAAACAGTAACGGGACACTCCAAGAAAGCTTTTTAGCTCTGAAGTAGTCCTCTGCAGACTCACCCATGCTAGTTCTGCCTTTGCTAACCCAAGAAAAATACAGGAATTTGGTGGGGTGGCTGAGGGCCAAGGTGCCTGGACATGAGTTGCCTAAGATTTGAAAGTTGTTGATGTTCTCACCAGGGCTTCGTGCATCTCAGGAAGTCCTTTTACATGTTTGCTAGGGACCCAAACTGATATATATGCACAGCATGGACACTTTGTGCTAGTCATCTCAGCAAAGAAATTCTTTTCCATGCTATAAACATAACCCAAGAAGCAGTAAGAGAAGGGTATAGCTAAATCAGATGGCTGGGATCGAACATGCAGAGCTGAGACCAACAGGTATGCACATGAACATTCAGACGCCTTGACTTTCACTCGCTAATCAGAAGAGACATTAAATTGCCCTTTGAATCATTAAAATCTGAACTAAAACATGGAAAAACTGAATGGACTCTTATTTAAATAACCAATCTTGGGAAAAGAGCAATGGTACAATCTAATATTGTTAACAGAAATAAACGTTGATTATGAAGAACAGATTAGTTACCTACAGAGGACACGCTTGAACTAAAATCCAATGTGTGGCTCTAACCTGAAGAAAAAAGGTGGCCTTGGACATACGGAGAGTGTTGCATAACTTTGAAATTGAGAGGCCTGGAGAAATGGAGAACATAAACTACTAATGAACTGGTTTTAAGCAAAGCGTGGACAGATAGGCCACTCAAACAAGAAACAAATAAAGTGATATATTTATCACATTCTAGCCTATGTCAGAGGGATCCTATGCAAATTACGCTCTTTTCAGTGTTGCCATCCAAATATGGCAATATTTAGAAGCTTGAATTTTACACTTCTCTTTCTGTTGTCTTGAATATTGGAGTGAGATTGACGGTTTTTGTTGGCCTTACTGTAGATGTAGATGAGTTGAACTGTGTCCTTGCTTTTACCAAAATTTCTGTAGCTTTAAGACCACCCAAAGAAGAAATGACGGAGACATCTTAAATCCTAATCTCAAATTAAGGTAGTCAAATTGGTATGGGCCACATCACTCCTCTCTTAGAAAAAGTTGTAATCAAAGTTACATTGCTACAACAGCCTTTGTAAGGACCTTGGGGGAAATCTACTTAATGGAGTATAGATAAAGTACTGAGTTTTGAAAGTGCTAGGTTTGAACTTGTAAATTATTTCATTTCAAGCTATGTTTGTAAATCATATGTAAATTTGAGACTTGTGCCATGAGTCTAAACTCATTTGGCTATAAAAATAAGTGGCACATTGAAATCCAGAAAGTTGCACTGATACAAAAAGAAAATACATTAAACTTTTTACAAAGAGTTTAAACGCTAAACTCTAGCCTATGTTCTCCTTACCTACAAAATGTCACCACTACTCCCTCTCATCTTATAAGCGGATCGTGTATTTATTAAATGAGTCATCTCTTTATGAAATGAGCTACTTATGCATTAAAGTTCAGATTCTAGCTAGTTCTAAACTTTGAGGCAAAACCAATGAAATATTATTACTGCACTGTTACCAAAGAGATAGTGATGGGATGAGTGATAAGATGTTAGTGTTTGTTCAGCTCTACAGGCACATGCACACACATTCTCACAAACAAGCAAGTAGAGGAAATAAGGAAAGGGTCAAAACCATTTCCTTATCCTAACAGAGGAGAAGGTATGCTACACCTGGTAAAAAGATCAAGCAAATTACTTCCCCTTGGGGTAATGGGGTAACAGGCATTGAGTTACAATAGCTGCACGTTGCTTATTCTGGAGAGATCAACAGACAGGCACAATCTAGCACTAACTTAGCAAACTGAAGACGAAGAAGAGGCAAAGAACTCCAGTCTCTTTCAATATTAGCCTTCATCTTAAATGCCTGCTATCTTGCAGCTCATTAGATGGTATCATTTTGTCGTAAAGTTCCTTGATGTCACTGAACATTACTCCCAAAGGTGGAGAAGGTTGCAGTAACAAGCAGGGGCTTCTATGCTTTGGTTGATGATTAAAATAACCTGTCAGTCTGTAAGAACAAGGCTATGGCCATAAACTTTCTCTTCTGTGATTTCACCTTTTCATTAGAATCAAGAGCTTTATTTCCAGACCTATGGCAGTGAGCCAGGAAAATAGGACTTCAGCAAAACACTGAACATTCAAAACCACATAACAGATATTGCAGTGGAATATTTCTCTGATGTTTTGTGGAAGTAAAATGATGTGAAATGCATTCTAAAAGGCTGCAAAAAAAGGTTGTACATTACATCCTCACCTCTAGCATTATACTTAGAGAGGAAGTTAGAAAAGAAACTATGCTTAAAAACCAATAGACGATAAAGCTTGGGAAAAAAAATCCAAATAATTGGCTTTTCATCTGTTTTACTGATGATTTCTTTACAATTTTAACTCTCTTTACAGAAAACTAGAATTCACAAAAGGTAACTTGCCTTACTTTGTTTCAAACTGCTGATGCATCCAGGCAGATTGCTTTTCTAATGTAGAATCAGGGGGAACAATTTGTCTCTAAACGCAGAAGTGATGTGGCATGGAAAACTCATAATGGCTGATAGCTACAAGCTATCACCTAATAACAAACCTGCACTGCTGATACAACCACTCCGTGAAGGTAAAGAGTTCACCACTACACCCACATTATAATAGGTAACTCAACCAACTCCTCAGTAACAACTGAAATCTGATGATTATTTCTCAGGATTTAAGTCAACCTTGCAAAGACATAAGCGCATACACGTGTTGAAAAAGCTACAAAGGCTTCCAGTCTAGCTAAAAGCAGACATTTTACTTACACTACACTCCAAGCTAAAAACAGTGTTGAAATAAAAAACAGTAAGATCCCTGGATCACTGGAAATAAGTTCCCCATATATAATTCGGCAAGAATACAGAACTGGAACAATTACTTTGAAAGAGTCAAAACCACAAAGAAGTACTAATACAATTTATATGATCCCTAACCTTGGGGCAGGGGTGGGGAAGCTGTTTTGATTGCAGTGGTTTCTGTCTGCTCTAATTTGCATTCCTTTGGTCATAAATTAGTTTGGTATGTCTTCTTTTAGTACAGTTGCTGTTTTCTTCCTTTGAACAAGGAAAACTGTGTGTTTCCTGTATTTATTATTGTAGTCATTATGTATTGCTACATCTTCAGAATTTCTTCTGAAGCCTTGCATGCTGTTAGGGTCAGACTAACAGGGCTACAGCTAACTGCAACCTCTATCCCGCTCCATCCTTGTTTAAAAGGTATATTTGCTACATTTGCCATCTTTCAGGCATATGGAAACTCTGGTACTACAGAACTGCTACAATTATTTTTAAGTATTACTATTAAAATAAAAATTACTACTATAAAATGTATAGCTATTCACATGGTTCTAATTTGGACAAAGAACTTTTTTTGTCCTTTGCCTTAACTCTAGATGTGGCAATACACCAATCCATACACTATTTTCCACCAGATGCACTACCTTTATGTCATCATCTTTACTAAAAACTAAGGCAAAGTTGGACTTTAGTAGGGTTAGTTACATGCAACAAGTTTAGCATGTAGGTCACTTTAAAAGGCTATGGCAGCAATACGCACTATTTTGCCTCTAATTAAATGGTATACTCGGATAAGTTGTTTTGATGAGGAAATAGCTGATGGTAGGGATATAGAAACGGACTCTGTAAAACTATTTAACTCAGAAATGATCATCCTCTCTTTCTTTTTTCTTAAATGAACTGTCATAAGACATTAGCTCCATGTTTGTGATCATTCGTAATTCAATGAAGACAGAAGAGCACATATCAAAAGCTTAAAACAGCATCACTCATATAATACAGATGTTAGGACAAATAGAAAATAAAGGACCTGTATAGCCATTCAAGTTCAAGCCAAGACAGCATCAAAATACACTGGGATTTATTGTATTCTCCCAGATGTATAGCTCCACATAGCCATCACTCATAGTATACACTTCTACTGATTGTTCTATTGAAGTGTTACGCCTAAATTGATCAAAACACTTGAGGTTAATAATTGCAATGTTATTGAACATAACCCTCTCTCTCACCTGCTTTACTACAAATATTCTGTGTATTGAGTTTAACTGTGTCTTCTACTGATGCATGAACTCGTCCAACTAGTAAGCAGTTAACATTTACTATGTTGCAAACTGAACTTATTCTGAAACACATAAAATAGGTTTACATCCCTTATTTTAATTGTAATATAGATATGCTATGGTAATATAACATCTCTTCATAATGCCTTGAGTACTTCTTTTATGCAGCATTTACTATGTAACAGACGTTAAATCTTTGAAGAGCTCGTGGATATTGCCAGCATGCTCTTTTTGGCCTCCCTAGAAATATTCAAAACTCAGACTAGAGGAGTTATTTGTTTTGCTTCTAAATGACCCTTACTGGGAAATACACTGCTTGATCACTAGCTTTGATCTGCTGTGTATTCCTGATGAACTGTGCAGGTCCTAGTGCACCCAAAATGCATATTGATTGATTGGTTCAAGCATCGGCCTGGAACATAAGGGTTCTCTCTCTGCACTGATGTCCTTGCTTTAATCACTTCATGAGTCTTATGGTGACACAGAGCTGAGATGAATTTTCCTAAGGCATTTTTTATCCCTGGATGAAAAATAGCATATAAGAACTTAACGTTATTATTAATAGCACTAAAACTGAACATACTGACAGAAAATCATTATCTTCTGGATAGACAGTTACAAGTATTTCTCAGTTATTATTCCGTCCTGAAAAAAAAAAAAAAAAAACTGTGAAGTTTTTTAAAAGTGTATTCTTAAAAACATTACCAAAACCAGGTATATGTCTGCAAACCTAACTTAAAGCTGGTTAACTTTGTAACTATAGAGAAAGAATGCAAATTAGATTCTTTCATTTCTCTCGAGACATTCTTCTTAAGTAGAACAAGACTGCAGTGTTTGTGTTGCAAGTATACCTTGTCAATACTATTCTGTGAATATACTATTCTGTAAATGTTGCCATTTTTCACTCAATATAATTCAATTAATATTTCTGAAGTATTCATACACATATAAATACTCAGGATGCCATACAGAGGGACCTGAAGAAGCTCAAGAAGTGGGCCTATGCGAACATCATGAGGTTCAACAAGGCCAAGTGCAGGCTCCTGCACCTGGGTCGGGGCAACCTCCAGCATCAATACAAGCTGGGGGATGAAGGGGATCGAGAGCAGCCCTGTGGAGAAGGACTTGGGGGTACTAGTGGATAAAAAGCTGGACATGAGCTGGCAATGTGCATTCACAGCCCAGAAAGCCAACCCCGGGCTGCATCAAAAGAACTGTGGCCACCAGGTCGAGGGAGGTGATTCTGCCCCTCTACTCTGCTCTGGTGAGACCCCACCTGGAGCAGTGTTCAGCTCTGGAGTCCTCAGCACAGGAAAGACATGGATCTGCTGGAGCAGGTCCAGAGGAGGGCCACGAAGACAATCAGAGGGATGGAGCACCTCTCCTATGAGGACAAGATGAGAAAGTTGGGGTTGTTCAGCCTGGAGAAGAGAAGGCTCCGGGGAGACCTTATTGCCGCCTTTCAGGACTTAAAAGGGGGCTTATAAGAAAGATGAAGACAAACTTTTTAGCAGGGCCTGCTGTGATAGGACAAGGGGTAATGGTTTTAAACTGAAAGAGGGTAGATTCAGACTAGATATAAGGAAGAACTTTTTTACACTGAGCGTGTTGAAACACTGGCACAGGTTGCCCTGAAAGGTGGTAGATGCCCCATCCCTGGAAGCTTTCAAGGTCAGGCTGGACCTGGGGCTCCAAGTAACCTGATCTAGTTGAAGATGTCCCTGCTCATTGCAGGGGGGTTGGACCAGATGATCTTTAAAGGTCCTTGCCAATCCAAACTATTCTATGATAAATTATTCAGATAATAATGGCAATGAAAATGAAAAATACTAAACAGGGACTTCATTTTAAACAGGCATTTAAGGCATTTCCTAGGAAGAAAAGAAACGGGATTTAAGCTTATTCTAACCTGATAAAAACATACACATTACATGTGCCACTATCAAAAATAATCTTTCCTCATGATTAAATGCAAATTGCTGCTTGACCAGTCAGAACACCAATAATTACCAAGACTAACTACACTTGTGTTATAGAACAAAATTGACTAACCCAGTTCACTTAATAACAATGATCTGTTTTGTGTTGTTCTTTTATCTGAATTAGGCTTGGCAAAACAAGTCACTTCTTCAGGCTTCTGTTCTCTAACTGATTCAACACCAATACAGAAGAAAATAAGAAAATACATTTGAAAATAAATTTTAATGCCATGAAAGACCTTGTGAGATATTTTCCTGTCATTAAGAACCCCAAGCATTCAATGAAATGCAAATCAGACCCCTATCCCCTATCCCTCAAATAATGAGGTAAGAGAGATTTTACAATAGCCAATATATTTTCAGCATGTATCTCAAGATAGGATGACAGCTTTTTAACAGACTTTGATCAATACAAAAAACAGGACTAAAACACCCTACCAAAACCCACAAGATCCAACAGAAAAATCACAATTTTTGCTGGGCATCATCAACACCCTCTTTTTTCTTTTTTTCTTGAAAGACTTCCATTCTTCTACCAATTTTATTATTTTCCCATGGAACGAAGGTGTTCTAGATGCTTGTCTTATAAAAAGGCTTTAGTGAATAACTCTAGTTTTAAAGGTTACAACCAAATGATCTTTTTCTTCTTTCCTAGTGATATTTCTGACTTTTGTAAGCCTCTGGATTTCATCTCTACCGCTGGAGAACAATAAAAAACTTCTTGCTTATGAATTTTTAAAATGTGAAATGCAAGTGCAGGATGAATAGAATTTTGAACACACACTATTGCACTATGAGCAATTACCCAGAAAATGTAGGGAACACATACAAATACTTACGCACTTAAGATGATTGCTAACCCTGTCTCACAAAGCTGGTTTTTCCTGCTGCTTTATTCTGCATTCCCTTGGTCATAAGTTAGTTCAATGCCTTCTTCTTCTCACTGTAGTTGTTTTCTTCCTTCAGAAAGGACGGAAAAAACCTTACGTATGTTCTTTCTGTTTATCCACCAGTAACATATCTACAGCTCCTCTGTTATTTTTTTTAAGCTTTTTTGCCATGAATTCATTTAAAGTGCATATTCTGTATAAAGCCCATTTTCCCTTTATGAATTATAAATAACCGTTATAGCAAATATTGTTAACTAGACGGATTTCTGATATTTTGACTTATGAAGCAAAAGCAGCCACCTGAAAACTCCACAACGTATGTTTCATGTCTAATTGTCCGGATTATTTAACTATTACCTCACTTCACTTGCTTCAGGAATGACATGTAAGGATCTAAATATTAGTTAAAATGATGATTAAGGTAGATTACCATCACATCTCCATATAAAACTTTAAGCATCCTGTGCTCATCTGCTTTTACAAATAATGCTTTATTTACATGCAACATATCTGAAATTTATTTTGACCATGGAAAATGTATCTATCACACATAATGGTACAAAGTATTGAGTGAGGCACATTAAAATAAAAGACATGTTCACCTAATTCTAAGGTCTTCATAATTCACCTGCTAAAAAGATATGAACATTTTTGCCTGTGAATACAAGAATTAGCTGCATTTTTTTTTCCTCAAAAGAAAGGAACAGGCCTGCCTGCCAGTTTCTTAGCAATTGCAGTTGGTATTTGAAGAAGCTTTCTCTTTCTTAATAGAACAGAACAACTAATTTCAAATCTACAAGTGAGACTACAGCAAGGGGGTACATACTAGCTATGACCTATTGCAAAGCCATCTGCAAGGTTTCACATGGGATTGTTTTGTACTGAACCAAAAATAAATAAACAAAAAAAAAAGCACACACAGCATCCACTTCACCTCTACGACTTCTAATTGAGAAGATATATGTAACCTAGGATGCAGCAAACTATACAGTGGAAATGGGGGCTGATAATCAAGCTCTCCCACGTTTGTCTTACAAAGGCAAGGCTTACATTTCCGTTTGTTTGACAGACATCAAATGGAATGAGCCCTGATTTTAATCTTAGTTCTGCAGAACAAAACTCCGATTGGCAAATGCCAGTTCTATGCCAAAACATGGTGTTTTCATTTTGTTTATTAATTTCATGGATGTGTAAGTACTTTGCCAAAAAATCTCTATTCAGTAATCGTATTAGGCTCGCATCCCACATTTCTCATGCAGTTGTTAGAATTTACAGGACTGATATTTACTCACTGGAAACTGGTAAGTTACCCTGTACACCCTATTACATTGCTTCTACTTCTGAAGACAAAGTACAAACAAAAGGCAGGAATGCCCATGACTGCAGAAGCAAAAATACAGGTGCCACAGTGACTCCTTCTGTTGCTCCTGATGCTGTATATATTAACAGCAACATTGCTGACATTAGCAAAGAGGAATGTGGAACTAAACTTACCATCAAGAAATCATGTTTTTGTCTGATGAACAGGCAGTAGCAGCTGCTTTTACAGCTGGGAGATTTCCTCTAACCGTTGGACCAGACACAGTCACTTCTTATCTTGGATGCTCCAGATTCTCTTGAACAATGCTAGAATGAATGAAGAACAGAAACAAATGTTGAAATTGCACCTTTCTTATGGTGAATGGCAGTATTATTTGCATTATTCTGACCCTTCTTCCATGTGCTGACCAATTTTTTTCGTGTCTGCTGTAGTCCAAGAATGTTTTAAAGCACCTCGATAAAGGACATGCCCAGGACTGCACTCCTCTTAGATTCTGTGCTTGACTGCTTCCTCTGTGTTCCTTACCAGGTAAGTTCTCAAGGTTATACTTCATCCTACCAGCCCAAAAGAGAAGAACAATGAATTATGATAACTTCTCTAGGCCTGACAGACTGTTAGGCAGTCCCACACTCACCCTACAGCCAGTCTCCACACATTTTCTTGACACACGTTTCTAACTGCAGCACCATGAGCACTTGGCACATCTCCTGCTTGCTTTGCCTGCTCCTAACAAGCCACTTCAAAGTCTTCAGGCCCCTCCTGTCCGCCCACATGCTAACCCATTGGATGGCCACATGCTTGTACCCACAACACAGATTACACAGGTACACCTGTAACACAAGTACTCTCACAGAAGAGAACTGAGTGGGCTATGAAAGTGGTACCAGCTACAGGTGTAATGACTTATGTAAGGGATTTTTCTATTTGGAGAAGATCATAAAACAATCATATTTTGGGCTATCAATAAAAATACAAGAGAAAAACCACTGCTCACCTTCTTCCACTCCTCTGCTGTTCCGTGGGGGACATTGAGTGCCAGGAGCCTGGAGTGGCTGACGAAGGGCCAAGCAAAGGTGAGAATGGCTGCCTTTCACCCAACTCTGTGCCAGGTTGCCAGAGATGTGCAACAAGTGGGGTCAACTTGTGCA
This sequence comes from Stercorarius parasiticus, assembly GCA_013396915.1. Classification (NCBI taxonomy): domain Eukaryota; kingdom Metazoa; phylum Chordata; class Aves; order Charadriiformes; family Stercorariidae; genus Stercorarius; species Stercorarius parasiticus. The sequence continues at coordinate 3,119 of VWZL01001290.1, read as the reverse complement.
GGTAGGAGTGAGGGTCCCACAGTGCCAGTCAAGGAGCAGAGAGGGTTGGGAAGCCACCAGGCCACATCCTGGCTGGCTATGCTGGGAGGAAACCTGCCGCGTGGGGCAGAGAGCCCAGGAGGACAGAGGGTCCCAGCTCTGCTGCACTCAGGCTGCTGGTGCCGGGTGGCAGCTCGCTGGCGGCACTTTCTGCTGTGAGGCAAAGCACAGCCTGGCTCTTGCAGGAGGATCCCAAAAATGGCCCCATCTGGTAATGGAGGATGACTTCATTGCTCACCAGATGAGTTTTGGAAAGAAAGGCAACCTCCTGCAACCAGTTGAGCAGTGCTCACTTGTCCCCTGACTGTCGCCATGCAGGTGCAGCACCCTATGGGAGGACATCACCTGGATGAGTAGGGACACCAGCTGGGCAGCAGCTGCTGGACATGGTCTGTGGGGACATAGAACTCTGCTGCTGCCCACAGCTTGGAGGAGGGCAGGGCGAGAGATGGAACAGGCTGTCCCATTGGCACATCGCCTCTCAAGAGCCTCCAAGCCACAGCTGCTGAGCCACAGCTGCAGTTCCAGCTGCTTTGCTGCAGTTGGGAGCAGAAGCAGCAGCAGGAGGAGGAGGGGGCTGCCCTGGCCCTTTGCTCTGTGGTGGACTCCAGCACCTGCCCAGGCACCAGGGCAGGTGCGCTCTGGCTGCCGCAGGGCACTCTTTGGACAGTCCCTTGCAGCCATCTGTGGGGAGGACATCACGCTGCCCCAGCCCATCCAGGTAAGGCAGCCTGGACAGGGCATCCCTGACAGGGCATCCCCAGCCCTGCCTCCAGCTGCTCCAGAGAGGAGGTCGGTGTCCCCAAGGGGTGTCTGGATGCAGGAGTGGGCTCTTCATCCCGAGGAAGGAGCCAGGTTTGGGACAGTGCTCTCTAGCCACTGCTGTTGGAAGGAAGCTCCTCAGCCAAGCAACTGTCCCCCTGCCTCTCCTACAGGAGCTGCTGGCTGTCCTGCAGCAGAAAGTGCCATCAACAGAGGGGATATTTCACAGAGCTGCCAGTGGGACATCACTTCAGGAAGCCCTGGACAGCGGTGCAGACGTTGACCTGGGAAGCCAGACTGCACTGCTGCTGGCTGTCATCTTGAAGGTGAACGCTCCTAGCCTGCAGCTGGAAGACCTCCTGGCTGCCCTGGAGTGTTCAAAGGCTCACCTGGAGCCCTTGGCATTGCAGGACTTCCTCCGAAGCATCCCCTCCAAGCTCCTCATCATCAACCTCTATGAGGATTGGATGCAAGCCATGGAGAGGACAAGCAAGCAGGCAAAAGTGAAAAACCTTAAAGTGTAAATGTGGGCAATGCTCCGCCTGTTGAACAGGAGCCCTGACCGCTGGCTGAGGGCACCTGGAAAGCTGCACAACACAACTGCTGCCTCCCACCTGCCTTGGGCAAGCTTCAGGGACAGCTGTGGCAACAACTGCTTTATTAATGTTGTCTTCCTGTTCCCTCAGGGTGGCCGAGAAGTTGCCTGCAGCCAATCTTCTCCTGAGGCAGTTGCTGTCCCTCCTCCAGCACATCGGCTACAACATGTCCATCAGCAGGATGAGCAGCAGCAATGTGGCCATCTGCCTTGGGCCAAACCTGTTGAGCCCAGCTAACGAGGACCTGCTCCCACTCGAGGTCATGCTGGAGGGGACTGAGAAGGCACGCTGTACTGAGTGGCCAGCAGTAGCCTTCCTGGCCCATCAGAGCCTGGCTGTTCAGAGGTCCCCAGCTGCCTCCTCTCTTGAGCAAATGTTTGTGGAGTGGCTGCCTGGAAGAGCCACCCCACAGCCTTCTGTGTAGAGGCAAGGGTCAGGAATGGGAAAGGCTGCTTAATACATTTTCAAGGCAGCTGGGTTGAGACCAAGGGTTTGATGTGTGCAAGTGAATGTGCTGGTGGAGTTTATGATTGAAAACTATGGTGACATCTTTGGGGGAGGAGATGGCTGACCCTTCCTGTCAATCGCGTAAACACGCCAACGGTCACTCGCCAATGAGACCAGCCTCAGTGCAGGCAAGTCCATACTGGGGAAGGGCATCACAGCAAAAAAGGCTGGCAAGGGGCTCGGTTTTGGGGCTTTTCAAAGCCTGGAAAAGTAGCCAGCCCGGCCCAGTACCTGGCCTTTCCAGGGGGCTGGTCACAGCTGAGGAGGCGCAGGGTGAAGCCAGCACCCCTGGTGGCAGATTTAAACTGGGCATGAACACACCAACGGTCACTCGCTGACAAAAGCTTCATAACTGCAGGTAAGTCCGTACTGGGGATGGGAATCGCGGTAAAAAAAGGCCGGCAAGGGGCTCATTTTTGAGGCTTTTCGAAGCCTGGAAAAGGAGCCAGCCTGGGCCGGTACCCGGCGGCTCCAGGGGCTGGTGACAGCCGAGGAGGCATGGGGCCAAGCCAGCACCCCCGGCGGCAGATCTAAACGAGACGTAAATTCCCCTCCCCACCCCCCCCATAAAAGAAGCCTTTCAGGACCCCAGAGACCAGGTCGCTGGGCACTTGAGCAAACAAGCGGTGAGCGGGTGTCACCTGAGAGCACCAAGACAAGGGCAGTCATCCCACTCTCGAAGGGCCTAAGGAGCTTAGCTACGGCTTCCATACGGAAGGTCGTGCGCTCAGCCTCAGCCAGAAAGCATGTTGGAATCCAGACAGAGCTCCTCCCAACACAGGCAGCCATCCAGGTCACAAGAGCTCTTGATCCCCAGGTGTAAGAAACAAATAAGAAAGGGAGGAGACCAGCATGGCTAAGCTGGGACCTGCTGGTTAAACTAAAAGGCAAGCAGGAACTGCACAGTTCAAGCAGCATCAGGTGTCCTGNTCCTGGGAAGAGTGTAGGGACACTGCCCCATTATTAGGTCAGGAAGGCCATGGCACAGCTGGAGCTGAACTTGGCAAGGGATGCTAAAAATAACAAGGGCTTCTACAGGTACGTCAACCAGAAAAGGAAGGTCAAAGAAACCATGCTCTCCCTGATGACTGAGAATGGCAATCTGGTAACAAGAGACAAGGAGAAGGATGAGGTTCTGAACAATTTTTTTGCCTCAGTCTTTACTGCCAGCCTCTTTCCTCACACCTCGCGGGTTGAAGGACCACAAGACAGGGA
>VWZL01001289.1:445015-571031 GCA_013396915.1 Stercorarius parasiticus | reverse complement strand
GGATTCTGTCCATGTTCTATTTTTTTCAGGGTATCCTGAGGGACGGAAGCAGCTCCCTTAATCCACCAGACCCCAGGAATTTAACTTCCTGTGCAGGTCCCTGACAGTTTGAGTCTGGAATTTCCAATCCTAAATCCAGTAATGTTTTTCGGATGTTTTCCGTCATGTCTTTAAGACTTTCTTGGTTCTCCCCCGCTATTAGGATGTCATCAATATATTGGTATACCATACATCCTTGTGAAACAGGAATCTCTGATAGCACTTTAGCTAAAGCATTATATGAGCAATAGTGGGGGAATGCTTGTATTCTTGTGGAAATCAGTTAAAGGTATATTGGACTCCTTTCCACGTGAACGCAAACTGCGCTTTGTCTTGCTCAAGGAGGTGAATCATAAAAAACATGTCTTTAACATCTAGGGTAGGCATCCAAGGATGGGCAGCTCCTTGTATTGTTGCCACAATTTCAGTGATATTTGGAACCGCAGCGGCCAGGGGTGCAGCGTTGGCGTTTAACTTTCGGTAATCTACTGTGAAATGCCATTGCCCGGTTGGTTTCTTTACTGGCCACACCGGTGAATTATAAGGCGAGTGAATTTTCTTAATGATGCCTCTTTTTTCTAAATCTGGTACCACCTCGTCTGCTCCTGCAAGTGCAGCTGCAGGCGGTGGATACTGCCGGACGTTGGTGATCTTAGAGGGAGGCAAAGGTATAGAAGTTTCTAACACACCCTCTAATAGTCCCTCTTGTCCTCAAGCTTAGAGCAACGTTTTCAACATTGTCTACATCATGTGATTTCCACTTTGTTAGGGGAAAGATCTATGTACCTCAGTGTGAACTACAGTCTCCCCAAGATGCTAGGGCCTCCTGTGAGAGTCAGAGCTCTTGGAACTACTATTCAAAAAGTTGATGGGCTTTAAAAAATGAAGAAAGAGTGAGATTCTCTCCCTCTGCCTCGGCACTGCCTCATTCTATTTTCACTCCTGTTGCTCTTGTTTATTACTACTGGAGAGTGGAAGAATACATTAGGTTTAAGTAAGTTTGTTAAAAAATTCTACAAAAAAGTGCATAATTTAAATGGGAAAAATTTCTTTCTTTTACTGCTGTCTGCCATCACCACTGTTTAAACAAGTATATCCTATTTTTCTGAGCTGGATGAAGACCTTTGAGTTCAATGGACTTCAGTACAAGTTTTGAAGCAGTTTATTTCTAAAGTGAAACTAAATTAATAGTTTCTACAATGTTGTGAGCTGAATTCTAATAATAATAACTTCACAAATAACTAATCCAGCAGTGGTATTTACGGGCAAGAAGCTAATAAAATAACTTTCTGACTTTCTAAATATTTTCCACAAAAAAATGTGCATCTATTTCAATATGGAAACTGTTCTGGAGGTTGGGTGCCTTCCTGACTCACCGCTATAATGGTTTTAGCTTTGCTGTTACTGTTCCTGTGAAAACTCTGTCGCTACATCTACTCTTCATCTACTCTTGATATTTTTATTGGAAACACTTACTTTTTGTAGTTAGCGCAGGCAATTATTTGCATTACCAAGGGTTCGTAATTTTCAGGGGTTTGTATGAAGAAGAGAACTTGCTATTTCATCTTCATTTTTAACAAAGTTGAAGTTTAAGAAAGCAGTATCTTTAGACAGACTGCAGCTCTTCCTACAGACTTAATTCTAGGATTACAGGATGCAAGAGGCTGTCACTGTGCTCTTACAACAATTGCCAACACATCTTTAGGATCCCTTATTGATACTATTCTGCAGGATTATTTTTATTTGATAGAAAAACTACTGCATTCCTGCAATAATAGTTCTACCATTGGGTGTGACAAGAAGAATGCTGAAGTGGGTTGGCCTGAAGCAACTTCTTAGCAGTGTGATACACTCCAGAGCATTACTGTGTAATTTGTCAGTTTCTATAGGAAGTAGTTCAGAAATTCTGAGTCTTACTAAAGTAAGTAGTTTCTTTTTTCCTTATGTTTCTGAGTGTTTTTGATAGGTGACGAATGCAGCATAGGTTCAGCAACAGACCTGACTGAAACAAGTTCTATGGTGGATGGCGACTGGACCATGGTGGATGAAAACTTCTCCAGTCTAAGTTTAACTCAGTCAGAGCTTGAACATATCTCTCTAGAACTGGCTAGTAAAGGGCCACACAAATCACAGGTCCAGCTGCGGTAAGTAATGTAATCTTTGCATTTGAAACTTAAAATGAGTAGTATGCAGCATTAGTAGAAAGAAACACTGTCTACAGATTCATGCTGGGATGTTGTATTCAGAGTGGAAAAAGAAATAAGTAGACCGTTTTTCCGTGTAGGTACTTGCTACATATCTTCATGGAAGCAGGATGTCTGGATTGGTGTATTATCATAGGCCTTATCCTCAGAGAATCTTCAGTAATCAACCAGGTTTTCAGTATAATGCAATCCTCTGATATTGATAGAGAAATCTGTCAGAATATCAAGACTGGCCTATATGCTGTTGACAAATGGGCTTCTACAGATTGGTAAGTGTTATTTTCCACCTTCATTTTCATTCCAGTTGTAGATAATTAGTTACCTAAAAAGTAACTTTGAGTTATCTCAGCCATAACTAAAACAATTATTTAAAAGCACTTTTGCAGAAAATTTCAGGACAGACACTTAATACAGTTGTGATCAAACTGGAAAAAAAACAACCCAAAATAACCAATCCCCAGCTTTTATTGTTTGATTATGGTTGCCTTTTTTCCTCTATTAAAAAAAAAAAAGTTTCTGTACAGGAAGGATTACAGAAAATACTCATTTATGTTAACCATCTCCCAAGAAATGCTGCTTTTCAGGCACATGACAGAAGTACTATTTTTTTAATTCACTCATGGTGTTCCATATCCTTATTTTCATAGCCCTGGGTACAAGCCATTTTTAAATATCATCAAACCACAGATCCAGAAACTAAGCGAAATAGCAGAAGAGCAAGTACAGCCTGAAGCTTTTCAGCCAGTGAATCCTTCTAAGGTTACCGAGCAAGCGAACCCCAGAGCTGAGGAAAGCAGGACTTCATCTAGCCACGGCACTAACCCTCAGAGTGATGCTGGCAGCAGTAGCGCAAGCAGGCATGAAGAGGACAAGTCTAAGACAGAAGATGAGGATTCATTCCAAGAAGGCAGTTATGACTGTGTTGTGTCTTAAATGGAAGATGAACAACTTCCCAACAAGCATCAGGTGTGAAAGGAAGCAGACCAGCTCTTGAGACATGCTTCCATGTTTTGCTTTTGGACTTTTTTTTTAAATATTTCAATCTTTGAAATTTTAGTGGGGATAATTAAGCAGCAGTTTCATCTAATAATTTCAAAAGGAGGCAAGGCAAGATTTTTTTTTTTAATGCAATCTTCAGACTGCAGCTTTAGGTTCTGATACTTAAGAGCGTTGAGAGACAGTGAATACATACAGAGACTGGTTCAGCTAATGTTCATCAGTACCTTTACATCACCAACACGTGTTCTGAAGAAACTACTATCTTTTGCTTGACTTTAAAAGGTGAAGAGGGGATTAAATTTAAAAACTGTTATCCTACGCAGCTTGCCTGCCTAAGAAATGGCTGATCAATGCAGTTCAGATTGGTTTGATATCCATATTTTGTATTAAAGGACTGTAACATATATATTGTTATGTTTTTGTGAATACTCCTGTACAAATACTCAAGGTTGTACCGTATTTGAAGGTACCTGTATGTATTGTGCATGTTTCTAGATGACTAGTAAAATTAAAGCAAAGTTGCACTTCTTTCTGGATGAGGCATACTTCACTGACCTAACATTGACACAAGGTGGCTTTACCTGGTTTTTTACTGCCACTTGCAGATCTTGTAGTTGGGTTTAAGGGATTGCTGAAGGTTATTTATTTCATTGTAAATTCTTTTCTGAAAAATGAATTTTTTAAATGTAAATAATCATCATATACTCTTGCTATGGAAGCTTAGTTTAACAGCTCATACCTAAACATTTTTCAAACATTTTATAATACGCATACTTGTAACTAAGACATATTTAACTTTCATACAATGTTATGGAAAGCTGCCTGCAGAAGTCTGTTGCTTGGAGGTACTTATTTTTTTCTAGCTGCTGTCCCTATGTAATAACTACCTGTAACAGTATTAATTTAGGTATTAGCTTGTTTGTACTGTGCAATCTGAACAAAAATGCAACATTACTCATTTTATACAAAATAAACTAGTTTATTTTTTATAACATCATTTGATTACTGACATGGACCAAATTAGTCATCATAGGGTAGTTACAGCATCTTTTGCTTTTCTAGAGTAGTTTCTAAATGTGCATCCATTTAAACTCTGAAAACTAAGAATATTCACAATTAAGTTGAAATAAATTGTGATTTTTATCATCTTTATTTCCTTTGTAGATAAGATCAAGTGCTTTAAAATGTACAAATATTAAACTGTTGCTTTAGAATGGCTTTACTAAGCCAATACAACCAGTACAAGTGCAATAATTGCGAGTATTACTTGGAAAGCTGGAGATTTTAGTGAATGCAGCTTGAATTTCCGTTTAAGAGTTGAAACTAATGTTGAACTTCCAGGTAAGAAATCTGGTTCAAGAGTCCCAGCGTTAAGCTTAATCTCTATTGTAGCTACTGGTTACAGATAATGTCTATCATACCTACAAGCCTGTTGTGATCTGACGTCAAAATCCATTATTGTTATAAGGGGATACTTAAAGCTTTTTTATGATAAAAAACCTGCTTAATCTATGTTAAAAGAAATAAAAACTGTGCTTCAAGTTAATATTTTTCTGTGATTCTGTGGTAATGATGTAAGCCAAGCCCCTCCTGATCAGCTTTCTGCTGTTCAGGTTTTGGATCTGTACAAGTAAACGCATACATTAACTGATATACTAACATTCTTAATATTAGTATCTTACTACTGTGCTACTGTTGTTTAGCAGTTAAATCTTTTTAGTTGTGAAATTTCAGAAGTTTGTACTACTTTAGTAGTAATTATCTCTATGCAAATCTTATGTGCTAATTTTGTATTTCAATTTCACTGCTGTTATACCTGTAATTAAAAGACAAATGTATTCAACTTTACTTGAAGTTACTCCTGTGGGAAATAACTATTTCTGACTTCAAGCCACTGACTGTAAATTACCAGAATTCAAGTAGGTTGTCTCAGAGAAGCAAAGCTCTCAAAGAAACCACCCAATGAAGACTGTTTTAGTTGGACACATCACACCCATATGCCCTGTGTTACAGGATGAAGGTAGCAAGCTGATCAGTCAAAAATTACCTCATTAGTGCATCTTTGAAGTTACATCTACCCATTGGTTTGAGGAGAGGTGTATGGGGTTTAGGTGGCAAGGGTGTGGTAGCAAGGGGGACTGCAGGGGTGGCCCCTGTCAGACACCCCATGGGTGATGGCTGAGCCCATCAGCCAAGCTGCTGACCCCTCTCTGGTAATTTATTTAACAAGGGGTAAACTGTGCTGTGCAGCAGCTGTGAGAGAGATGTGTGACGAAAAGAAATGGGAGGAGGAGGTGGTGCTCCAGCCATGAGCAGAGATCCCTGGAGCCTGTGGAGCTGTACAAGTAAACACATACATTAACACTCTTGTATTAGTATCTTACTACTGTGCTACTCTCCTTCAGCAGTTACATCTTTTTAGACCACAGTGAACCAGGCTGTCCTCCTGCAACCCATTGTGCAGCACGTCAGAGCAGATATCCATGCTGCAGTCTGGGGAAGACCCCACACCACAGCAGCTGGATGAGCCCTGAAGGAAGCAGCAGCCCATGGAGAGCCCACACAGGAGCAGGTTTCCCAGCAGAACTGTGGCCCATGGGGGAACCTGTGCTGGAATAGTCTGTTCCTGAAGGACTACCCCAGCAAGCAGAAGATCCATGTTGGCAGAGTTAATGAACGACTGGATCCCATGGGAAGGACCCCATGCTGGAGCATGGGGAACAGCGTGAGGAGGAGGGAGCAGCAGAGAGGAACTGTTATGGACTGACCATGACCTGACCCTTGACTGACTGTCCCTGATCCCTCTGCACCATCGTGGAAGAAAAGCTAGAAGAGTGAAGTTGAAGGAGAGAAGTTGGCAGAAGGTGTTTTAATTTTTCTCTTTGTTTGTTGCTATCACACTTTATTTTTAATTGGCAATAACTTTAATTTTCCCCAAGGCCAGTTTGTCTTGCCTGTTACCGTAACCAGTGAGTAATCTCTCTGTCTCAACCCATGAGCTTTTTCATCTTATTTTCTCCTTCTGGCCTGCTGAGGAGAGGGCATGAGAGAGCAGCTTGGTGGGCTCCTAGCACCCAGCCAAGGTTAACCCACCACAAAAGGTTTATTCGTCTACAAATATGCACTATTACCTCAACCTAAATGTAGGAAAAATGGAGCATTTAGCCAGCTGGGGGTGAACATTTTCTGTGCCAATTCCAACTCACTGTTCTCCTCTCACTTTACGTATCCAGCTCACATAAAACTGGCTGTCCTGGTTCTTCCCAGCCTGGTCTACTTAAGCATTTAGCATTTAATGGCATAGAAAGATGTCTGATTTCCTTCTTCACCAGCATTTGCATATCATCAAGTCTTTTTGATCTGTTTCTGAACCTGTACAAAACTAATTGCCTCTGAAAAAAACAGCCATAACAGTTGATTGCTTGTTACCCATTTGAAAAATCCTCTCACGTAGAGTATACCTGCCAAACTGCTTGGTGAAATCACATTTCTGAGGATAATTTTCACCATCACTTTTGTCAACCAACGTAAGCTCATTTTTCACTAGTATGTTTTACTCCAAAGCAACTATGAACAGTTTTAGAGCTAAAGTGTCTGTAAGCTACAAGTTGAGTTCCACTGCTCAGTAAACAGAAATACACGAACGCATCATCTAGCTAGAACCTGTACAAATTATGTCCCTTCTTTTCATTATAAACTGAGGGGAGAAGTTGGCTACAGCTATAGTGATATTATAAGAGATGATGGGCAACTTGTTGAGGGTGGTAAACTGGCCTCAACCGAAAGGAGATCCCCCAAGAAAAAAACAAGGCCACAGGCCCAACTTACTGTCTCATCATAGTTTCCTGTCCTAGGGCTGAAGACTGTTGAGATATTCTAGTGGGCAGCGAGATGAATGCCAGCTTATGGCGAGTGCCAAAAGTAGTCCCAGTGCTTAAACACAGAAAAGGGAGGAGCTTTCTCATACCACTTGGAACGAAAGGTATAGCTTGCTCTTTCTATTTACCCTGTACCACCTGAAAGAAGTAAACTCGAGGGGCTTCCTACCAGAGAGCGCTGAGAAGAAACTTCACAAAAGCCCACAACTGGAGGTTGAAGCTAGCTAAACAGGTCAGACATAAGGCACCTAACCACCCTTTCATAACTTTTTTCAAATTACTGTTTCCTATCAAAAAAAAGAACCACCCCACCGCCCACAGAAAAAGCAACATCCCTGAATAAACCATGCATGTGCAGCTTCGTAAGACAGTTACTTAAATTCACCTGCACCTATTAGCTTTGACGCTTGCATGTGTTCCAGAGTCTCAGACCAGACTCGCACAATTACTCCTTTCTGGACAAACTACTGCTAACTTTCAAGACTGATTCTTACAGCTTTCTGAAATTTAAAAACTGTTTTGTTAATGGCCAGTGGTACTTCACAGCCTGCTTAAAATATAGGTGGCAGTGACTACATCTCCCTAAATTAGCTGATACTTTTTGCTCAAGTCTCAGCTTTATCCTTGGCATGTTCTCAAGCTGCACCTGCAGCTTTGAGAGAACCATAACGTGTTGTAACCCAACAGAGCCTCTTCTGCAGTGAACAGGGAAGCCAGACTAATTTCTAGGACTAATTTATCCTCCATGAAAATCTGTTCCAGTCTTGAAGACTGACAATCCATCTTCAAAACAGCTGTCACGCTTACGCAACTTCACATTGTCTAGCCACAGAGTTTTGTGACAGCACTTAAGGTTACTGATCTTGCATGGCTTTTTAACCATCCTTCAGTAAGACCACATACCAAGTTCTAAGATGGGTCATCCTGCAGGCTCCTTCCAGATTATCACCAAGAACTGGATTAGGGTTAGCCCCCAAGGAAAAAAGTACCAAACAGCATTATCACACAGGCAAACCCTTCAGCAGCTCTGTCCCATGTGCTACAATTAGATCTGCATAGACTTGTTAGATCTTGTCTATTTGATTAGTGTTTTTCCAACAGGCTTGCAAGCCAGCCTAGATTGGAGAGACATCAAAAACAGGTCTTGCTAACACAGAACAGCTCCACTCAGCTCAACAGTCTGTCAGTTTGTGTACAACAGCTGGAATTCTCCTGTTCATTGCACCTATCTCAACACTGTTTCTTCAAATGCATACGTCTACGTGACAGGCAATCTGAAGGTACAGTGATGCACTCTAATGCTGCATTAGATTGCATAACCACAACATGTACAGGCCTCCTTCGCGAACACATGCTTAAGGTGATGAAGTACTTATTTCTGAATCTTTTTTACTTACAGACATGTACTAGAGTACTATGTATGTTAAGAGGACATCAAAAGTCAAGGAAGAATTCCAGCATTAAGGAAGAGTAAAGCAATTTAGAAAAGGCTGTATATGGGAATTGTTTCAGATGAAAATAGGGGAATTCCAATCAACTATCTGCTTAATGCCCCCACGAAGAATAAAGACTTTTTCTATTCCCATGCCCTCCCAGCCTTAAAATTACCAGATGCTTGCTTTTTTGTGTATTTCACAGAATAAGACACACAATACTTTTTATGAGAAATAATAAGCCACAGTAGCAGAAGACTAATCTGCTCATAGTGAACAGGGAAGCAGAGGGACACTGAAACATCTAGCAAAATTTTCCATGCAGTTTTTCTACGTGCGGTCAACAATAAATCTGCTCTCAACTACTAGTTTTGCAAAAAATACTCAGCTTTGCTACCAGTGACTCTTCCATACCACACCTTGTTTCAAGAAGAATGTTCCTCTCCAGGCAACCAGCCAGTGCCCTCATTTTAACACTTCTCAGCTCAGATAATTTTTACACTAGTAGCCATGCATATCTTACACATAGCTCTAACTGTAGCTGCCTAACTCCAGTATCGGTTAGCAGTATTTCTACTTCAAGCTCAAATAAAACATTAGTACAATAAACAACTCAAATACGCCTTTAATAATGCCGAAAATCAGGTTTCACTGATTAAGTTTCACTTTTATTTACAAAGATAGAAATTTACAGCAAACTAGACATCCCCCATAATTAAATTATTTAATAAAGGTTAAAACCTGAGTTAGCAAAAGTTATTGCTTCACTGAAGTTGCAGAAATTGCCGACAGGCATTCTTATATTTTTGGCTCCCAGTACAAATTCTTCACACAGCACTTTTTCAAAGCTTTATATCAGAGGCAAAACACAAGATAAAAATCAAAACTGATGAAGATGGGATATATCAGTGCAGCTTCAGTTCACTAGCTGGGCATCAGCTAGAGTACAGTACAAAACATTTGTTGAGATTCAAGACATAAGAGTTACAAAATAAAACTTTTTCAAATCATTAATAGCACTTTTTAAAAAAATAAATGCATAGTACAGGGATTGTAGTTTCAAATCAGATACAATCAAGTGAGTGATGATTAATGCACATGTTAATGTAGAAAGACCGCTGGTTTTAAGATAGTAATGGCCAGTTCATTATGATTATAGTGATTAAACCTCCTTCCCTAGTCCATGAGTTGGTTGGCAATCTTCATGAATGTACGTTGCAACAAGTGAAACTGGTTCTTGCTATTATTGTACACAACTACAGAACCATTTGAAGGAAAAATACCTGATCGGGGAGCTGCTGTCCATCGCAGCTCTCACAAATTAAAAGTCTCATAAAATTTTCTTTCACATGCCCTGTAAACTTCCCAGTACTAGCATGTTTTTACTCGAAATGATGATGCACGCACAAAATCTGCTTTGCATGCAATTTGGCAATACTCATGAGATGAGAAAAACACTAATTCATACAGTTTGTAGCGTGGTATTGATGTCACAGAATGCTTTATATATAGTTTGGAAAAAACCAAGAAGTTGTTTCCTCAGGTACAGAGAGTTCTTTGAATTCCAGAAACTAACGTTAACTATTACACTGTGCTGAAAAAAACCTGGGAGTATAAAAACACCGAAGAGGTCAGTGGCTTCTGAACTCCAAGCTTGGCAATTAAAACTGGAAAATATTCTAAGTCACTCACAGTCACTTATAAAACCCATCCTGTGGAAATAAAACAAGACCAATGCAGAGATATTAGACATCTTTTTAAAGATGACTCTTCTTGGTATTTTTCCTTATGGAAAGCAAACTGTATTTTAAGAAACAGTTAAAACTATTAGCAAAGTGCAATATTGTCACATTACCAAAAGTCTCTCCAGAGGAGATATCAAAAATTAGCCAATTCTAGTAAATTAGAAGATAACTTGAAATTTAGAGTAGATTCATTATAAGACATCCACATAAAGGAGTGAGGACTTAGCACTCTTACGTACAAGAGAGCAAGTGACATGCTTATATGCTGATACTGAAAGATCCCAACAGGAGCAAAAACACAAGATGATAGGTCAAACTTACCCACTCAAGTTGTAACACTGAAGAGACAGGCAAAAGGGTAGGAACTGAGTTTTTAACAGAGACATATTATCTGAAGAAGATAATCTAGATAAATAATTACCACGTTCCATCATAATACCAATTTTTCTGCACTGTGCATTTGCCAAGGACTGCGAATGCAATCTACACAAGCATCATAGCTTTCAGTGACTTCATCCAGTGACAAAAGTAATGTTTACAACTTTGCGAGCTCTGCCCCCCCACCATGTGAACAAGCATCTTTTAGCTGAAGGTCTGTCTTTAATAGGACGGATAGGATTGGTAGGCGATAGTCCCTCTGTGTGCGTGAAGTATGGTTCTATTTTACATAATAGAAAAATAATTTCCTGAGGCCCTATCATTACAATTGCCATAATATTATGCTAACGATAGCTCCTCAAATGCTGTTTTCATTTTAAGAAAGCCACTAGTCAAACTGCCATTTCAGCGGAAGAACCAAGGTGAACTGCATTCACATTGACATGAAGTATCACTATATCCCCAAGAAAGCAGTAGGCTTTAAATAGTCAAACTGCCAAAGAAACACCATTTGTCACCAAAGTACTTTAAATTCTTGTGAAAGTCTCTGGCATCTTGTTAGAATGCGTTTGCTACAACAGCATTCCGCGTCAGAGAGGTGACCCTATTAGCACTGCATTACTGTCAACGTTAAAAGACAAAAAGGTCGTAAGTGCAGGACCAACCAGAAGAAAATGTCCAGCTTGGAAACCTTTCCAGTAAGGCAGAGAGTTGAGGTGACTTTTGATCTTCCCCAAAAAAGTAATGTGCTGCTATGGCGAGGGAGACTATTCCATGAGAATGCTTTTCTGGGGCCTGAAAGTGAAAAAAAGGCAACACAGTCTTTATGATTGTTTATGGCTTTTAAATGTAAGATCAATCCAGATGTACTTTTGTACAGACTTAACATCTATGGAACTAACTTCATCCTGCAGCTCTCTGTCCTATATGTTAAAACACTTCCTATCTTCAAACGTAACATTTGGATTACATGCCGAGTTCAATTTGAACTGAACTTGCAACTAGGTATTTAGGTCGCAGTGCCTCCGACACATTAAATAGCTTGCACATGCTCTAACTTCAATGCTTGTATCTGTCAGTTTTGCTGACAAATCAAGACACAGACTCCAGCATAGCATTTATGCTGATCCTTCTATTGTGAATCCTTAGGATGAAAATCCTTTTCTGCCTAGCTTTGCCACTATCAACCTTGCAAAGCTTGTGACCCTGCAGATTCCTATCCGCCTTTATCGAGTACCCTCAGAGGATTATTTGGTTAAGCGTGCATACTGCCTGATCCAGGATGGAACAAGGGACTTTCTGAACTTTCAGAGGTTCTTGTAATATTTACTCAAAGAATAAGACACTGTTAAACCTAAAATGAAAACATACAGATCTGCAAGAAGTTCTTCATTGGTAAGTTAACAGGTGCAGGGATCATAAATCCCACTGGAACAGCAATGCTGGAAGCCTTGCTTCCAACTGAAAATAAGGTGAAAGAAAATTTAGAAAACAAAGTTTTACAACTCTCTTCAAGACAGGTATGTTCCCCACCAAGGACTCCCTGTAATTTCCCCAAAACCAAGCAAACCAAACACATGAAAGGGAAAACTACTCACAAAAGGAAAGAGAACTCTGAAATAACAGTAATAGAGATAAAACTTCAAGAACTATGATGTTAAGAAGAGAGAAATCCAAACTTACACCCTAAGACCATAAAGACAAGGAAAATACTCTCCCTTTGTTTGACAAGTTAGTGGACTAAGCATCAAAAATATGTTTTGCTGATATAT
This sequence comes from Stercorarius parasiticus, assembly GCA_013396915.1. Lineage (NCBI taxonomy): Eukaryota > Metazoa > Chordata > Aves > Charadriiformes > Stercorariidae > Stercorarius > Stercorarius parasiticus. The sequence continues at coordinate 558,583 of VWZL01001289.1, read as the reverse complement.
AAAGCTGAGGGACAAATTAAAAAAAAGAGGGAAGCTTGAATTAGGATCTATCAAATAAAGTAAAGCTTAAGAAAGTTAAAAGTTACGATGACATTTTTCCACAAAAGAATGCAGAAGTGGTGACAAGAGGGCAGACCAAGGCATGGCCGGGTTTCCAGCAGGGGCGTACTCACCATCAGTTCTACCCAGAAGTGCCACGGTGCAGCCTGCAGCCCGTGTGAGTAGAACACAAAGTAGTCTCCTCCTAAGCTAGCAACTGGCGTACCATCCCCAAGGGACCAGGTGGACAGAGATGACCCTTCATGTGGCCGAACATACAGAGACATGTGACTTGGACCTGCAGACACAAGGATACATATCTGGATGTATGAACCAGTGGAGGTAGAACAGCCACTTATTTTGCTATCCAGTAGCATGTTCTCTGTGTGTTACTATTCCTGTCTTCTAAAACATGATACAACTGTCTTCTCCACAGAAGAAGCTTCAATTATTTCTAAGCTGTGAGATAAATGAGATGATGATGTAGGAGAGGGACAGAGCTATAATACAGACTTTAAGAAAGGACTTGCTATAAGAAAGATCAAGGCTTACTTGAAATAGACAAGTTTATCAGTCCCCCAAATAACAACTGCAACACAACACCCACAGCTTCTGGTGTGTTACGAAACTGAATTAATTCATGCTAATCTCACAAAGCTCGCTATCTTGCGAATGGCACTAGAACCTGCAGTACTGGAGTCAACACGTGATTTATTATGGACATAAAAATAAACGCAAATCACAAACCAGAAGCTTCAGTCACTCACCAGATACTTCAAAGCTTAACCTCACATTGTTCCAGGGCATCAGCTCCTTGGACAGAACTTTAAAGTGAACGGGGCTTCTTGGAAAAATTTCTGGAGCAGGAAGATACCAGTTTTTCCTGGAGGGGAGGTGGGGGAAAAAGTTTTAACTTATGCTCAATGCAACACTCAGAGGTATTAAATATGAGAAGCCAAGAAGAGTTTTTTTGTATAGAATAGCAGACTGTGTTGTTACTAAATGAAATATTCAAAAGGTAGCAGAAGGCAGGTAAAATTAGCAGCTTGCAGCCAGACAAATATTTAAAGGGCACATTAATAGAAAAATAGTCACCAGTGTGTTCACTCATTACCTTCATGTGCCTTAATTAAAAAAACAATAAAATAAGGGAGAACATTTCCACGTTCAAATTGCTACGTTTCTGCTCACAGGATTCTTGGGGCATGAGAAATAGTCACAGCAGCTACATTTCTTCTGTGGAGACTAGCTACACTAGACATCCTCTGCTGTCAGCTGGGGTGAGAGGGGGAAGAAGGGAACAGATTTGGAATACTCCAAATCTGAACTGCCCTTTAGAAGGCCCCTCCTTCACCACCTTCTCCACTGGTGCTAACATTGATTTTCCACAAATCAACTTCTGCAGCTCCTGCAGCAGACCCATCAATCTCTTGCAGAGATTCTGGCAGAAGACACTGCACCTAGGCAGAAGTTCAAATGTCTTCTGAAGTGAAAGGATTACTTACTTTTAGACCAACATTAGCCTTACTTTTTCCCTTATATAAGCGAGATCGCATAAGTGACAAATGTGCTTTATCAGTAAGTGCTCAAGTCAAGCTGTGTTCACACCAACCGGAACATGAAATGCACTGGCAGAATCCAAGGAAGGCCACAGAAAGGAGCCTGCTCCTCGCATGGAGTTCTAATGCTGTCATTGATTTCAGGCACATGGGGAGTTATGTGAGATACTCCATTATAATCAAATCCATTAATCCATATACCAGAGTCACTTTTAACCACATTTCCATCTAGATCATGAAATCTCCTGCTCATGTGCTAGAAGAAAAAAAGAAAAAAAAAAGAAAAGAAAAAGAAGCACAGAAATATGATGGACCCTATGCAGTTCGCATGATTCAAAAGTGATTCTGAAAAATCCTCCATTTCAATCTTTAAGGTCTACCGCACTTGCAGCGTGCACTGAACACACATCTGAGTATTTGTGAATATAAAAAGAGAATTACTCAGCTAAAAGAAACATACCATAAAAACACCCACATTCAGAAGATGACTGTGTCTGTAAGTATTTGCTCATCTCCTATCACATTCACTTTTTAAATCATCATTGCTTACTCACAACTCCCCCACTTAAAACCCCCTAAAAAACCCTGCTCTTCTGACACAGATGAACTGAACACAGAGACTGAACAAAGGAAACATTAGCAATTCTTTCAGATCCAGAAATAATCACTAGAGCTTTTAAATTGAGCAAGAAAGGAAAAGTTACTCTCTTTTTGGGGGGCCAGAGGGAGATGTTAAGGTTTGGAAAAAACCAAAACACTGCTGCAACCAGAGGCATTAAAATACGCAGGGCTTTTCTTACCTGGAGAAAGACTCGTTTAGGCTTTGGATTAGCCGCATCAGAACTGTAAGGAAAGAAGATTCCACTACAAACGAGAATCAGAGTAACTACAAACACAGTAGTTAAAGTTATTAGCGTCGTTTTTGTACTTTTGACAAGGTAAATGAAGTTAATCTAGAGAACAAAAAGACATCCCAGTTATAAAACTGCAAGACTTAGAAATAAAACACTATTCATATAACTCTAAAATCCAATTATGGAACTGAAAGTACATTAAAAAGAGATCATTGCAAGTACTAGCAGAGACAAGACACTACTTTGTAATCTCAGTATTTAAACCCAAAAGGAATAAAGTGAATACTTCTCAGAGTTTCAAAAATTTCCTATTTTTTAAAACACCTGCCAACAAAAACCTAGAACCTTTGAAGCAAGGGGGCGGAAAAGAAAACCCTAAGAATTTTTTTTTTTTTAGTGTAGTACACATATTGTTCAGCCACATACTTCACCTAAAATGAATACCCGTTCGAATTCCAGCATTAAATTGTTTATTTTACACCAATCTTTACTACATCATAGAACAGATATATTTTTATAAGCCCTGCTTCAATGACTTTTCTTTGCCTAACATAAAACACAGAATCTTTGACACGTTTCCTAGAATTTTCTTAGAATTTACTACTGTCAAAATATTACCTTCAAGTGTTAATTTAGAAAAACATTGATTTTTAAACTCCAGAGAAAGTTTAAATGCCTTAAACATTTACAAATTCTACTTACAAAATAGGATGACAGTATCATAGTGATGACTACAATAAATCCTGCCAACACCACATCAGGTAGAATTTCTGAACCACTTCGTCCCATGATAGGGGTAAACATCTCAAATACAGTCCAACTAAGATACATCATATACAGATAGGGAACAAATATTCCCAGCATGTACATCATGACAAACTTCATTGTGGCACCTAAAAGGGACAGAAAAAAAAAATTAAGACAAAAAACCTGTAAAAGCTCAAAAGGACATGAACACACAGCTTTAGTAACATATGCATAAAATGCTGCAAGGCCCAATACACAACACTCATCCTCACCCCCGACATGGATATGGAAAGAGGATCTCATTTTGCACGGCCAGTGCCAATAAAACTCTTTCAAAAACACCACAAAACCCTTCTTGTATTACAAAAAAAAATAAATTAAATGTGTTCTGTCCCAAAAACTATTTAAATTTCACAGTATTTTTAAAAACCTTTACTATCCCATCAAAGTATCCAATCACTTACTAATAAACCCACACAGAATTGTTCTTTTTAGCCTGCATTTTTTTAAAGAGCTTCTCTATACTTTCAAACTGTCTTTAGCTCAAGAACACTTATTCTTGTGACGGAAGTGTCACATGTATACTTTGCCTATTCAAAATTCAAAGAGCGGAAACACCCCCCCCCCCCCCCCCCCCAAACCTCATACCTTTTTGGCTGAATTCTTTATGGATCATCAGCTTAGTGAGTAAAGGAAATGCTACCCATAATGTACAAATGAATGCTGAACAAAGGCCCATCTGAGTAATCACAGCCAATGCTATAGACCATATCATCAATGAGGCATCAAAAAAAATATCTCCCAGGTACTGCTCATTCACATTCTGTGAACAAAAAAGCATGTACAGTCATTACTGAGCATATTCCATGCATCACATCTCATGCGAGCACACAGAAAACCCGTTATTTCTCATATATAATTGTTTTCCTTGCCAAAACAATTCTGTAAGCATCACCTCACCATTCTCTTACCGTTTAGAGCTATCCATGACAGTATACTTTATTTATTTTTCAAATCTGCTCTGACATAGCTTGAAGAAGAAATTACATTGGCTGTGGCACAGGGAGGAAGGGAATGTACAAACGACAATACCAGGAAGGTGGAAGGCTAATGTTTTAGGAACACAGGCAAATAGGGCCCTTTTATAAAAAGCACTGGTATTTGTGAAGCCTATGAAATAGTCACTACTTATGTGTGAAAAAAATATCTGTATCTCCTGAGATTCTAAGCCTTTTTTTGAACAGCAGCTGTTAATACACTTCTTACATAAGCACGGTTATTAGTGCACAAATGTTACACTGGTGCCTTTGTACGTCATGCCACAGCTGTCATTTCAGAAGTGTGCTTTTTTTAACTGTATTATTTGTTTTGAAGAAAAGACATGTATGGGTCAGATAATAAGAGATAACACTTTCAAAAAGAAGGAAGTTTAACTATCAAAAACGTGGTTTGGTTTTGTGGTTTGCTTTTTTTTTTTTTATAAGTTACATTGGCAATGCTGCAGTGTCTGTAGTGCAAGACTAACTGTGAATCCTGCTAGTAGCAGGAAGGACTGCTTGTGTGAACAATGGCTGTCAGAAAGCACCTAGTTCAGTTTTGGGCTGAGAAGGAAAAAAAAAAAAAGAAAAAAGGGACAAACACAAGTTGCCAAACCTATTTCAAAACAAAAAGCTTATTAATTCACAAGTTCTTGAGCTACTAAGAGAAAACACCCAGACATTGCCTGCGACAGCCATGAGATTAGGTTCCAAAAATCTTTATGCAACTCTAAGTACAATGTAAGTTACAGAGGCAGCATAAACCGTACGGTATACTGCAAGCTCCAGCATGCAAGAAAATTAAGAGACTCATGATATCAAGCTGGTTGATCTGCTGATCAGACAATCAGCAGGCAAGAAGTAGATCCAGAGCCTGGAATGGCTGAACAGTTAGTACAAGTACGCTCTCCCCTCAGCTTGTCTGAAAGACTAGAAAACGGTAACATCACATCTATTTTGTATATGGCTCATCTTTTCCACAAAAGGACACCACCACATACATATATTTAACATATATATACCAGTTAACACTCCCCCTCCCCAAAGAATTAAAAAACCCACTTCCAGATAAAGACATGATGGATTCACCCAGAACCTTCCATTCAACCAAGTTTCAGTTAATTCTTCAAATACTTGGATGAAGCTGGATTTGGCTGACAACTTAGGTTTCCTAAATTCCCTTGCCCAAAGCTTGTACAAATAGCCGAGAAGGTAAGTAACAGCAAGCTGAATAACTAAGTATTACTGTGCCTAAAACCTAAACCTAACAGGCTCAAGTAGTTGACTTCTGCCCTGGAAGAGCATCATCTATCAGATACCTCACAGCACCACCTCAAGGCCCTATTTGTTTTTAATACAGAGCCATTAAACTATCATCTAAACATATGGGATTGTTAGGAGCTACAATTATGATATTATTATGCAAGTTAAATCATACTGGTTAGTCCATAAGAAAGAATTATAAGCAAAAAAAGCAGATAGACAGTAATCATGACAAATGACAGCAATGGAAAGGTAACACACACCAAATCCTCACCAAGCCTTGCAGGGGCCTATATGACCTTTTATCTATCGCAGAAAAGAACATGGACTATCAAGAGCTCTGTTCCATCTCCAGCTGTGGTCAAACCAACAGAAGGAAGGGTGACTACTCAAATTTTTACAGGAGCTTCATTTAGAAAGTCCTGTACAGCACAGATTACTGTATTAGAAGACGGCATGACAAAACTAGAAACTATGATAAATGTAAGGAAAAAGCTCTCATATGAACCATCTGACAAAGAGTCATATTATTTGCTTAGAAGGTTATGAATACAAATCACATCACCAAAACAATATGCATAATAAAAGGACAGAATAAAACAGAGAGAACTGGAATTCCAAGTTTCACAACAAAATGTAAATGATAAAATTAGATCAAACAAAGAATAAAAATATTAAAGATACATAAGGAGGTACTGTACCAAAATTAATTATTAAATTTAGGGAACCTGTTGTACAAGTACATTCAGAGGAAAGAATCTGGTAGGATTCAAAGAACATTGGAGTATATATGTACATTCCATAATTATCAGGAACATTGAAAGGTATCAAAAAACCCTAAATTCTCCAGTTGTTGCTCTGATCTCTTATCAATGAAGGGATGGCAAGAAACGAAGGTGCAGACAGGGAAAGAAACAGTACTAATATTCTACTAGGGTTTTGCCATTTTTCTGAAGCAGCTCCTTAAGGTCATTAGAAAGACTTAAATCACGAAGCTCTTAACCCTCTGATTTAGTAGAGCAATCCCTACGCTTAGATGAAGCAGTTTGAGCAACATTTTAGATACTTCTGTCCAATACAGAAAACTTTTGGCATCTTTTTAATCAGCTCAAAAATTAAGTCTGCCTCCGATTAAACACATTACCCTTCATCATTAGCAACGAAGTCAAGCTTACCTTGTAGAAGAATTTCTTGGCTAGTGTATGCACAAGAATGAGCTTAGCTGCAGCTGCAGTGCCATATAGAAACACAGAAACATAGAAATGAGTGTACCAAGAAAGAGACCGTCCAATGAGAGAGACGAACGCTGCCACTATAAGGACTGCCACCAGCGTGCAGATCCAACTTAACAGTGTTAAGCCAAATGCAGTAAAGAATTTCTTCAGGTTATGGACAGCTATGAAGAAGAAAAAAAGAAGTTTAATTCAACAGCCATGTATGTGACTACAGACTATTATCAAGATTGTAATTACCCCACAGTATAATTGAGTTAATGACCAAAATAAAACTGCATGAGGCATCCACTCTGAAGATTTCTTAAGTGTGGTCTAAACCATTTAACCTATTTCTTTGCAAGTCTTTTTGCAGTCTTCCCACTGCAAGATTTATTCCCAGAGTACTAGTTTATTATTCTGCAGATTACCATGCTCCCAACAGTAAAAATTTCTCCAGGGAACCAGTGGAGTCACTCTACCATCTATAAAGTCTCAAAACAAAACCAAAAAAGAGCAACACAAATTGGAGTTGGTTTTCTTGTAACTTTTTCTTACTCCAAAAATGTTTGCTGGATTTGAGGGTGGGTCTGTTTGGTTTGATTTTTTTTCCTTTTTTTTTTTTAAAAACGGGTATATTCCTACACATACCTGAAGAGGTCTAACTAGAAGATTTAAGTTGCTTTACACCCTTTATTAAGCTTTGTAATCTTTTTCTCCATTTGTTGTTTTATTTGCTCCTGCCTACAGACAGGTGTTGAAGAAACATGATTCTGAAGCCCTACCTATGCTAACAGAACAGAGTTTATATAGATATTAAGCAAATTTTTTTTTCCATTTTCAGATCTTTAAAGGATTTAATTTTAATCTTCATGAAAGGATAAGAGACATAATTGTGATTCATAAATGCTAGACATCTAGGCCTATCATAGTCTTTCTTCATCATAATCAAAGTTGAGATATTTAAACACAAAGCAACTTCTATGGCATGCTGCACATCTAGAATTTATTTCTGAAGTTTATCTAAAAAGATGCCTTAGTCACCTGAACACTTCATCTACTAACTGGTATTCCATAAAGAGTACTGTGGTTGATATTTTTTTTAAGAACTAGACTTACCTCTGGTTTTGGGCTGTAAAACTCTCTTGCTTAAGTAAAGAAAAGCAATTGCTGCTGTAATATAGTTCATGATGGTGCCAACACGGGCAGGATAAGCCAGGACAAATAAACCAAGTACATCAAAGAACACAACATTCCCATGTCGATACTCAAAAGATTTAGCCAGTTTATCTGACGTCGCTAAGTATTTTAGGACAGATAGAATATTGTCACCTATTAAAAGAGCAGACACACAATGTAACTACATCAAGGTTGATGAATTCGTACACAACATTCTTTTAAGTGTTCTTAAAAATAAAGCTGTATTGAAATATCCTCAAGAAAGATGTGAATACACAACTGATTATTCTGAAACAGGTATTCGATGATACGCACAGCATAGTAATTTCATGAGTTAATCCAGACAGCTGTCACTAAAATAAGTACACGTGGGAAGCTTCATGTTTTTAAATGCTGTTGCAATGAAGGGAATAGCCAAGCTTTCAACCCATCTTCAGGCCTGATATTAAAGCATTGGACTTCAAGGCTAACCCATAAAAGAGTTTAAAATTTCCTAATCTTCCTTCTCTTCTCCTTGCCAGTAGTAACCTCTCCATGTTTCAGTGACTGTGAATTACCTGCCTTTCTTTCCCTAAATGACTGTAAGGTAAGCTTCCTTTGTAGCCTACAGGTACTGACCACTTTTTTCTTTCACACAGTGCAGCCAAAACACATGTAATCAAGTCAGAACAATTGTTCTCAACTTTCATTTTGCTTTTACTTGACCTGTAAAAGTGCTTACTGGCTGAAAAGTTTTGTCTTTATTTTTTTTTTAGCTGTGATACATTTAATAAGAGACCTTCTACATAACAACCATGACCAGTAAAATCATCTTTCCAACAGGAATTTATAAGTGTTACTTTCTGTCTTGCAACTGCACTGGTGCAAGAAAGTGTTTAAAACTGTTACTCGTGCTGGTCATCTAAGTTGGCTTCTGTATAAGCTTAAAGAGGTAAATGGTCAAAATCCTGGAGGCGTTTAGAATTATGTCAGTTTTTCCTGGTAAACTAAAGGTCTTATTGTAATTTTCCTTACTGCAGTCTGTCCAATAGCCTGCTATGAGCAGAAACTGTTAGTAGAAAATAAATCCCGTTTATCCACAGTCTGTGTGCTACCACTTATGTTTGAGTGGGACCCATTCTGAAAGAAAAGCCTCTGTTGGCAGATCAGTCTCTGTGCCACCAACCTAACCATAACCTTCTCATAATGAACATTAATCAGTAAGAGCACTTACTGAGAGAAAAGGAACCCAGAATGCTGAACAATCATGTATAAATGGCTAGATTACAACCTTAATTGGATTCCACAGTTACTTTCAAATCAACATCACTGGATACTGGTAAAGTTTATCTTCCCAAGTTGACCAAACATATTTCCTTTGTATTTCACAGACATGCATTCCGTCAATTCTTTGTTCTTTAGAACATGTCTAGCATGTTCTAAATTTGTACTTAAAATGATGAATTTCTTGCGATGGTAGTCTCAATAGCAAAATGAAAAAGCAGCTACAACACTTTAGCAAATCTTTAGTAAATTACTGAATATTACTGAATTCTTGAAACACCAACCTGCTCTCTGAATGGAATCTGTTAAAATTCTGTCTGATGTGTCATATTTTGTATGATAAATGTAGCCATTTTCAATAAAAGCCAAATCTATTCCTAGAGAAGAGAGAAAAAACATGTTTGAAATTATGTAAACCTAAAACCTCAAAACAAACACGTGAAAGCCTCAGATATATTTCACACAAAAGTTTGCTCTTCTTTGTAGCCCACTCATTATCCTTAAAGATGAATAAAATAGCCTGCTTTGTAGAAGGAAGGCCGAGATTCCATGTGTGCTTAAAAAAAAGAACACTTTTAAAACATTTTAAAATAACCGTCTTTTCTAATGTATTGATTGGCATGACATCTGTAAACAAACTAATCTCTACTGGGGAAATACATGAAAATTCTTAATCATCTCAGCTTCAGAAAAGATGTACAAGGTGCTTTCCAAACACTTACCATTAAAACATCAATAGAGATCCATGCTGAAAAGTAATAAAAAGCAGCACTGTGGAATTACAGAAACAGCCTCTCAAAATACCAGGTGTGTTCTTTTTATTTCCAATTTAGAAACAGCTTTTCAAACAGCCAGTTTGAAAACTCTTAATTTAATAGCCCAAATAATTTGTAAAAATAAAGAAAAAATATTTACAAACAAAAAAAAGGTTTTCTGCAAAATTAATTACACATTCAATGTATCCCTAACGCCCCACCCCCCCAGCTGTATATGCAAAAAGCTGCTGTCTGCAACCTGAATCCTCACAATTTTGCAGAGGTTTCACAAATCAGGCCTCAATTCTACCAGTTGACAAAGAGGAACAAACTAGTTCTTTAACTCAATGACTTCATATCTTTTTGTTTAGAAAAACAGAGGTCAGTGAGAATTTATTTACCATTTATGATCCAGGTACAATTCTGAAGAAAGAAAGAACACATTGTACAAAATCAGCTACTTTATTTTCAGGCTCGAAGCATGCTTTAGAACAGTTCAGAATATGCCAACACCTTTTGTTCTAGGCATCAATTCAGAAAGATCACTTTTCTTGAAAGCGACTCCAATGACAACCTCTGCCAGACAGCAACGATTTTACAGAAGTTTAGATTCCTTTGAGTTGTGTTTGCATTGTGTGTTCCACATTTTTTCCTCAGTGGTCATTCTCTGCAGAATGGACAGCAAACTGTAAACAGATTAGCAAAACCAAAACCTGCTGTCCTGTGCTTGATTATGGGGAAAAAAAAAAGTAATGAAAATGCATTAATTACCATGTCGCAATCTTAAAAGAGATTATTTTGGTTTACCCATTAGGTACAGAGATTTAATCCCTGCAACCAGGTTATTTGCATCATTACCAAAATGTTTCAAACCAAAATATTTAGTTCTGGAGTGTTTTCCTGATTTCCAGGAAACTTTTCTACCATGTAGTTTCTTCCTGGAAAACAGAAGTCTCCAAAGAACATCCCTAACGACCTATACGACAAACCAAATCTAAAGGCTCTTGCCTTAGAAAAAAAGCAGGAAAACTTGCTCCCAAACTGAAAGACAAACCAAATTTGAGGACCCTCACATAGTGAACTGCAGAACAGTCTCCTTGTTGTAAGCTTAAAGCAAATGATTGCATAACGTGCATTGACATGTCCTCTGGTAACATACCTGGAACATTGCCAAAGTCCCTGTAGATTCGGAAGTCTGTATCTGCTGGGATAATACCACTCTGAAATATTTCCTGCGCCACCACAGAGGCAAAGGGATGTTGGGCTGCAACTACATATGCTTGTACCAACCAAGGATTCTCGGGTCCTAATAAAAGATGAGCACGAAGTTCACAAAAAATACTTTTTTAACTTCAGTGAGGATATGTATCTTTATCATAACAAATAAATAACGCAAAGGAACTCACTAGAGTTTTAACACTGTTGCCCCACAGGGTATTTACTAAGTGCACCTGTGTTGGTTGAATGACTCACAAGCAAGAGAAAGAATTAGTTACACTTGGGGGAAAAAAAAAAACCAACACTGATGTCTTGAGTGTTCAGTGCCAGAGTAGATAAGCCACTTCCCAAAAAAGACCCAGCACTACTGAAGAAGTCACAACCTTTAGCAGAATTTCCAATTTATCATCTATGTATCACACCTCAAAATTGTTGTTTAGCTAAAACTCTCTCCACCAAAGCATTGGATGCAAGCAAACAATTAAGCAGCTCCATCAGTAGAAGGAATTCTGCAGTCCAACTAGGATGGAGCAGAAGTTTAACTGTAGTCTACAAAGCACGGAAGTTCTGCTGCTTCCTGAGCAGCACACAGAGTTCTAATGCCACCATCTCCCTGCAACGATTTTGAAAGAACTGCTGTGAAAATTAACTAAAGCACATGAAAGTGTGAGTATGCAAGGTATACAAGATCTCCAAATCTGTTTTTCTCCTTATTACCTTGACATAAAAGGGGAATGCAACTTCTGTAATTCTGTTCTACACAGGCTTCCCAGCTATAAGGCAACTTCTATGGCAGTGCTTTAGCCTACGTGTATCTAAAGATGGAGAGCAACTTATTTGCTGCACAGGGTTGGGAAAGAGACACAGAGTTCTCCTGTCTTTTGCTTATGAGTCACCTTGAATACTCCTTTGAGTCTACATTGTTTATTATCAAATTATCCTAGAGTAGAAACTGGACACAGTGCAAGCTCATACCTGTTTGAAAAACAAGTTCTTTTCCTCCTACACCTGCTGCCTCCAGGTTAATAAAAGCTCTAACTGACTTGGCCCACTCATGTTGTGTAATGAAGCCGTGACTAGCCTTGATGGGAAAACAAAAAAAAAATAGGTCAAATATCTTCCAGATTTTCCATCACGTATGATCATAACTCAAGATTGGACAAGGCAGCCAAATCACTTAGAACACAAACAGATGCAGAAAATCCAAGTCTTCTAATTAAATTAATATGGACAGTATTCTTAATCTAAACATATTTTTCCCTTTGAAATCTAATACATTTTACTCAGAATGCTAAGATTGGCATTTCACTAATACTTCAACAGATTAAATACAAGCCACACATGCAGTTACTCCTTCCTTTGTCAGTCTTAATACACAGCTTTGATGAATATTTTCTAATTCTGGCACATTCTCACCTGCAAAATATTTTCTTCTGCACCATTAAATAAGAATATGACAGCATGCTGCAGGGGCTCTGATGATTTTGAAAGCGTGTTAAGCATTTCAAGCATCACTGCGCAGCTAACAGCATCATCACTGGCACCTTAAAATAATCAGCAGAATAATGTGACTTAACAACAAACAAACAGAATTGCAACAAAGACCAGAGAATAAAAAAGCTTTATGCTATTCTCAGTCACTTAATCTAACTGAAGTGCAACTATGTCAGGCTTTAGTATATTTGCTGCTACCCTGTGTCTATACTAGTTAAAAGAAACATCAGAAAGAAAAATAATGTTCAGAAGTTGAGCATGTGAAGTACAAGGTACCAGATCCAACACTACTGTTCGAGAAAAGTAGACTAACCAGGTTACTAAGCGAGCAAAGTGATCATTGACTACTGTTCTAAGAACAATACAAATAAACAAGGCCATAATTTTCACTTACATCTTACTCAAATTTTTAAAAATAAACATTCCCACATAAGTCACCCTGTTACAACGCATTCGAGTAAGCGGATAAAAGCTCGAAGTAACATAAGGCCAAGACTGCAAACTAAAGCAAGGGAAGCACCAGAATTCACACATTTAAAACATTCTTAAAATGAAAGTATAAATTATAATACAGTATTTTCATGATCAGATGCTTTCCACCACCCTTTCTTCACAGAAAACCCGTTTTGCTCTGAGCTCAGTAGACTGCTCTCCGAGTTCCTTATCCAACATCATTCTAGACTTACTCTCACTTCCTCACACTTCCTCCTATGCCCTGCCAGTTTTCTATCTTGATGAAGCCTCCACCTTTTAGCCAAGGTCTCCCATTGCTCCATTTCCCTCACATTGGTGCAAGCAGCAGCATTTCCCTACCCCATGCTAATCAATAAAATTTGGGAGCAGAGAAATTTAACCTCATTCCTTTAGGCCTGGGTTGCATATATGATGCCAACATGCATTGAGAAGACAGCAGTAGTGTGGTCAGGCCTTGGCGTGCTATTAGGGCAGACTCATTAGCTGCTAAAACTGTTTAATTTACACATAAAAAAGCAGCTTCTCCAAAGCTTTTAACTTGGCAAAATTTAAACTTACCTGCTCCATCCATGAAAAGGGCATATTCCTGATACAAACACAAATCTCAGTCTAAATTTTAACCTTAGCTTATTGTATGGAAGTACTTCAGAACCATAGAATAGTTTGGGTTGGCAGGGACCTTTAAAGGTCATCTAGTCCAACCTCTCCTGCAATGGGAATAAATAAATAAATAAATAAAACTAAAATCTTTCCAATACACTCTTCTGTAATGTATTTCTCAGAAATGAATGCCTTGTTCTGCCAAAAGCTTTCCAAAAAGCCCCCCAAAACTATTTGATTCAAAGTCCTCACTATATTGCTACCCAAATTTGCCAGTAGTCTACTCTCCACCCCACTGAATTCTTTTATCTAACCTGTGCTGTGTTGAAAACTCAGCAGTGATTATAGCTTTCAGCAGGATTAATCACTTATCTGCCTCACTGTGAAGCTAAGAAAAAATAAAAGTTATTGATTTCAACAGACATACAGACTTAACATCTGATTAAAGCAGATGTGTAGCCATAGACTATAACACAAGCTCACAGAGAAAGTACCATCCTCAAATACTTCATATACAATAAAACTGACAGTAGGTTAAAAGCTTTAATGGCAAATATCAGTACCCTAAGAAAGCCGTGTTATCAGCTGCATCTGTGATGATCATTTCAAGGATGTTTCTGCCTTCAAGTTGATTAGAAAAGAATCAAATAGGCCATATAAACTGAAAATTAGTAACATTAGAACAAGACATATGTTTCACGAGTTCACAGCTTGTGTTCTTCCTTCACAAGGAACTCAAGCTTTCTAATGTTGAAGCTGTTATGGTTTACTGAATTTTGCTTTACTCATCCTGTAGGCATTAGCATTAACAGCAGATTGTTTTACTATCTGATTTCAAATATATTACTCATTGATCACCGAGTCCTGCTGATTCTGGTTAAATAACACCTTTTTGGAAATGAAAAAAAGCGGTAAGCAAGTAACTTCCAGAAATACAGAACAGAAAACAAAAGGTTCTTGCTTAGGTTTTGGGCAAATTTCACACAAAGAAAACAAAAGACAGAGCAGTTTCTCACTGTTGCAGTAAAGGGCTAGGCTGCTTTGTGATTAAGGGCAAGCACACAGGCCAACTTCTAGCTCCTCCACAGATTTCTGTACAATCCTACACAAATCACTAATATTTGCTGGCACCTCTATGCAAGGTTGGTGAAATATTTTACTGTCTGAGTAACTGTAAAGAAAGTAATTGATGCAGACATAATCCTGCATTACAGTCCATAGAAGTGAACATAAAATTTACACAGGGCATCAATTTAAAGATGGTTTTCAATAATCATTGTATTATGCTTGTGAAGTATTCTTCCTAAGTCTAGGCAGCCATATTTAGACTATAAATACAGTAACTAGCACCTCTGCAGCTCCTAAATCACAAAGCATGTATAATTAATTTGGAAACTCATCTTGCCTAAATATGATTAAGGAGAAAGAGAAGCTCTGTATACTATTTGTCTACAGAAATAAAAGCACAGAGTATGGCAAGTGCTTTGCTTGTCCAGCTAATACTCAACTGTTTTCTCAATAATGAAGACTATCTGCGTGTGCTAAAGAACAGAAGGTTTAACCCCTAAAATAAGCTATTTTGTGGGGTTTAAATGAAGCAGTTTCAGTAAAAGCTGCGCTGTTGGTGACTGAAATCTGTAGGTATTTTTCAACTGCAGTAATAGGCACACACCTGTGGCTGAGTGTTACAACAGATGTTTTTGTGCGCTTTTCAGCTCCCTACCTTCCTGGCACTGTTAAAACCACGTACTTACATAGCTGTTTACACCCTTGTGCAATAATAATTTTACATGATTAGATTTATAAAAATGCAGAGGGACAAGAACAATAGAGTATGCAATAGTGACAGTGAAAGTAGCAGCAAGAGAGATGTACACACTACCAATGTAGCAGTACCTTAATCTTTGACAGATACAGTCTTTTGAGGCAGAAGATTTGAATGCAGAAAAAAAATAACATTGGCATAGCTTAAGGATATCACCCTAAAAACCTGAGATAAAGTACGATACCAGCAAAGAGAAGGGAAAACGCAGACTGGTTGGTGGGGGTGGGAACAGTCCCTAGCACAAAGCATCCTGAGAAAGAAAAGTAGAGAAGTACGGAAAGACCTAAACAACAGGTGAAAGCAGCACATGAACTACATGCATAAACAGCGAATTACAAGAAAGGCAGATATAACCACACTTTCTAGAAATCTAAATATAGTATCTGCAATTTGCTGCCTACCAGAAAGTGAGAGTGAAATCCTGACTTTAACCAGACCAACCTGTCACTCTAAATACTGAATCTCACTGAAATCAAGCAGACTAGTTGACACGTGCAGTATTCTAGCATATGGTTATAAGGCCGCTTGGTGTGAGAAGACAGTGAGTCAAGTTCTGTGGCCTATGTAATAAATAGAAACGCAGCATGAACATGTGGACCTACCTGGGGTATTTGGTACGGAATCAAAGTGACAATTGGATAACACTGCATGCTCAGCTCCATTTCGAGGTTCCAGCTTCACTATGACATTGGTTATGTTTGCATAGTAACTAGTAAAGCCTCCTAAAAAGTCAATGCTGAAGGAGCCTGTGGGCCTCTGTATGTCTACAGATAACTTGTGAGCATCTGTGCTTTCTCTTTCTATTGCCCTAATTTGTTCTAGGAGGTAGTTAACTGCAAGAACTTCATTTTCTGGACTTCCAACTGTTCTGGGACCAATTGCTGTTATGTTGTCAAGATAGTCCCTGTAAGAGATAAATTACACATTCAGCATCAACACGTTCAACATTTAGTATGTAACTTATCCAGAACTCTAACGTTTTTGTACATTGTTCTATTTTGAAACTCACGTTAAGTGGAAGAGACTAAAGCCAATTAGACAGTAACTATAGTCAAGATGCCAAAGATCATTATGGTAATGGGTATATAGTACTGATCTTTACTCAGGGCTCCTCATCGTATCTAGCAAGATATTAAACCAATTTTTCTGTTTTGAACACATCAATTCAAAACAAAATGAAAGGGTGAATGGAGAAGCTAAAGATTTTACCTTTAGCAAGGTTCTCCATACGCGCACACGCTCTTTCCTGAATGTCTGAATAAGGACGCTCTTAGCACGATTTACAACAATTAACAAATTCGCCAAGAAACTTTCCCGGACACTTTATAATACTACGAGAATTAAACTGTGGAGGGTGCAGCGCTTCATCAGGCCAAACTACCACCTTTAAGAGGTGGCGAATACGAGAGCGGGAGCCCTGACGGCGATTTCACCTTTCTGCAGGCGCCTCCGCCAGCTCTGAGCTCCTGCCGGGGCAGGGGAGGACACAAGCGCCCCGCAAAGGACAGTAACCCGACGACTGACGGCAGAGGCCCCTCCACCTCTGGCCGGCCGGCGAGACCCTCAGGGCGCACTCCCGCTACACCCACACGGCCTACGGGCCCCGGCCGTCGCTGCGCCGCCAGCACCCCCCCACCCGCCCCGGTGGAAAGCGAAAGGCAGCCGGGGTAACGCCGGGCGGACTCTGACCCCGACACGACTCCCCGCCGCCCGCCCCGGCGAGGAGGGGCAGCCCCCGGCCCGCCCCGCTGTACCTGGCGCGGGGGGCGCTGAAGTCGCGGGGCCCGGAGGGGGAGGGCCGGCTGAGCAGCTGCCGGTGCGAGAGCTGCACCAGCGCCCGCAGACCCAGCAGGTACAGCAGCACCAGCGGCGCCCCACGGCCCTCGGACAGCGGCAGCACCAGCCGCCGCCGCGGCCCGCCACGCTTCTTCCCGCCCGTGTCGCCGCCACCATCATCCTCTTCCTCCTCCTCCTCCCGCGGCGGCGGGTGGTCCCGGTCGCGGTGGCCGCCGGTGGCGCGGAGCCGCCACACAGGTGGCGCCGCCGCCGCGCTCCGCTCCATCGGCCCGGCTACCAGCACAAGCTCCGCCGCGCAGAGGCGCGATACGGACACGCACGAGGGTCAAAAAGCGGCGCCGCCCGGACCGACACGACCCGTCCGCCTCCGCAGCGGGGGGCGTGGCCACGGGGAGTCACGTGGGGAAGGGGGCGGGGCCCCATCACCGCCGTCCGCGGCCGTTGGGGACGGTTGGGGTCCGTTATTGGCAGTGGGCGCAGGTGGTTGCCGCTTTTCGCTTTGCAGGCCTCGGGCATGCACTCGGCCACAAATGCGATGCCGCGAAGCGCTGGGCGGCGGTTTGCCGGTGGAGGGCACCGACCCGGTAGCGGTGGAGGCCTCTATCCCGCCACGGCGGCCAGGCAAGCGACGGCCTGACCCTGCGCCTGACTGAAGGTCGCCCCGCGTTTTGTGGGCAGCACCGCCTCACCGACAAAGATGTACGCATCTTACTGTTTTCACGACTTTTTTTTTTTTCTCCTTTTTTTGTTTCTTTTTTAATACTAGAACACGAAGGGAAGTGTGCAGACGTAACCGTGGTGTCAGGGTGGCAGCAGTACAGACAAGCCGCCGCACCACAGATGAAGGGCGGTGAAGCCTCGTGGACATGAAGTCGTGGCACCGGCTGTGCTTGGCCTTGCTGGACTTTTTTCCCCCCTCACTGCGTTACAGTTTTGGCATTTCGTAGCTATAGCACTACCCTGCTTGGAGCTTGGGTAGCCGGGGGTGAAGTGCAATAACTCTTGCAGGTGCTAGTGAATAGCAGCTTCCTGTGAAGTCATGGCAAGGAGAGCACCCGTGAGGACGGGGACCGGAGATGTGACACATAACCATCACCTCTGCAGCACTCCACTTGCTTCGGCCTGCTCTTGCTGTGCCTTTGAGTGATGGCACAGAGCTGGTCATTTTTCCTATGTTTGTCATGCTGCTTTGCAATGTACCTGGTACTCCCTTAAAGATAACTTAAAAGATACTTATCTTTTGTGCTCTGGGACGTAATCTGGAAACAAAATATGTAATGACGTGATCAGAGAAATGGTTGTTTCAATATATCCAGTGATGCAGGTAAATACTGAATGTTACTGCTTTCTGCCCTGGCTCTGTTGCGACATGGAAGCTTTCCTACAGGAGTTGCACTACGCATTGGTATGAAGAAGTGTGAAGTAGAGGTGCACTGAAATGTGATGACTATGCTCTGCACAACTCAGCTGCTGTAGTGAATTTCTGTATTTTGGCTTAGTGAGTTTTCCCATTTGCTTCACTGCACCCTCAGTACAGACAAGATTATTGCTTACAATTTATGACTTGCAACTCCAGATTATGCCACTACATTTACGGCCCAGTAACATAGTTCTAGGCTGAGAGGTTTGTTTTATTCTGTTTTCGTTCAATTTTTCTTCCTTCCTGCTTTTATTCCACTTAGACCTGTGTTACCTCTCTCTTCAGAAATAGACAAAGATACCCCCAGATTCAGTTCTCAGAAGTAAAATTTACATTAGAAACAGCTCTACTGTGAAAAATTTGAATGTAAATTATTCCTTAAAAATACAAGTGCATAACTAGTCCAGTGAATTGCTTGCAACATAAATAACCAAAGCTAGTTAAATGCAAGCTTCCCAAAATGTCATGAAATGAAAGCTGGCCTTTGAAAATGTCATATTAATAATTTGTATGATAGTAAGGTAGTACTATTACTATACATGTGAAATGTATATTAGACAATGTGGTTTTAAATAAAGACGCAGTGAAATACTCAGTGTAGATTTGCATTTCTCCTTTGAAATTCCTAAGTAGGTCTTAAAGTTGTATAAAGAAGTTAAACAAGAAATCAAGTACAGATTTTCATGTTTTATTTTGATGTCATGTCTAATATAATCATTACTAAAGTACTGGGGGCCACCACTCTGTAAAAACTCACCTAAGCAGCAGTTCCTCTCCAGCAACATATCTTGCTGCATTTCGACTATGTCAGAACAGGCCCTACATTATTGATCTAGAGGGTAATATACAATTTGAGAAAATAGGTGCTACACATCATTCATTTATTTTGGCTCTATGCTTACTTGAGAATTAGAACTGTAAAAGAAATTCATCCTCTTCTTAATGGCATTTTTTCTTTCATTCTTTGGGCAACATTTGAACACTAAAAACCCCTTAGTTAAGAAACAGACATGACTATACGGATTTTGGTGACAGTCATGCACTACAGGTCAAAACATTTTTTAATGTTTTGTCAGTTCAAAATTCAGAAGTAATTTTCTGCTTTAGATCAGAAAGACTTCTGATGTTTGGAATACCGACAGCCCTTTTATCATCTGTTCTGAGCACTGCATGGGAGGGTACTGTGCAATGTGAATTAAGCTGGAAGTATAGTGCATACACGTTTTGACATGACTGGAACGTCAGGGTCAAATACATCAACAAATACAGTGCCCTTTACTGCTCTGTTAGTCTGGAATGACCAATTTAGGATAATTGGATCTACTTTCCAAACAAATGATTCGGCATAGATTCAGTTTGACTTTATGTCAAGAAGGGTGATGCTTAACCTACTATCTTGTAATCCACGGTACTTCATTTTGTCAGCTCACGACAGAGGGAAATCCCTTGTTCCGTGAGCATGAATTATACTTGTAAACTATGTTTTAAGCAGAAAAAATGAAAATCTAGTCTCTCATCCACAGGGACTATGGGTCTGCTTTGTTTTCTAATTTAGTAGCAAAACCAAGATAAATTATAGCAGGACAGCATGCTTGCTTAACAAACAGATACAAATATGAATCTTTTGTAGGTTAAGGCCACCATCTATTTAGGCTAAGAGAACTAGAACACTGTCTTCAGAAAACCATTAAGTTTTGATTAAAAATAAACCATGATGAAGAATCCCATCAAATAATTTGTAAATTGTTCCCATAGTCATCTTTCCCATTCAAATGTGACTTATTCGTGGTACTAATTTCTTAGCTTCAGTTTTCTATCCGTTGGATCCTCTTACATCATTGACTGATAAACTGAAAATCCCTTTGTTACAAGATTTCTGGTCCACTGTAGGTATTAATACATCATGATTAAGTCTCCTCTTACATTCATCTTCAAGCTTTAGCCTTATAAGCTGTTACTTTTCCCATCCCTTCATCCTCCTCCGAAATGAGCTCTGGTGATTTCCAGTTTTTCAGTAACTCTTCTGCATTGCTGAACCAAAAGAAGTAGTATTCCAATGCCTACACCAGTGCCAAATACAAAGGTAAAATAATTGCTCCCCTGCAGAGCTGTTTGTTTGCTTTAACATAAGCATGATGCCACAGTTTTGAAGTGTCAGTTCTGTTGAACTATTTTGGGAGTCTGTTTCTGTCATGACAGCATGTTCCAGCCATCCACTCAGTGTCCCACAGCTTCTTTGGCAGGCAGAATCTTCTGTACCAGCTTTCAGTGAAGCTGGAACTCAGCAGGAAGCAGAAAATCCTGTGAGAAGAAGAAATGAGATTTTGTGTCCTGAGTTTCCAGGGCCTATTATGTCAGCCTTTCCCAGTGACACCTGTGGGTTTGGAAAAATCTTGGTAACCTGCACCGAAGCCGGTGTTGGACCATTGAGCGTCTGAGCCCTCCTGCTGCAATGGAGCTAGATCTTCACTCCTCCCTCAGGCATTGGATGATAGCGCTATCAGTCACCTCACTCCTATAGCCACAATGGTGTAACTGGAAGCTCATATTGAATCAATTTTCTAACCTGTTTTCAAGGGGTTTTTTTTTTCATTACTACCCACAGTCCAGTCCCCATCCCTTAACTATGTCCCACCTCTGGTTTTGTATACTGCACCAGAGGTGGACCATATGAAAATGTTTGCCTTGCAAACTTGGTAAGCATTCAGTATTGCTCTGAAGCAACAAGTGTTCTTCATTATCTGTAGCTACACTAGTCTTAAAAATGAAACCAGGAAGAATACTGCAAGAACTCAGGGCAAGAATCCACCCTTGTGAAAATACAGGGCAGTCTTGTGTAGACTGTATTCAGTTCAGATATAAGCAGCTGTTCACTTTGAGAAATTCTATGCAGGCACACTTCATGTTGTTAAGGAAGTTTGCATTTCTTCTTCTTGGTCTTTATTGCCTCGCTTTATCACATAACTCCACAATCCAGCATCTAGCCATGGATGGCATTGTGTACTGCAGTCTAGTTTAAGAAAATGGCACAGGGAGTCTAATGAGCTTATATCCCTCTGTGTCTGTGCTCTCAGCTGAATCCTTGCAAAAATCTTTCCCAGACATGAACCAGGGGACATTTAGGGCTCATTTAGCCAAACGCATCCATCTCTTTCCCAAGATATAAGGACAGAAGATGCCTTATCAACACTCCAGACGTACCTAGGAATTGGGCATTTCGGCCACCATCCCATAATTAAAGCAGAATTATTAAACCCTGGTCACTCATTTCAGAACTGGAAGTGGAAGAACCACCCACAGTCTGTAGATTGATAGGGCACCGGTAGACTGTTGTTTGCATCAGCACTGTACTTAACTATTTTTTTTTCATAAGCTTAAGCAGTACTTGCCCTCTTCCCTGTTTAGCAGTACTCATTTTCTGTGCTCTCTCTCTTTCTTACCCTGTTATTTTGTAATGGAAGCTGTAATCACAACCAATAATTACATAGAGAAAATGAACTGATTATTGCTTGTCGAAAAACAAAACAAACAACCTTTCTTCAGATAGATATACTCTCCCTTCGTAGCCAGTTCAAGCTCTATGTCACCCTGTTCCCTGTGGATTCTCTGCCCTCTTTTCCATGCAGGCTCAGCATTCCCTTTGTTATGAAAGGGAGGCTAGGGCTTGATGTTACTCTGGAGAGAGGGGAGGGGAGTAGTCAGCACCGTCTGCTGTGATTTCAGGACAGAAGGCTTTTTCTTCTGTTGCTCCCAACCTGGAAAAGTTCAGTCAATCTTAAACTAATAATAATTTGCTAAGCTGATAATAGGATAACTGGAACCCAGTCCAAATAAGCCATTTATTCTTCATTTATCTATTAAATATCTCACCTTGTATAGTCTGACAGCTTCTGCCAAACCCTAATCACTCGGTTTCTTGATTACTACCTCTTTCTGCTCTTTAGCCCCTGCGATATCTGCCAGCTATCACTGCCAGCTATCCCATCTCCACAGAACACAAGCACGGAAATCACCTCCTTCATCAGCCTAACAACATTATGCAACTGAACCGCCTTCCTGGTTGTCTTTCTCTAATCACAGCAAGATTAATCTCTTTTTTTCCTTCAAGACCTCAACTCTCTCCACATTCACATACATTTCTTACCCAGTTTGGTTTAGCATCCCATGTCAGCTGTTTTGGCAGTAACATCAGCCTGTTTATTTCTTCCATAATAGTTTACCAATTCTTTCCCATGCTGACATCTCTCATACACACAGTCCTCAAACTATTCATGTTCAGGCTACCCATATTACATCAGCCTTCATTTAACACCAGAAACCAAAGATAGAGCTATTTTGATTCGGTCATTTTGATAAATATTCTCTTAGTTGAGAAATCATGTGACCTGCCAATATTTTATCTTGGCTTACTATCTGTTTATATAATGCTCCCAGAAAACTTTGGTCAGTAAAAAAAGGCTGTGTATGTGATAAGAGCTGGTATGTCCAGGTAGGAGGACAAGCATGATCACCACCAAGGACTGCTGAATGCAGGAGGAATGGTTTCATAAGCTATTTGTCCTTCCACTTGAGCACAGATGACTACTAGATTTTGCCAGGCTCTGCGTGCATTTGTGGCAGGCTGGCCTTTTACATTTGTGAAGTGTATTTAAACGAGAACTACACTCCAGAGACCTGTTTCTTATATGTACTGCATCTTATACATACTACAATAATACTCAACAGCCAATAGATAGACACAGTGTATCTTCTTCAAAAGCAGGCCTGTTCCAATTGAGAAATCAGTGAAGAAGTTCTCTGGTGGTGAAAGGTGAAATAACTTTGAAATCAATGGAGCTGAAACCATTTACAGCAGCAGAGAACACAGTTACTAATTTCAGTTTTGAGATTATTGAGAAAAAGGCATTTCAAAAAGCATGTATAGCCAGCTTCTGTCTAAACCATTGCCAGTTTTGTTCTACAAGCCCAATAGTAAAAGCCAAGACACAGCTAACTCCTGAATGTTTAAATAATTCTTTATTACTTGATTGGACAGAATTTAAGCATAATCTCTTCCTAATTATGAATCACTGTTATTCTCAGAAGTACAGATGTTCCAGGCAGATTCTCATTTCACTTCACACCTAATATTTCTTGTAGTAGTCTACCTATGAACATATTTTGTGCTTACTCAAGCACTTAAAGTGGAGGCTAGCCCTTGGATGTAGCAAAAGCTGAGCTGACAAACTAGATCTGAACAGAAGTGACTCTTCTTGACACCTGTTTTCGCCAATGTATGCATGGAAACCTGAAAGCTCTCTTAAGAGTATTCTAAAATGCTTAAGTGCTAAACAAGAAATAATGTAAGTAGTATTTATAGAAGTGCAGTCTACATTTTTTTTTACTTCTTAAGGAGAAATGAGAGCGGCTTAGATTTAGTTTTGAAGTGTAAAATGTGGAGAAAAACAATAGATGATTAGAGACAAGTACTGTACAAAGCTGCAGGTATAGCATAAGGATTCCAAATATTGACAGAAAATTTTGAAAATAATATTTTAGCCTGATCAGATGAGGAAAAGCTGCTATGGTAGTAATTCATGATAGTAGTTCTGGATAACCTAAACTAAATGACTAAAAAGTGAATGTATGTAGTAGGAAGGATTGTAGAAAGTAAACATTCAGTGTACTATCAATAAGACAATTCTGGTTTTAAGTCACAGGCACGACAGGCCATGACAATATTCCTTTGCACATAATCTCTAATTTTGGTGAATACAATTTAAAAAAATAATCTGATGGATTTACTGATGAACTATTCCAAAGATTATTATTTTTGTTATTGACTTGAACTTCCATGACTAAAAAATCAGACGGTACTGCAATAATGAAAAATTCTTCATGAATAACAAACTTGAAATTGTACGGAAGTCTTTCCAAGACTCTTTACTACAGAGAGTCCTGGTCTTATCCCATATATTTTACCGGATAC
The DNA here is from genome assembly GCA_013396915.1 of Stercorarius parasiticus. Taxonomy (NCBI): domain Eukaryota; kingdom Metazoa; phylum Chordata; class Aves; order Charadriiformes; family Stercorariidae; genus Stercorarius; species Stercorarius parasiticus. Next base: position 533,880 of record VWZL01001289.1, on the reverse strand, counting down.
AAGAAAAACCTTCGAGGTTATTAATCTTTAAGTGATGCTTCTTATCTGACTGCTGACTTCACTGTCTGATTCCTAAATACTAACGCATCTCTTGCATTTAAAATGGATACCAAACCCTCTGTGGGCCTGCAGTGGACACATATGAAGAATTGTCTTTTGGTTTCCATTGAGTGGCACAGGAAAAGGACAAAAGGCCAAAGTCATAAGCTACAGTGAGGAAAATTCAAATTAGATATTAAGGGGGAAAAATCACCACGAGAGTGGTACACACTGGCACAGGTTGTCCAGAGGGGCTTCATCTCTGCTATGATCAAAAAAATCTGTTTGGATTGCTGTTTGTCTCCATCTGTTTTATAGCTCTAACTATGTAAGAAATGTAGTCTTGTTTGGCATGGTCACTGTCATAGGCATATCTGGCTGGACAATATAGCCTAGTATCATCCATTTATGCACATAGAATCGCTATACTGTTTGTTTTTTCCACAGTGAGGCTCCAGAAAGTAATGCAGGCCTACAGAATTAGGAGGGAAAATAAGCCTGTGAAAGGACCAGACTTACTTATCCAGTCTATATAAATCAGGGTATAAGAAAATGCAGCATGAAGACATCTTTCAGCTCACAGATTCCCAGGCTTCTTAGACAGAAGCTGTGCTGCAACATAGCACATAACTCATTCCAGGGTGGGGAGGAAGGAATAAGGAAGATGTGACCAGTGTCACTGCTGACAAGTTACTCTGAAAATTTGTCTTTAAATACACAATTCAGTTATCGTTCCTCATTGGTTCTACTGAAGTCACCTTCCTTTTCCTTGTCTATAAGGCAGAGTTTCTAGGCTCACAGCTTTACGGGGCATGTGAATATACTAATTGTGCTATGATTGCCATGTGAATTTCTCCTCTGGATTAAGCATCCCCATCTGCCAAGTTTCATTTCTGGCCACTTTTTCTGCCTTCTGCATTGTGAAGGCACACATGAATGAATTTCTTTAAATTGAAGAACTGCCCCAGCGTAGTGTTTTGCCCAGCTGGGTCAGCTCACCGGTGTGGTTCACTGCATAAAAGCCTGAAGAAGGGATGGCAGCAACTTTTCTGTCAGCAGTGGACACTGAAATACACTTCAAAAACTACCCCATAATTTTTCTTTGCCATGCTTTTGACTTCTTCAGCCCCACAAAACAGTCCTAGGGAATCCTCCCAGAGAAAGAAAATTAAATGTCACCACACAAACTTGCTTTTCCCACTTCAAAAATGTCAAAAAATACAAAATATGTTCTCTTTCTTAGTTATGCAAGTCCAATGACCAATTCGTACATTCATACTTCCCCTTAGCACATACAAGCTACACAGATTGCTGATCAAGTCACAAGGTAAGCACACAAGCATGTAAATGAAAAGACTACAAAAAGCGACAAGCTACTGCAACAACCCACCCTCCCCCCACCCCCAGCCATTACAATAGCAGGCTCTACCCACCACGATTAGCGCAAGGCAAATTGTTAGGAAACACAGAATCAGTTACAATAAACAGGCAGTGAAAGCTAGGAGACAAAAGCTTTACGAGATCCAGCAGTACATAAAGAATTGCGGGGCCTTAAAAAAGAACAAATCTTGCAAAAAAGGGACTGCTCTGATGTGGTGAAACGTTCTGACTGTCCATGTAGCAGGCTTGGGACCTGGAGAGCATATTCAAGCTTCCTGTCATTTCTGTAGTTGCTGCAGGCTGTCTGATGCTTAGCTGTAGCCAACATCTGCCCAACCGCACACTCATAGAGAAGCCACATATGAATTTCATATTTGAACAAACATTGGCAGTAACTGCCCCAGAACACTGGGGAGTTTGAGGTCAGCTGATGCTTCTGAACTTTCTGGTTGGCCCAATAGTTGAGTTCAATAAAAACTGTGGACAGCAGTCCAAGTCTAGGACAAGTACAGTGCAGGTATCTCATTAAATTTGCCAGCCTTCTCTCATTCCCTCCACCCACCCCTGATTTTGCTTTCTCTGGTCTCTAATCAGGACAGAACTTTGTTTTTCTGAGTGTAGGTGGAGTCAAACAGCTTTTGAGGAGGAGAGGAGGGGATTCTTATAAAATCTGACGGCTTACACATCCTGGAAGAGACAGATTGGCTTGCTCAGATAGTCTGTGCATACAAGGAACAATGAGTAAGATGACCTGGTGGTTTGCAGCACAACTCAAGAACTTACATGCAACTGGAAGGTGAAGAGCTTCATATCCCATACGAGTCTGGGTTACCTGAATAAGGTAATTTCTTTATGTTATACTTTATTTTTGTTACTTGAAATGGGCTGCTCGGAGCATTGAGCCCCTTTTCTCCATGCTGATACACTTTGTCAGTAAATTGTGTTATAGATCATATTCATTAGACTGGCTCTTACTAAAATGATATTAATGAAGTTAGAAAGCAGAATTTTATTAAGAGGTCCTCTTGAATTTGTGTCTGAAGAGCAGCAACCAGCACAGCTCTGTTGTATTTGTGGCAGCAAATACTGAAGCTGTGGCAGCATGAGAGCATGAGCAGAGCCAGTCTGAGTGCTAGATGAAGACCAGAAGGTATCTGAGTGTGACAGAGTAAGTACTTGTCCCCTGGCTGTGTACAAAGGCACATGTGTGAAGCAAGTTTCATCATAAATTACAATTTATTTCCGTTTTTCTTTCCATCTTTCTTTTAATGCAACAATTAAAACAAGATATTAGTTAATCTGTTTAGTTTTATGTAGTTGATTTTGCTGAAGAGTTCCTACTTCAAGGTAGTTCTAGTTGGTGGTCCTGTCCCAATATCAGCCTTTGGTAAAAGTAGTTTTGCCTTTGTGTACATCAAGTGTGTTTTTCTTCTTTTTCTTTTTTTTTTTTTGGTGAGTCCAAATCCAAGGTAAAGTACCATGCTTGCACTGGAAACTCAAACCAAAACCCCACCAAGAAGTCACATTTCTTCACCTAAGCATGGAAAAACTTAATACTTGCCTTTCGTGTCTTCTTGGGGAACCTGTTTCTGCAAAATGCTAAGTATCACCAACTCACAGGGAGTCCACCCAGCCTCTAAGAGAAAGTGAATACAATTATATGGGGAGCTTTATGTATGAGTTGCATGAAAACAAGAAGACTAGGATTCATGGCAACGACAGTCTTCTCTTGATTCCACCACCAGGTTGTTCTGCAATGTGCAGCAAATATATTAAACACATTTTCTCTTCTGTAAAAAGCAAATTAGATCATGGAACACAAGATAACCAAGTAATGCAAGTATCAGTCTTCATAAGTTTATATGGCACCCTAAAATGCAAGCAGTCAGGCAAGTTTTATGTAATTTATTTTTATTATTGTCTGATAAACCTTCTTAATCATTGACATGAATATAAGCAGAAATACCTTGGAGAACTTGTAGAGCGTGAATAGAGGAACACCCCCAGTGCCACAGAAAGTGCCTTTGTAGCTACCCAGCTGCAAAGATAAGGGTTGCAGTTTTGCCTGCATGTTCTTGCTGGCAAATTTTGCCATGAGGGGAATGATACTGCCTGCAGAACTGTCTGCTCTTGTGATGCACACACCAAGCACAGATGACAGCAGTGTCTTTCCTAACTGAAGCCCCTGTCTCACAAGGTGTCCATTCCAGCTGCCATGGGAAAGCTTGGATGTATGAGTCAGTGGGATACTAGGCAGAATGCTAATGCTTCCAGGCATGGCTTTACATTCTTTGAGGGATCTTATGTGTGGCCAAGCACAACAGAAAGTGCAGTTTCCCTACAGGTTTTTCCTCTTCTCTTTTAAAAGGTTAGTTTCAGGGGCAAGAGGAGAAAATTAAGACATTAAAACCTTACCATTTACCCTTACTCAATAGCTAAGAGCAAAAAGAGATCCTGTGTGGTTTTTCAGCTTAGTTTTTTCTCAATTACATGCTTGTAGTAAACTTTCACTTGCAAGTGAAGGAGAGAAGAAAGCAGAGCATGGAGTCAGAAACAACATGCCCACCCATTGCAACATCTACACTTTCTTCTACTCTGTTCGGGCATTCTAGCAATTCCCTACAGTAGGTAGCTGCACTGCTTTCAAATCTCTAGGGCTCCTGGGAGATAGCTACTTCATTAATTACTCATGCAACTGAAATAGTAATGTCATTTTAGAGTTGCATTTAACACGGTGATCATTAAAAGAGACGGGAGGCAGAATTCTGTGCTATGACATAAAAGATGTATTTGTGTTCAGGAAAAAGACTATTCACTTAAGTCTTGTGAGCATAAGGGCCTGATATATACTCGTGCTAAGGCAGAGTTTGCCTAATGAAGGTGAAGGGTGCTGGGTGGTGTCAGGAAGCAATAGATTTTATCATGCCTGTTTTAGTCTGGATGCTGCCTAGTAAGTAGCAGGATTTTGCCTATCTGTCTTGCGGCAGAAATCATAATCCCTTGCCCAGGCATGTCCATGCAGAGTGCAGTAATATCAGTATCACTCTGCCTAGGCAGGCTTATTTAGCCTGACTTGCATCCTTTTTTATGTTCTTCGGTGCCTCAAAACAAATTATGACCATCCCACTTAAGCCAGCAATATAAGAAGACATTGCTACAGCTTGATCTACTTTCTGTATTTTCTGTATGTGAGCACTAATACAAGTATTAACGTTTTCACAAAATTCATGACCTTTGAAAGTACTAGCTGCATTTGACAACTGTGAAAACAGAGGCACAGCAAGATCAAGCAACTTGCTCAATGTCACCCGGAAACTGTGGGAATGAAGAACAGATTCCTTCAATATAGACCTCAACCACAAGGCAGGCATTCCTCCCTCTCTTTTGGCTGAGTTTTAAGATTTTCAGCATGTTGACTGAGACCTTGTGCAACTGATTAATCTGTCTGGCTATGTCTGTCATGCGAATGTGCCCAGTGGCACGTTAGTCCAAAGTTTGAGCCAGACACATGGCAGCAGAATGATTTTGCTTATGATTCCCACAAGGCTCTGATGGCTTCTTTCCCCCACCCTGCTGCAGTGTTTAGGTCCTCCTGAGATCACGTACCTCAGGTGGGGCAAATCACGGGACTAGTGACTGCTGCTTTGTACTGGATGGCTTCTAGTGGTATGGATTCTCTTAACCCTCATCTTTCCCAGCTGCCCACAGGGAAGATAAATGTAAATATAGTACATCTTTAGCCACCTTTAGCTCACGTTCTCCCTCTTAGCTGCTTCCTGTGCCATGTCTTTGTTGGTCTCCTGCATTTTGTGCAACATACCCACTCAGAATTTAGTGTCCATGAAGCAACAAGAAAAAAGTAGGAATGTTTCCCTCTCTCAGGCAGATCCTGTGTCCTCCGTGCACTGCGTGATTACTCCAAGTTTGTCACAAAACTTCCATGGGGAAATACGCTTTTTCAGTTATGCTTTTAATAGGATGTGCTTGCCTTTTAATAAGATGCCTTCACAAGGAAGCATGTGCCTCATTTTGGCAGAAATGTTTTGAGGTGCTGGAGCCATGAATGTTCATCAATGCTTAAATATTGAGGACCCTAGAATTCTTACGCAGTGTTCCTTGCAAGTTACTCACACTCTAAAAACAGCTATATTGATTCAGGCCAAAGGGGATGTTTAAGATTAAGAATAGACTAAGCATAAAGTCATACCTCCCAGTTTCTGAATACTTGCAGCTTGGAGACTTCCTGAGACAGGGGCCATTTTTAAGCATTTGGTAATCCTCCATAGTTTTGTACAGCACAGATTTATATAATATTTCCATGTAAAGTTTTAGTATCCATAGTATTACATGGCAGAGAGCTCCCAAGTTTCACAGTGTACAAGTAGTGTTCAGACACCCAGTACCATATCTGATTCCCTGATACACTCCTCAGAGACCAGAGTAACACCCAGTTACATGCTGAATACCATTTTCAAGATTACACACATCCTGTTTACACAGGGAGAAGACCTATTGCCACTGGAATTACTACGAAATTATTGTCATGGTTCTTAATTAGAACATTGCTTAGAACAACAACAAGAGCTAGTATTAAGTTAATACATTCTCATTCTTTAGTCAAAGTTGCAACTTCACATGGGATTTTAGAGACAAAGTACCAACAGAAAAAACAGGTGTGCAGTATTCCTTGATCTTATGCAATGATTAAACAGACAGTCTCAGTGTTGAGAGGATCTCATATTCAATACCTTCACCTTTAATACTTTTGGTTCTAAATGTCATTTTGGTATTTGCCAAATGGAAGGTGAAATCTTTCTTTGAGAGGCTACGATTTCAGGAATGGGAAGTCCAGTAGGTTCAGACTTCCAGATAACTGAAGTATCTTCCATTTATTTCCATTTATGTGGATACACAGAAGACTGAAACTGACAGATTTCCTGCCCTTTTAAGGTTTGGAATCTTTTTTTTCTACCTCTTATTTTGTCACATTAGTGATATCACTCATAGGAGCAATTTAGCAAATATAATTATGCTTTATCCATACACACAGTTATGAAAAGAGGCTGGTGGGTACAAACAACTGCCTTGATGGTGTTGAAGTTCATGAAGCTTATTGCAATGCCCAGAGAATGTTAGAAAATATGGTATCCTGTCAGGCATTTAATTTTCTAATTATTTACTATAATGTATTGGTTTGAAAAGTGCATGGGATAAGGTTCTTGAAGTTACTAGAATGGGTAGGATCCCGGGCCTGTCATTGAAAATCTTAGTGTCTGTGTCATCTCTTTTCCCATCATCTTCTCTCCTATTTCCACATCTGCATGCTTCTTTTTTCTACCCTTGTTACCTGAATATTTTTATTTTCTTCATTTTTTTACTTTCTTTATTTTACTTTCTACTCTGCCTTCTGTCTCCTGGGGCATCTGTTTCCCAGGTAATATTTTCAATCAAACCACTGAAATGCATATTGTATTTTCACTTGGTAATTACTTGCGTAAGCTATTCCTAGAATCTTTTAATTAATTTCTTTAACACTGGGCCTTCTACTAATTTGCAGATCTGTTAAAAATCCTCACCACCATCACTACCAGCCCAGAAAAAAACAACTGAGAGAAGATCTGAGAATTAGAAAAGATGCAGGCCAAAGACAGCAATCCACCAGATGGTGGCTATGGATGGGTCGTAGTGGTGTCAGCCTTCATGGTGATGGGCCTCACTGCTGCTGTCCTCAAGACTTTTGGTCTGTTCTTTGTTGAAATCCAGCAGCACTTTGATGAACTTGCAAGCACCACTTCCTGGATCACATCAGTAACTATTGCCATCTTTCATTTAGGAGGTAGGTAAAAGTGCTCCTCTATCACTTTATTTTAATGTCTTAAGAAATTTTGAAGAGCTTCTTAAAAAAACCCACTTCCTTCTTCTGTCTCTACAGAAAATTGGCATTTGTTTCCTCTCATAAAAATGTATCCATCCCTCAGACATGGAATGGGTTAATGAGGACTCCGTGTATACACAGGAATCTGATTGCCTTAAAGAACTTCGTGTACCTAAATTCCTGATTCAGTTTTCCTACAGGCTTTGAATCAAACTCATTGGTGATAATCCTAAGAACTACAGAGCTTGTTGGATCAAGCTCTTAAACCAGTTTCTGCAAGTTCACGCATCTCGGAGTGACTGTCCCTTTTTCAAAGTACTTTAAGACATAAGGACTGTGATCCTGCCTATCAGATAAGCCATCTGCTACCAAAATGGTGACTCTCAGTCTGCTTTCCCCCCACTTCTCCTTTTTGTCTTCACCAAGATCCCCCTTCCTTCCACGTATTGCAAGTTCTGGCTCTCCTTTTTGCCCCTTAGAATGATTCCAAATCATTGGTCTAACAGAAACTCACCTAGTTAAAAAAAACCAAACCTGTGCACTCATAGAGAGCATAAGGAAGACAAGGCCACACAAGCAGAGAGTCAGGAAAGAGAGAGTGAACTATCCCAGTCAAAGGCAATGAGCTATGGGATCAGGTCAAATACCATATCTCACCAAATAAATAAAAGAGGGGAAAATATCAAACATACTGCATTTGACTCTTAACTTAGTTGTTTACTCTTGTAAACTTTTTGCTCTTGTAAACTGGATGATCCTTCACCATTTGGTGAGGATGCCAAGCATGTGCAGGCAGGAATTTGTGTACAGAATTCTGTACAGAATTTGTGAAGTCTGCTCTACGTATCCTCATATAGATACATAGTTGCAATAGGTAAGTATCCTTACATAATAAATGCTATCTTAATTTTGTTTGTGAACACGCTTCATTGCATAGACATTGTATAATTATATGCATCCTACTCAGTCCACACCTATGACTATTACTGCTTGTAACCACAGTACTTCCAAAGATCATGAGCATTGATCATTCTTCGAAAAATGTGTTCAGAAGAACAAAACAGTAATTCAACGTCAAAGTAAAAAGGTAAAGCAAGTCATGGGTTGAAAAGATTTAATTGGTTCCATAAACTGCTATCCTTGATGCTTGATATTGCAGTACTAGAGCTTTTTTCATTCTGACAGAAATAATTAATTGAAAAATCAATGAACAACTTGCTTTTACGACTACTTCACAGACTACAGAAATGAATAAATGGGAATCTATCAATTTGGTTTACAAATTAGACTTATCACTGACCTATTGTGATACTATTTTGTCATTCAGGTATATGAACTTAATGAGAAAAAATAGACAACATAGGAGGATAAAAGAACTCAAAGTCCTGTGTTAGGGTTTTTTTGGGGGAGTTTTTAGGTTGTTTTTTTTGTTTGTTTGTTTGTTTTTTTTTACTATATATTTAGATTATATAGGACTGTATCAAGGATAGAACATATTAAATAATAATACCAAGTATAAACCAGCAAACCTGTATTTGCCTAGCCAGGTGTGAGGCTAACCTACTTCAAAGAAGGCAGCTATAATATTCAGCAATAATTTTTTTTTCATCCTTTCAAATCCTATGAAAATAATCCTTTTTCAGTGAATACAGCTTGATGGCCAAATGTTCCAAACCCATTCTGTATAGCAGGTCATAATGTCTCAGGTCACTAGGTACTTCTCCTTATCTTCTCCTGCCTTTGCTTCATTTATAGGGACCAGAAGACTTTCTGCTGAAGATCAGCTGAGCCTCCAGTTCTTTGAGCATCTTTCCTGGCCTGGCTTAGTCTTTCTTAATACGTTCCTCTGGGAAACCTTCAGTGTCATTTGGCCCAGCATGAAGGATGATCAGTGAATTATTAATTTTTCCCATTTGGATCCTTTCAGCAGCAGCTCTGTGCATTGTGTGGAAGGACAGCACATACGTCTACTTCTGTGGTTTGCACCTGCAACAGGCTATTCAATTTACCACAGCAAGGATTCTCCCCATCACACACATAGGCCTTCTCTTGGTACTGATGTACATCTCTCAACACCTTTCTGTTTGCACTATGATGACCATCCCTTTCTATTGTTAGTAATTTTTCTGTGTATTTCCCTTTATCCTTTCAGACTCTGGACCCTAGTTATCTTCTCCATTTCTAGTTCTGTGGCTAGCTTTTTTCTTTTTCCTACTATCCCATGTTCAATTTCTCCCTACTTCTCCTTTTCTCTATTAAAAAAAATATAAAAATTAGCTTTTTTGTAGTATTCCTGCTCCAACTGCAGATCCTGCTCTTGCCTTTAAGCACTCCATGGATCTCTCTTGTTATCCTGAGCCTACTTTTCTCTTCTTTTGTTAGTCATATATGTAAGATTCTCCCTCCAACTGTATATGTTTTACCCTGTCTCATCCTTTCCACTGTATCTTACAGACCATTACCATACACACGGTCCTTGATAACCAAATTTCATTTTATCTCTGAACTCCGATTTCCAGAATATTAATAAATTGTAGGGAGCTGACTCCGTTTGCACCACCAAATGCCGCTGAGAACTGATGGTATCAGATGTTACTTGGGAACCCTCTAGTGGCCATGGTTGTTTAAAAAAAATCCTATACTTGAGGTTTAAAACTGTCCATCCCCACACAACAGAGAGTGCCTTTCCGTGACAGGACTTGTTCCTAACTCTATGATGCTGATAGAAAAACAGCCAGGCAGTGTAACTGATCCTTAATTAAGCAAAAGTATCCCTAACATTTCAGGTGCTTCCACACAGTGACTAGAGACCAGTCCTTTGTTTTTGGAATTGCTGCACCAAGTCAGATCTGTACCTGGTGCAACTTTGCCCTCATGTGTTGAAGAGATCCTGCAGTCTGCTGAGAAAAACTGTACCACTGAAATAAAAATGTAAGAAATGAACTGAAAATTTCCTGGAAAAATACTACCTCAAAATAAACCTCAATTTTTTTTCCTTTATAAAACATTTGCAATTCCATGAACAGATGATTTTGCAAAGCTCTGGAAGATAAAGATTCATTTTCTCCAGCAAGTTTTCATGCCAGCCATATCAATAATATATTCTCGATACTACAATTTTACAGATTAACCTAGACATTCTGTGGCTGGGATTTCACTTTCTGCTAAAATGCTGCATGGATTTCTGTCATATCTCTGGTGTATCCTTACATGAAACTCAGTAGAAGTATTCCGCAAGGAAGACTCTGAAATGCTTTCTCCCTTTAAAGAAGTCCACATATTTTGAATATATTTTAAAATCTGTGCCCCAGGGACAGTCTTTTCCCTATCAGCAAGGATCTAGTTTTAAAATCTTGATTGCCCCCCCCGTCCACCAGAATTTCAGGCTGTTTGAGACAAGAATTACAAGGGTATTTCTCCCCCAAGTGCTTTATTTGATTGTTCATTCCTGTCAATCAGCTTAATGTTCCTAACGTATTTATCTTTCTCCTATTTTGCTGCTGATCCAGCCCCTGTTGCCAGCTCACTATGTGTACGATACACCCATCGAGCAGTTGTGATCACTGGAGGACTCCTGGCCTTTTCAGGAATGGCACTAGGATTTCTTGGACTCAACATGGTCTGGATGTATGCAACGACTGGCTTCCTGCAAGGTATGACTTTCTGGCTTTATGGATTTCTTTCACCAGCAACTCAGAGCCTTATTTGAGGGTGCTAGCAGTAGAGTTTTAAAATCTTATTTCTATTTTATTTTTATAAGCAACTAGAACCAACAACCCTCTTTAAAGGTCATTTCCTTCATGTCCCACTCTGGAAGTAAGAATTTATGCTAGAAATCTGCAATGACAAAGAAGGTGAATAATTAGATGCTAGTAACTTTCACCTGGAAATTACATGCAACCAGAAAATGAACAGTGTTCTAATTTTTACTGAGAGCCTAGACCTCTGTGAAGGTTTAAAGAACTTAAAGGGTGCTGAAGTACAAAGACATAGGGATTCCAAATTTTGTACTTTCTATCAAATAATCTTATGTTTTGAACACAGGCCCAGGCTTTCAGTTGATTCCAATCCTTTCCTTTACTCCAGGTGAAAACAGGCCAGAAAGTTGTCTCCAACAGCTAGCAGATTTTTCTGGAACAGGAAGCGAAGCTGGCAGGGAATAAAATAAACCATTCCCAGTTCCATGCTGGATGCCTGAGAAAATGTCTGGAATTTGAGCCCTTTGGCAGTCCTGGGCTCCCAAATAGTTTCTAGGGAGCCATTAAAATCACTGTAAGTTAGAGCAGGTTTGAAGCCTGCTCAAAGCAGTTGTGCAAGAAAGTGAAGAGCAAATGGAGGTAATACACCAGCTTCCTTCACGTCCTCCCTCACTTTCTATCCTGAACACAGCTCAGCTTAACCTGGCAATCTGGTCTAGTACCAGCCTTAATTAGGACAGCAAGGACACTCTGAGATCTGTCTAGTTTCAACCACATGGCCATGTGGTTTCTCAACCAGTGGCAAACTTGTCAAACCAACTTTTTTTTCCTTCAGTGAGAATATAATAGTGCATACTTTATTCCTTGAACATACAGCTTATTCTTACAGAACATACGTCACAAATATACTCTTACTTGTAGTACAGCTGAACTCATGCTTCTGCTAGGAACAAAAGAGTTTTTCTTTTACCAGTTTTTAACTTTGCAAATGTAGGAGCACTGACTGCTTTAATTTCCACCTCCACAAAATACCTCAATAGTGTCTAACTGGTGCTATTTGTATTGGTGTTTTTCAGGACTTGGGATTTCCTTTTCGTGGACACCAGCCATTAGCATTGTTAGCCATTATTTCTCCAAGAAAAGAGCTTTGGCCAATGCTATTGCCAGTGCTGGAGAATGTGCCTTTGCTTTCACGTTTGGACCATTTTTCCAGTGGTTGATTAGTCAATATGGATGGAAAGGTGCTCTCTTGATCATAGGTGGCATCCAACTCAATATTTGTGTCTGTGGAATATTGATGCGACCCCTGGCAAGCAGCTGCCTCCTTGAGGCAAGCCATTCTGAAATTGAGACACCACCTGGCAATGGTGCATCTAGGATAGACAAAGAAGATAAGTCTCCCGTCACACACAAAACCTTCAACTGGATGCTTGTAAGGCAACCGGAGTTTGTACTTTATGCCATTTTTGGCATATTAGCTGCTATGAGTTTTTTTGTTCCTCCATTATTTTTAGTTCCACTTAGCTACAGCCTGGGAATAGATGAATCGTGGACTGCATCCCTCCTGTCTATTTTGGCTATGGTGGACTTTGCAGGCAGACTGCTATGTGGCTGGTATGCCAATCTCCACGTTACCAAAACTGTTCATTTGCTGACAATGACAATTATGCTCATCAGTACTTCCCTGATGCTGTTGCCACTGGCCAACAATTACCTGTCCTTGGCAATATTCACTGGCTTCTATGGATTCTTCTTTGGTACAACAGTCGCCGTTCACATTACAGTGCTAGCAGATGTTGTAGGCATGCCAGATTTTGACAGTGCTCTAGGGCTTTTCATGCTCATTCGAAGCACTGGAGGTTTTGTGGGGCCTCCTCTTGCTGGTAAGTTAAGACAATACCCTGCCAAATACAGTCTACAAGAAGAAAAGGGAATGGTAACCCAAACTGAAAAAGTCTGCATCTGGACCCAAATTTCCCTCTTTTTTAGCTCAGGAGTTTCTGGTCAAAGAAGTATATAAAAACAGTCAGTTTAATTCCTCTCCAAAATATATTGCTCCCTCTCTTCTCTGTGGTTTTAGAGATACCTGTTCAACAGGAGAGAAGCGAAGAATGGCAGGGTTCATATGCCTGAAAACCATAGAATCCCACTTGATGGACTCCCACAGTCTTGCTATGAAAGTGTACCTTTGGGACAAGCAGCAGATCCATACTTTCAGAGAAGAAACTGAAATTTGAGACTAGTGATGTTGTGTAAATGCTGGTATTGTTGGGAGGGTTTCTACAGAAGGTCAGACCAAACAGCTTGAAGCGTTAGGCTATGTGAACCCCAAGGAAATATTCACAGAGATGCCTGCTATTTTGAGACAGCATTTGAGCTAAACAATATAATAAATGGGAGAGGCAGCCCATAAAAACAATGGGATCAGGGAGCAGACAATGAGACAGCACATGGATTTATGGGCTGGCAATGAGACAAAGTCATCTTGGAAAAATGCAAGACAAACAAGCTGCAAGCTGTAGGGACTTTACAAAGGGATATGGCAGAAAAAATGACCAATGTGACTTGTAAAATGTATATCTGAGTCCTTATCCAAAGACCACTGCTCATGCACTACAGTGACTTTTGTGGTAATGACACCACTAATACATTGCAAATGGGTCAGAATGAATACTGGAACATCTTAATTCACTTCTGAAAATTATAGGAACCAGGAAGATTTATAGAGAATTTGAGACAGAACAGTATCAAAAGTATGTTGGGAAGATCTGAGTAAAATAAAAAGATAACAAGACATTTATACAGCGGCTGGTCAACAGTACTGATTACTGGGAGACTAGTTCGACCCCTTTGTGTATATATGGTAAGCTAAAAAGAAGGTATAGAAGGGGAGGGAAGCCTAAGTGCTTGTTGAGCTCTCCTCTCCTACTTTAAGAGAAAAATCTAAAAGATTTGGATTCAGAGTTCCTTTGCCTAGCAGTACTGATATTGGAAAAAAGGCTAGGGAGTACCCTAAACGTGGACGAACTTTGCAGTGGGAGAACAAGCAAGCAGCCTTCATCAGCCCACAAACGAGCCTGCCATTGTACCCGCAGAGCAGCTGATACTACCACATATACTGCTGCAGTACTGCTGCTGTATGTTACACACATGTTATGGTACACAACGGCATTAGGTATTTTGGTTGGCTTAAAGCTACCTAAAAGACAGGGTCTTTGTGTTAACATCTGTGACTCTTTGTAAAATGATGAACAGGGAAGCCCATAATACTGCAGGCAACCTCTCCAAGTGTGTCTCCAGCAGAGGCCTCTCCTTTCCTTCTATAAACTCTCTCATGCTGTACAGTTATGGTCCAAATTGTAGCAATTGATGACAGCTACACTGTAGAACATGGGGCTACTCAGAGACAAAGCTGCACAATTTGTGTTTTTTCCGCCATTACCTTCATTGTCTGCCATGTTTTAGGTTGGAAAGTGCTTCAAACTGTATTGCATTTTGTTTTACTAGCAATTCACATATGATAAGTGAATGACACATGACTTGTGTTTCAAATTTTAAAATGCTGTAATGGGGTGATGTTCCATGCACTTACGATGTAGAAAGCTGCAAGAGAGGTATGTAGCCAGCAAACTCCCTTTGTGAGAGGATATGTTCACACTGCTGAGCTAATTCACAGTATCCTGCTTTCTATCAATCACATCATTGCTGTCATTTGTTTCTCTCCAGGTCTGATTGTGGACATGGCTGGAGATTACAGAGCAGGCTTCTACATGGCAGGAGCCACTCTTGTCCTATCAGCTGGATTTTTAGTTACTTTAGATCAGCTCCAACAGAGAAAAGAAAGAGGAAGCCAGACTAATAGTAAACCAGAAAAGTCAACATTACCCTACCCTTCCCTCCATCTCCTGAAACTTCAAAACAGAAGGTATCGAGAACATGATGTAGTGGTGTGACTACAGTGGACATCTTACAACATTTCAGGACATATGGAAGTGTTTTATTTTCTCCAAACTCAATATTAGTAGGATTTAAAAAATGATGGAAGTTTTGGATAAGAATGTTTGAAATTGAGGAAGAAAGACATTAGTTTACAAGGAAACTGCACCAGTAACCACTACTGTAGTATTTTGATGTTGAAGTTGCATTTTGACTATACAAGCCTTCATCACAGTGCCATGGGGCGGCGGTAAGCAAAGTAGGGAAACTATGGTCTAAATGAAATTACCATGAAGCATGTATGCAGCAGATAGATAGAAACCAGTCCAGACTGCAGCCATCACTATGGAATAGGAATAGGCATCAGCTCACAGATGTTTTGCTTAGGGAAGTAGTGCTCAGTATTTTCAGTAAATGAGCTGGATGTGAAAGCAAGAGTACACAAATATAGTTTTGAGCTAAAGGGTTTGCAGGTACTCTACAGAGCAGGGCTGGAATCTGATAAATAAATAAACCTGATAAATGGGGAAAGTTACATGAATAATAGAATTCATTAGAGAGAAAGGCAGTTCTAAATGTCATAAGTAAAAAGCAAAATACACACACATAAAATGGAGAAGGATTGGTGAATAGCAGAGGAAAATATAAAGCTACAGTGGACTTCAAAGCGAGCAAGAATCCCAAGTGCAACCCTACATTAAAAATAGTAGATGTCTTTCTGTGCAATGGTAAAATAGAGAAGATAATTGTGCTTGCAAGGCTTTAACTGGAAGAGGTACGTAAGTTGGAAAGAATTAAGTAGAACAAGAATGAGAAAGGTTAAGAAAACACAGCCTGAAGAAAAAGTGTAAGAAATAAAGTTTGTCTGGTTTAGAAGAGAAAAGGTTGTACAGAGCATGAGAACAGCCTTCAAAACCATAATAGGTTGAGATAATGAAGACACAATTAATTCCTTTCCCTGGTAAGGCAATTAGTAATTGATACAATTTGCAGCAAGGCAGAGTTATGTAATGAGGAAGAACTTCATTGTAGCCTGTTATGCATAAAAAACAGACTATAGGGAGAATATGAATACATAGAGACATCAGAGAATAGCTAAGACATGAGAGAGAATCTAAATAGATTCAATTGTGCATCAGAACAGTGGGGTGGACTAGATGACTTCCTGAGGTCCTATTTAGTCCCACATTTTAACTATCCTCAGGCTGCTTGAGCATTTTATGAGAATAAAAAGAGTCTGTATCCAAATCACTTTTTTTGGTCATTTTGTTTTATCAGGGGGAAGAGAGAATGCAAAAGAAGGGAGGAAGGGCTGGATCACATTTAAAAAGAAACAGTAAAAGGGATGTAAAACTTAAAAGCTTTTAGACTATTACAAATGTCATAGCTGCCCTAGTTATGAACTTCAGAATTTTTTACCATTGAAACACTTTATCTGTGAAGCCAAATTTAACATAAATCACTCATCTAAAATACTTACTTATTGCCTCATGGGAATAACAATTACTTCAAAAATTTAATTTAACTTACAGGAAATTAGCTGAGCCACTAATAAATCAACTGTCTGTGAGGGCTTGATTGCAGAATACACATTGGAAGGCACACAACTGTGTGAGCAAAGTCTTATAGCAAGGCCCTGAAATTTCTGACAAAACGTTTTTCAATCATGTCAGTTGAAAAACTTAGACTTTTCTAGAAAGTATTATTCTTCAGTCTTCTGCAGTGTTCCAATGTTTAAAATAACTCTTCATTTCATAAAATGAAAGGAAGGGGAATTGTTGGACGGGTGGGTGCGAGAAATGGAGAGATGTTTAATAGATGCAGTTTCCACCTCTGACTTTCTGTTAAAATTCTGTATTTCACTTACAAACCCTGACACGAATTTCTGTATGTCCTGACACCTGACAGGGGCAGTAAAGAAGGCTAGTGGCATCCTGGGCTATACGAACAGGGGCACAGATCAAGAGAGGTGATTATTCTCGTCTGCGTTGCAGTTGAGCATCCATTTTAGGGCACCAAGTAGAGGAAAGAAGTTGACAAACATGACAGAGTTCAGCAGAGAGGCCACTGAGAGGCTGCGGGACCGGGGCTGGTTCAGCCAGGAGGAGGGGTGGCTTCAGGGGCACCCAACAGCATCCCTGGCCACCGATGGGAGGGATGGGAGAGACCCAGCTGGGATCTTTCCAGCAGCCTGTGGCAGGAGGGCAAGAGGCAGCAGCACAAGCTGAAACATGAGGGGCTCAGGCTGGAACCACGAGGACAATCCAGCGGTGGGGCTGGAGCCCAGGGAGGTTGGGTCATCTCCATCCTTGGGGTTTCATGCCCCGACTGGGTGAAGCCCTGAGCAGCCCAGTCTGAGCCCAGAACTGGCTCTGCTGTGGGCAGGGGCTGGGGCTGGAGAACCCCCCAGGTCTCCACCAGCCTGAAAAGGATCCTGTGGCCCTGTGGAGCGAGAAATGAAAAGTCATTCTTTTACTTTTTTTGCTAAATGCACTGAATAGTATTAGTCACCTGGACACTGTCAGCTGATGACTATGTATCTGTTTAGTGGCACAGAAAAAGTAATGAGTGTTTGTATTCATTTTGGGACTGCTTTTACTTCAGCTGTAGCAGCAATATTCCAAGTTAAGTGTCACTGGACTATTATGGCAGGGATGACTTGCAAAGGGCTGTGTTGTTCCAAGCTGCTAATGATGTAGTCAGTGTTGCCTATATTCACTTTCTTCAAAGTTTCTGAGATGGCCTCGGAGACCTAAATTAGCAGCTCACCAGCAAGGTGTTTCTCACCCCAAACCAGTTAGCCACTCATTGGTAGAACCTGGACTGTGAAGCTTTGGAAAGCACCACTATTCTCTTGAATCCAGGTATGGCCTCCTGAAATTAATGCAAGGAAAGTCCCCTGGGCTCAGAACCTCCAGTCATCACGGACAAAGTATCAGCAAAGAAAACCACTGCCTGAAAGCTATCCAATATTTTTTCTTTGGAAAAACAAGGTGGAGGAACACAGGCACCACTGCATTCGTAGCATCCTCTTGGCATAGCTGCTACAGGATTAAGGCTACCATTCCTTCTTTACTGTACATTATTCAGAGATGGAGCAGAGGGAGGTGGGTCTGACACCAAGGGCCACAGTTTCACTTGGAAATTACTTGAAGTGGGATTAACTCTCATGAACCAGGCTTTCAGGATGACAACATATTAATGGTGTCTGTGCAAAGCAGTCTACAGGACAATATGTTGCTTCCTGGAGGTGCCTGCAGTTGAGGTAGCAGTAATTTGAGGAATAGCTTCTTTTCAAAAGGCTCCAAATCAGGCCTGTAGTGGAACTGTTCAGCCCTGGAAGCCAGATAATACATACTTCAAAGCAAATCCCCAAACCATGGAGAGACGAGGATCCTCAGCACCAACTGAAAGGGGTATAATCTCCTTATTCACTCTTACTGTACTGTGTTATTGTTAATGTAGATTTAGCACTGACATACTTGAGAGTTTCCACTGAAATTCACATAAAACTCAAAACTAAAGCCTTTACTAAATCAGGTGTCAAGGTACTTATGTTTCTTTGCTGTCTGCTGTAGGAAGCCTCAAATACCAGAGAAAAATAAAGATTATAAATTAAGGGAAATAAATTAATAAAAATCACAAGATCTTGTCCTAGAAAGATAGAATCACCCTGTCAACGGCATAAAAACAACTGCTATTCTTTTTAAAAGGTCAAGGATGTTATTTTCAGTTAGATTAGAAGCATTCATTTCATACCTATCATCAAGACTCATCAGAGTGTCCCAGGCTTGTCACAGGTTGCTGGCTATCACAAAAGGCCTGGGTTGCTTTGGGGTTTCTCCTAAATATTCTTCATCTTCCATCCTCTTCTACCCTGAAATGTTATCTTTAAAAAGGTAACACCTGTGGAATCCATACGTCAATTCCAGTGACTTTACACTGTCAAAGTTAGCAGCACTACCTCAGAGAAATAAGATTTTATAAAAAGCCCTGAGATCAGAACTAGGACATGGTGCTTCACCTTCTCATCTATCTAATTTCTCAATAGCAGCACTGTGTATTTACGTCCCAGATGGCACCACACATCCATGACAAAGCTGGGGTTTTCCCCTCCTTGTTGTACTACTAACAAGAAATTAATTCAGAACAGAAAATACTCAATCAGTTGGCATTTTGCCCTCCGCATTGCTTCAGGCAAGGAAGGGACAGAGACCAGTTTTGGTATCACATGGGTTTCCTGTATGTCTCTGTTTTGATTCTGACAAGAACAAAAAGTACCTTTCAGTTATCATCCTCTCCCAGAAGAGCAGCTTTTCTTGAGCAAAACACATGATTTCATAATCAGCTCCACAACATTTTTGGAGTACTGCACAAGGGCTGGCACATTGCTTGGGAACTTGATAGGCTGTGATAGTGTACGTTTACTGTTTTACATGCACGGGTATCTACAGAAACCTTCCCTGCATCTCTTTCACCTTTTAAACTCCCATTGAGTTCATCTGGGATAATATGAGAAACACCGAACCATTTGGCCAAACAAGCAAGTTTATGCTCCTCATTCTTCTTCCTCCCTTTATTTTGCCCTCCGCAAAAAATGTGTTGTTCCAAACATTACTGGGTCTAGCAAAAGCAAATAGATCCTTCTGGTGTTAATCACAGAATGGTTGAGCTTGGAAGGGACCTCTGGACGTCATATGGTCCAACGACCCACTCTGCTCCAGCAGGGCCATCTAGAGATGGTTGCCCAGGACCATGCCCAGACGGCTTTTGAATATCTCCAAGGATGGAGACTCCAGCACCCCTCTGGGCAACCTGTGCCAGGGCTCAGTCACCCTCACGGTAAAAAAATGTTTCCTGATGTTCAGCTGGAGCCTCCTGTGTCTCAGTCTGTGCCCACAGCCTCTGGTACTATCACTAGCCACCACCACAGAAAAATATCCGAAGAAAGATCAGATTTTTACCATTATTAGGCAAAACACACAAGCAGAAAAATGGTCTGGCTCTTCCCGGACCTGCATTAGCTAAGAATATTGATGTTAAGACTTTTCATCTAATTTCCTGAGGAAATGGATGTTGGTCTCTCACACTATTTGGATTTTCCTCTTCACTTTTGAGTCTGTCAGACATTTTCAACCACATTTACAGCGAGGTTCACAGCTTCAAAGATGAGCAAAAATGTCACAGTTTTAAGTTCGAGTCCTTCCAACTTAAAAAAAATAAAATATCTGTGGGATGAGAGACAGCCCCAAACTAATGACTCACTGGGAAAAATTACATGGTTCTTATATCTTTTTTTATTTTTTATTTTTTTGGCAGTAACTGACACTGCTGGTCCATCACAGTACCCAGACCTCCGAATTAATCACAGACTGCCAATTCATGCCTGGTGTTGTAAATGGGATTGCTGCAGAGTGAGCACAGGCAATTCACACAAATCCATAGGAAACCAGGCTTTGTTAGTTCTGCAGCCCACAGGGCAGACTCTCTTTTTGTTCCAGCATTTGCTTACCAGTACAGAATAAAACTGTAAGTGCCCTAATCTAAGACACTTCCATCACAGTATAGCAGCATATCGATCTATGAGGTTTGCTCCAACTATACCAGTTTCCACAGTGTTACAATGGTGCAAAAAGTGTGCATAAACAAAGCTATAGTTGAACACATGTGAAAGCAGCAGCCCTCTGTCCCAAAACAATCAGCCCTGAATCCAAACATATCTGAATTTAGAAGTATTCTGCCTGCTCTAGGAGGTTGTACTAATTAGGCAGGTAAAATGGTGTTGTGCCAGTTCTCAAAGGATATGTAGTAATTGAAGAAATAACAGATTTTTGAGCTGCTTATTAGGAGGGAAGGATGCGGACTGTAAGAAGAAAAGGAAAAGTTGTCTCCTTGCCTCTTCCATGCTAATTAATGCATTCAGAAGCTGTACTGAAAGGAATTTAAACTCGTGATAGTCATAAGAGCACAGATCAAAGAAGAAAAAAACAGACTAAGTCAAGGAAAAGAAAGCTGTGCGTGCCTTTCAGTTAACAGAGTACCGGTCTGAAGGAGGTAAGATTTGTATTTTTTTATTCTACCCAAAATTTTCTGTGTTGCTTCAAAATTAAGTTGCAGAAGGGGCTTGACTGTCTTTAAGTAAACTCTGAAATTGTTTCCTTGGCTAGAATTCTCTTCAGTAAAGTCATTGGGTTTTATACTTTACCTGTGTAAGGTAGGCAGATTAGCTGGATACTAGCAAGTAGGATCTGTTGTTGTGCTGTTTACGTGACAAAAACATAATTACTTGTGGATTTCTTCTTCAGTCTATTTGATCAATTAGATTTTTAACTGTTCAGACTGCTTTTAGGTGGCTGATTATTCCCTTAAGACTGGAAATTAAGATTATAGCATAAATGCCCTGCACATCTATGTACAGATTGTCAGCAGACATAAATTAGTATAACCATCTGAAAATCAACAGATCTCTGGGAGTTTATACTAACTGAAAACCTGGCACTTGAGCATTTACAGGGAATAACAGAAATCAAGAAACAACTACTTGTAAGCACAATATTAGTTTTTCTTGTCCAGGTAAATTGCCTTTCCTTTTGTATTCCTGCAAGATTTTACTTCAGAAGCCTGCCATCGCTTAGTACCTAAAGAGACTGTGTCAAATTCTTCTCTGTTGGACTCAGGTGCAAATATTTTGGTGTCACTGGAGCTATTCAAATGTAGATTATAGTTATGGTTTTGAGTTTTGCCTTAAATTGGGACAGTGGCATCTGTATATGGATCTACTTGATTCTGAAGATACCAGATTGTTCTGCCTCCCTAAAATGCTCCTGTTAAAACAAAAAAGTTGATAATATTATGCTTTAAAGATAAAAAATTATTTATTGCACTAAGGTACTGTATTTCTATCCTGTAGGTGTGAGCAGGACCAAGCTCACAAAATGCCCAGAAATCACCACCATCCAGATGGCAACTTTTTCAGAGGGAAAGGACACAGCTATCTTGCAGCAGAAGAGTAAGCATAAAGCAAAACCTATGTTAGTGTGTAAGCTGGTTTTACACCGAAAGAAACGTACAAAATAGTATCAGGAAAAGTCACTGTTTTATATAGGCACAGTGCATTTTAGATATCCTGTAGCTGTCTCTAAAGTTTGTCATTGCAGAATCATAAAGAACCCTCAACAGTTAAGAAAAATCAGAATTGCAGAATTCAAGAATCTAGAGTTTGATCATATGACCACAAGTCATTACCCTTCATAATAAAATTACCAGGTTTATTCAGGCTTATTTAGAATTTTCTTTTTGGGCTGTTGCAAGTTTTATCTACAGATCCACATAGCTTTCTTCGGAACCTCAGAGGGACATTGTCTCTCCCTAAAGAATAATATAAGTGAAAACCCCAGAGAAATGGTAAAATACCATCAAAAAGCAGATGGAGACATCAATGCCATACAAATGTGACTCTCAGTAAATTGTTTCTGGGTGAGACTCCACGTAAGCAGAACTAATTGAATTAAAGCTAATACTTCGTTAGTTTTGGTTTACAATGAAATGTGTTGGGTTTTGGATTACTGGAGACACTGTCCCACTGGTGATGTGTTACTACTTTAGGCAAGTGTTTCCAATGTGCTTGGGTTATCTGTATGTGGAATGCACTTCTGGTTCTGGTTTACTGTCCCCTGAACTTGGTGACTTGTCCCCCCCCGCCACGTACTGCAAGGTATTTGTTTCTCCATGTTCGTCCCTCGGCAGAGAGAATAAACAAAGGGGAAAGGTCTCTCGTAGTCCTTCCAAAGCAGCTCAGTTCTCCAAAAGAAAAAGAGAAAAAGCTGGCTAGTCATGTCTTAGCACCCGAAACTAAGCACCCTCACCTCTAACTGCCATGAGTTCCAGTGGCTGCAATTGTAAGCAGTTTTTCTAGATAACATGAGGTGACTCCTTCCAGTACCAGAAGAAGCTGCAACTTTAACTGGAATTGCAAGGAATTGCAAGAAATTGCACACACACTTTTCATGCTAGCTTCTGAACTGGTAGGGAAGGAGTTGGATGATAAATACGCAGTTAAAATCACCAGCTGCAGAAATGACATACATTCTGTGGAGGATACAAGCTAGTGAACGGCTAAAACTACAGAGCACATGAAAAGCAGAAAGCAGTCTCAAAATGTAGAAAAGGCAGCGGTTGCTTTGAGAAGCAGCCTCTCCAAATTGTAACTCTGTTGGGGCCAGTAACAAAACCGTTGGAGCCACCCCGTAACTTGGAAGATCAGCTGCAACACTGCTGCACCAGGAAGCAAGCGAATGGTGTGAGCTGTATTCTTGCGTTACACAGGTCTCCAGCCGACACAAAGTCTTCAAGGGCAGGAGCAACCTGCAAGGTTCAGATGCTTGTGAAAAAGAAAATCCCTTTGGCTCCAAGGGGCTTCGTGCTCCAAAGAGCACACGGGCAGTTCAGACAATAAGATAGCCTGTTCTGCCACACGAATCCGCTTGCCTCTTCCTTAGGTCACAAGGAAATGCTCCTTCACAAGACCGTTGAGTCAGTGGAAATGATACCAAATTGATATAAAAGGTCTCTGATAAGTCACACAGCCCCCTCCTCAGTCCCAATGGAAAAGCCTGGTGGCAACTGCTGCAGGGCAACCAGATATAAGATAGATAAAAGTATCTTAGCATGGGTTTATCCCGACCCGTGGTCATTCTTTTTCCTGTCCTCTTTTCCCTTTAAGCGTTTTGCAGACTCTTCTGTTCCTGAACACGCAAAGAACAAAAAAAAATGGGGAGTGAATTCTGTATGTCTTAACAGGGAGGATATTAGCACAGGAGGAAGGGTTTTGTGACTGGGAAACTTGGAATTACTTTCAGCTGCAATTACTGTAAGCTTGCTTTCTGAACTGTGCTACTTCTCCCACGCCCGTGTAGGCAGCGGGAAGGATGTCTTACAGCACAGTTTGCAAAGCCGACGTTCCCTAAAATGACCAATAACACCAATACCGTGCCCAGTATGTCACAGAACAAGAACTAAAGAATTATAGAGCTCTTTATGAATAATTTAAAGTTTCTTACTCAGTTTTTGAGGTTGTGTAGTGTATTATGTATCCAAAAAATCCTTCTGTCACCAGCAATTGTTGCAATACGATGCAATTAGGATACATTTCTCAAAAAATAAACATAAGCTGTGTCTCTGCCGGTGTGGCATTTAATTTATTTCACATTCTCTTCCAATAGCACAATGCCTTTTGTTGGATTTACAGGCAGGGATTTTTTTAGTAGTAGTAGTCAGTGTTAGATTATTATCTTAGAAGCAATATATTCCTCATTTTTAAAATATTTAAGAACTTGGCAGAGAATTTAGCTAACTGCTTAATGGGCAGAGACTGGCTGAAGTTATTGATACTTTGTCTGTTTTCTGAGGTAAATTCTGCTCCATGCCTCCCTCTGATAAAATGATGCTGATACAAACTTTTGTTCTAATCATTCTTGCTCCCAGAAGAATGCATCTAGTTCTGGTGGTAATTATTTTGTTTTGCTTTCCCAACAGAGCTCTGGGTATTGGACTCTTCATTTTGGTGCTGGCAATTTTACTTATCTTTGGCTGCTGGTATTACAAAAGACGTAGCGGCTACAAAAGTCTGCGGGTAAGCACGGCAGCTCACTTTCTTGGATGCTAGTATCTTGACAACTTATTATCGTTAGTTGCATTACCTTAATGCAGGGAACATTGAATCTGTAATAGGACATCATTATCTCAGGCAATATATGCACTGACACATACACAGGTGAAAGCACACAATATGAAACATGCCTTGCCCTGAAGAACCTGCAAGTCAGGCAAAGGAGTAAGAGGAAGTTGAAGCACAGGGAGATGAAGCCAGCTGCCCAAACTTCACAATACATCAGTGGAAAAAACGATCTCTAGGAAGCGTTATATCTAATATTTACACAAAACCAAGATGTGTTCTGTGTATTTACATTTAAATAAAAAAAACCTATTCGCTACTCATAAGGCTTACCCCTAAATAAGGACAGATATGATTAGAGTAAATATAGGAAGCAGAGAAGAAAATTAACTGTTACAAGTAACTAAGTAAATATTATGTTCATGTATGAGTGATGCATGATTTATTTGTATAAAAGTTGACTTGCAGTTTTTAGATTTACAAAGAAGCAGGACAGGTTTGAGGTTTGCTTTCTAAACACTACTTCTAAAAAATTCTACTTTGGGTATCTTAAAAAATTATTTAAAAAAAGTACAATCCTTCTCATAACATTTGTTGTTAGAAGTCTCAAAGCTTTGTATTTGAAGTTCTGCTCTCTGTCCTATGAAAGGGAGGCCACTTTAATCCTTTAAAGTGAAAGTATTATCCAATTATATGTTTTACAGTAAATATCTTTTAGTTACCCTAATATTTCAAAAAAGATGTGACCATTTAGAAGTAAAAAACATACCTCTCATCTAAGTCAGCAAATCCATTTCCTTGCTGTTTGCAGCAACTTTGTCCTGTTACCTTTCCAGTGATCTATCCAATACATATATCAACTGACAGAATATGTAAAACTTGAACTTTCATAGTGAAATGTGGTGACAATGAAGGTAATACTGAGAAAAACCTTCAAAAAGCAAACAAGAATTCTTTCATGCCTGCTCTCTACATCATGGCAAAAAGCAGAATTTTTTTAATTCCTTCTCATTGCAGATTGCTGTTTTCTGGGTTTGAAAATCAAATTTTTGCTAGCTTTTTGGCTAGGGGAGAACTGGTACAGAATGTATACAAAAGAAATGGTGGAAAATGGAAAAGAAAGAGGTTGGAGATGAAAGAAAGAAGTGGGTGGGATAAAAAGGAGGAAGCATTCAGGTAGGTGAGAAGGTGTCAGTTCCTGCAGCGGTCCTCAGCCTAAAAAATGTGATACTCATTTTTCTGGCAATGTAACTAGATAATACAGGAGAGAGAGTACGTCTCAGCAGAGACAGCAAATAGTGGTAGGTAGATCACCTCTCCAACTTGTGTCTGGCCCTAATCCCAGATTCCAAGACCTGTTGTAAATGTGCTGCCAAATATTAAATGATGCATAATTTGTTCCAGCTTCACATTCTCTTCTTCCTTTTGTCTTCCCCATATTTCTTTACAAACTGCCACAGAGCAAAAGCTCTAGTGTGGGCACAGTAGGAACCGTGGCAGGTGAGGGACCAATACTGGACTGCAAAATGTCTCTGCAGGAGTACAGAAACTTTAATTCTGTGGTAAGTTGCAACTCAAGGTTTCGTTTACTTACAACATAGTAAGACAATCTTGGTAAACAGTCACTTCTTGATGATTTCTTTCCTGAGGTGTGCTTCTAGATTAGGTCTTCAATACCTCTACATTAACATAAAAAGTAGTATTTTGCACAATCTTTACTGTGGAAAGGTATTTTTAAGACTACTATTAAGAATTCGTCTTTTAAAAAATTCTCTTCTTTCACCTACCTTCATTCTTCAGTTGTATGATCATTGTGCAATCTATCAGAATGATGTAACACCTGAATGCTGAAACATACTGAATAAACAAACACCTCCCTGACAGATGTTCCACCATTCTGACAAAGAACAAATGGACTGGGTCTGGTACACTATACCCTGACAAGGATTGTCAGGGAACATTATAAAACTTCAAGGTTCTAGCTTCTCTAATCATTACGAAAAGATGTACATTCAAACTTATAATTTTAAAAAAGTTGAAATAACTTAATTGATAAATATGTATGTCAAGTTATGGGTGTGTTTAGATAGTTTTAGAATAGGGAAAAGGCTAATTTACGACCAATTTTAAATAAGCTGCCCAAATTGTTAACATTGGAAATAAGACAATGTACCTGCATCAAGACTCTTAAAGAGAAGTTTCAATATTAGTCTGAATTCTCAATATAAAAAAAATGTCCTTTTGTAAAAAAATACTGTCCTGGAATTTTAAAATCCTCTCTTTGGATGAATGATACAAACAAAATTAATTTAATCTGATGCAAAACTAAAAAACATATTAGCAAAAACTAACCTAAAAAAAAAGAAACTGCATAATGAATGAGCTCAGATATTTTAAGCTGTAGTATCATATCTGATATGAAGGTAAATAGCTCGCTGCATCTTTAATGTCATTTTTTGTCTCAGTTGTTTCTTTCAATCTTTCACGTGCATTTTCCTTACCATAGGTACCTGATGCTCCACCAGCTTATGACAAAATTGCTGCAGATCAGTCACCACCACCTTATTCACCATGATAACATGAAATCTTAAACTCTAAACATACCCATCCAATTTCTTCATGCTTCTCAACTTCTTGTACATGCTTAACTTTCTTAAAGCTAAACTCATAAAAAATATATATATCACTTGCTTTCATTAGCAGTTGCTGAAAATTATTCCTGCTTAGTTTACAGAACTGGTTCTTGAAATGCCTCAATAAATCTGAATGCGCTCTTGTTTTAAGTTTTTAATTTCCTGTGGTCCTGTGCTCAGATTAATAACACTATGCTCAAGTCTAGACATCTTGCACCCTTCATAGATCTACCAAGAATAAGTACATACCATTGAGTATCAACCAGAGTAGAAAGTGTTGGCACCTTTGTTTTCGTCTTCCCCACTTACTATCCCTTTCTTTAAAAAAGAAATAAATAAACTATCCCCTGGAATGTACTCTACAAGAATCTGTCATAAAATGGACAAAACAATTTGACTACATGCCCTGTTACAAAAACTAACCATTTTCCCTACCAGCAGTTCTAAAATTAACCTCCAAAAAGTGACTATGTTTTACAATGGGCTTTTACTTCACATCACCTGTTGATGTACCTGTAATGAAATAATTCCTCATAAAACACGATCCAGGCAACCTAGGAATTTCTATCTAGAGCCCATATTATTTCATACCTGTCAATGGGTATAATGATCATCACCTTTAGTTTCCTTCTGGCAGTCTTGTGACAAAGCAGAAGAACTTGGTAGATATAGGGCTTTACACATTGTCTGTTTCTAACATGATGAAACACTATGAGAAAATGTGTGAAGCCCATGTTCCTTGAAGAATACAGAAGATAGGAGACTCCAAGATGTTAATTTTTGCAGGCTGACAGAACACTAGCAGTAATAGAAAACAAAGAATTGTGATACACATAAATTAGGCTACATATATTTGGCAGTTATTGTTTACCTAGTCTTTTTTGTTACTATTTACTTGCCAGATTATTCCTTAAGATCATATGCAGATCAACAAGTTTATACACAAGGCCTGATATCTCACAGCAGGAGGCAGCTAGAACTGTACAACATTGTTAAGATGAAAGGTAGTTACAGAAGAAAACTATTTTCATAGAACAACTATTAACTGCTATATAGTAGAGAATCCAGTTCTTTGTCATTAAGTGTGCAAACACAAACACCTTAAAACAAAAACAGGTTTTACATACAAGGCAGATTTACTTGCCTAACATAAAATCCATATATGGTGATAAATAATAGGTTTTTAGAAATGTTTTTTTTTGTAATAAAAATTTTTATATAAATTAATAAAATTAGATACTTGTTAGAAGGTAATAAGTATCTGTAATTGCTGTGAAAGGTTACAATCAATATGTCTGTTCTTATAAATTTGGATGATATTTCTATTTAGAAATTACTTTAACACAAAAAGCTGCTTACATGTGCATTTTCCAATATACACCTTTGAGGAAAAAATTCTGTGAAATTCTTTAGTGACAAGAAGAAGAATACACAGGAAAACGCACAAAATGCCAGGTTATAGCTAGTAAGTGTCAGAGATGTAGAACACAATGGCTGACTAAATTTCTGGCAGAACTGGTAAGCTAAAGCTTGAGGCTAATGATCTTCAGCAACTCTGTACTCTGCAACTCTCTACCCTGCGGCAACATCCTTTCAAAAGACTGTGTGTTGCTACGGTTGAATGGAACTGACATACACATTCCTGGCTCAGAAAAAAAGTAATTTCTATAAAGAATAATTGCTATAAAGAAGTGAAGTGCTTAGAGTTCAAAAAGCTTTACTTGATCCCACACATTTTTCAGTAGTATCAGCGTTCCATAGGTTACTAGCCATTTCAAAAGCTCACGAGGAAGGTAACATTGACTAAGTAGAAACACGAAATTATTTCCAGAACTACAGAAGGCCAAATTGTTGGAACTGCTCAGCAGCCAGAACTGGAACTACTGAACTTTGACACAAATTTATAGATATTTAAAGGGTAGATAAGCCCTCTTGGAAACCTATCCTTAACTTTTTAGAAAGTCCTCCCATTTTTCCTCCCTGTGAAAGCAGTGTTCTTTCTTTATAGACACAGACAGACAGTGGTCTCAGATTTTGATTAGTGCATGAAAATAAAAGCAAGAAAAATAGAGGTTCACCTGTATTATATAGGTGGAATCTTCATCACTCATGCTAAATACCCTCACAAATTCAATTTTTCAAGTCTGGCTCTATACCCAACTGGAGAGGCTGGCTGATATATTAAAAAATAGCAATACAGGACAGGTCAGAACTTGTGAACAAGAGACCTGTAATTGCCAAAGTTGCATGCTGCAAGAACCAGCTATGTTATGCACTATCTGTATTAAGCTCAATCACACTGCACTTGACCAAAGACAAGCTAAAACTTCCTAGGATGTCTGACCACTAAAAAAGAAAGAGAAATGCATAGAAACTTCTCAACTACAACATGGAGAATGTAGTATAGAGTTTTCCAATTTCCAGGAAAGGCTTTCATATTAGACAGTGATATGACCCCAAAGTAACAAATGGTCACCAAAATTTGGATTTATAATTTCGCTGGTATGGTAAGGTGTGTACAGGAGGGTGTAAAAGTCAAAGATCTGCTCTGCC
The DNA here is from genome assembly GCA_013396915.1 of Stercorarius parasiticus. Taxonomy (NCBI): domain Eukaryota; kingdom Metazoa; phylum Chordata; class Aves; order Charadriiformes; family Stercorariidae; genus Stercorarius; species Stercorarius parasiticus. The sequence continues at coordinate 504,093 of VWZL01001289.1, read as the reverse complement.
TATTTTACCCTCTTTGCAATCAAGCAGCAATCAGATGCCTTGTATTACAACTACAATTCTCAACAAATATAATCTTTGCGCTTTATTCTCTCCCACCAAATGAGCAAATGGGGAAAGCCATGGGCAATTTGAGTTCTCCCCCAGGATGCCGATGAAGAGAGGCGGCTGGTCATAGCTGGAGAATGAAGCTCGGCTTGCTACTGGTCTGTCTTAACCTGCTTCCATCAGAGAAGCAGACACACTGCTACTAAAATTTATCTGTACACAAGGATCTTAGCAACATCTCTATAGCTATGCATGCCACCTTTATGTAGATACAATGAACAACTTGAAAACGAGGCCTTTCATTAATATAGTGTGTTTTGGTCAGATTGGTAAATTATAATGGCAGTAGCAGTTGCATTGTCTGTGTTTGGATTCCTGATATGATCCTGCTGGATCATCTACTTCCTAATGAGGTTACAAGCCTCAATGTAGCCTCAAAAGACTCCAGAATGTTAGTCACTCATCCCAGCCATTGCACAAAGGTGAAATGCAGCAGGTCCTGACAAGCGCAATCTTCCTGGCACGCTGAACCACTTAGCAAAACAATCGCTGGGCCAAGAGCCATAGGGTACACACCACATATGTCAGAGAGCTATAATAAAATAAAATACCAAGGGCTTTCTGCAGGAAGCACTTGTTTTTTTAGAGTCTCACCAGCCCAGTGTAACAGGACTGGCATATGCAGCTGGTTGCTAGGACAATCCAGTGATGTTTTCCTCAGCAATCTCTGTTGGCTTAACACCTGCTGCGGCTAGGGATGTAGATAGATTATCTTGGCATCAAGAACTGCATTAGTATTAACTACATTGCTTGTAATTTTTCAGTTATTTTTCAGCATATTTTGATTCATGTTTATGTCCAATACTGGTAAATTATCCATCACTTTGTTGGTGTATGTCCATGAATTTTTGTGGCATAAGAGTACCTTTTCTTGCCTTTAAAAGCAAACTTATTTTCACTTCTTATGTAAAGGAGAAGGTTAATGAGTTCCTCTGTGCTTTGGAGAAGTGGCATTTATTCATTTGTACTTTTCTGTTGACTGCATATTAAACTGTGCAACAAAACTGAAAGACTCTTGTGTGTTCACCCCATTTCATTAAACGTATTTTGTTGCCCATTAGATCTGGAAAGTGCTTGCAAGTTTCCAGTGTTGTCTTTTGGTCACACATGTGCACTGAGCTTTACATATAGTACTAAAGGTAAACTAGCAGCAGTACAAAGTTAAAAAAGCTATCTACAGCTACTATCTACACATCCATTACATGCTGTCAGCTAAAAAACAGCCCTTGTGCACTTTTTGGAATTGACTCTCCATATTCTGCATCCTTACACAATCCTCCAATTTTCACTTTACTTCCTTTCCCCAGAAAATCCTTGTCTCAAGGGCAGCTTGGTTTCTAATAAACAGAAAGAAATATTACTTCCCTCGCTGCAAAAACCTAGCTCTTCAAGATGTTTTGTACACATAGGTTCTACTCTTGGGCCAATGCAAAAGACCACATTTTTGGGGAGTAGCAGTGTTCCTAAATGCCTTGTGCTCATGGGAATATGAAGAACAGACCCTCGTCCATCTCATCCTCATCCACCCTGAACCATCTCTCAAATTTACTCATCAAAAGACAACCAGAGACTACTGGGCTCTATTTCACCAGGAAAAAAAGAGCAGAATGTAGAAGCCACTGTGACAACACTATTGACACCTAGGCTACACGCCACAGTTATTGCCTTCTCCAGTTCCCCCAGGAAACTCTTGCCATGTGATAGTGGTAAACTCCACTCTTGCTGCACTCACATGGGCCAAGACCTGAACAATGCTCGAGCAGAAGATGTGCCTTCGCATTTCCAAATCATTTTAGTATAGCCCCAAATACATGTTTAGACCACACGCCTTATTTGCTCCTTCCCTGAGAGGTACACCGCATGAGTCGAGTACAAACCAGTACGAGACAAAGAGTGATAGCCTAATAGAAATACTTTAGTCTTTCAATACTAATTTTGTAAGGTATTTTCAACTCTGCTAGCTGACATTTCTGGATGGGAGAAACAGACCGCTCTGCTGCACGTTCACTATGTTCTCTGCTTACACAGAAAAGCAGCCTTCCTTCTTCCCAGTTCTTTTTTGAATTTACCTTATCATCAGCTGCATTCTTGTAGCTATTAGGGAAAAGAACTGACTCATTTGTTGTTGAAGAGTAGTTTCTAAGAGAAACAACTAATCTTACAATTTCTATCAGTTTGTCCTTTCCCATTTACCTTGGCAGAAGTAATTGATTTCTGTTTCTGCATACCGTCACTTACACCCTAAGTGACTCCTTACCGACACTCAGGAGCAAAACAGGAGCTGCCCCTCTCAGACATTGCTCAGTGCTGGGTTTGCTGTCTGCAGTTGTTTGCAGGAGCAACTTTAGGCTTGTCATCTGGTAACCACATTCAGAAAAGTCTTGGAGCTGCTTCAGAATCTGCAGTAAAACAACAAAATCATATGGTAAGTGTCAATATTCCCTGAAAATTAATCTCCCGTAGAGGCATGCAAGGATTAAAAGGTATCAGATGCCTACCTTGCAATAAATTACTCCTACTTCTGTATCTCCAGAAATCCCTTTCTGAACATTTTTGGTGTCAACACAGATTTAAGTCACCTGTCTTTATTATATTTGTAATCGCCAGGATATGCAGTCCACATGCTCTACACCATGAAAGAAAACAACAACAGTATTTCACAGTCAATTCCTCATTCAAAACTTCTGCTTTTTAGCAGGACTCACGCACCTCTCCTACCAGTTCTTAAACTGGAGAAGCAATTTTATGCTTTTATGTCTATTGTTTTCTCTGCTCTGCTTCTCTGAATTACTGCTCACCTTTTTCCAGTAGCTAATTCTCTGGCTGCAAATTCTGTTCTTTCATGTCACAGACAAGTCCAGGATGAGTTCATACAATTGTCCTGGAATTACTGTTGGAGGCTGTGTACACATAGTGGGGAAAATTAACTCATACTTCATCTATTTCTTGTTCTTTTGACTAAGCATGCTCTACTGGCCGCTACAGTGAGATAAATGCCCAGCCCAAGGTGACCGGACTGCTGTACCAGCCGTATCACTTGCATTCCTTGTGCCAAAATAAGAAACTCACTTTCAAATATGGGCTGTTTTTTAACAAAAGCTTATGGTTTTGCATCAATTTATTAGGCCATGGAAGGAGGAAAACACTTTAGGACAGGTCTCCACAAGTTTTTGTGTTTGTCTATCAAAGGTTCTTCTAAGACCACCTTGCAGAAAAGCACTCTACAGGCAATAACAATAGTTTGAAGGCATAACATATAGCCAAACTGTAGAATACAGTCCAGACAAGCCTGCTTTTTACATGGCATAAACTGATTCCATCGTAATTCCACTCTTTCCTTATTATAACTAAGACACCCTGTGGCTACATAGTAATAACCAATCACTAATCCCTCTCTGATACTCTATTTTACTGCTGCATGTGATTAAAAAAAAGGGAGTGAGGAATGATGCTGCAAATACCAGCACGTTATGTGGACAGGATCTCAATGTCTGTGCTGGTACTAGGTGCCCATGACCTCTAGATAGCCAAAATAGCCTGATCTTATACTTGTACACTAGAAGGAACCAACATGAACAACTAATTAAAGAAGTATGCTGTCTTCTTTTTACGACATCAATATTGACAAGCAAAGTTCTAAAAAATCACAGTTATAGTGGTTCCTTTCCTATCTTGTTTCCCTGTGCTATTTAGTTTTTATAAATGCTACCTGGCAGTGCCACTCATATTCTTGAAAACAATTTCATTTTCTAATTAATTTTTCTTCTTTGTAAAAAGCAAGAACAGGGGGAAACGCAGCAGTTATCTAGTTGTCTAACCTTTAGTTATGGACAGGATGCTGGAAGAGGAGTCAGGGGACCAAGGATCCTGTTCCCAGTTCTTGCATCTTGCTATGAGAACTCTATACTTCATTGTCTTCACCTGCAAAAGGTGGAAAATCATGTTTATGCACATTCTAATACACTTTCTGTGTAATAAACTTAATGTCAAGAGATATTATAAGCAATTAACTACATTTCCTTTACTTTGCTTTTACATATCATTTCCATTTACTGTGTTTAGTTCAGCTGAGGTTGAAATAAAAGACATTCTGAGAACACCAACTTCCTGCAGAACTTCTGGACCAATCATACATGAAACAACAAAGTATCCCGGTTTCCAAGTTTACGTCAGACATCCAGGTATGGCTGTTGATCAGCAAATTCAGTAATTTGAGAAAAGAAGAAAAGACGTATTTATCAAGATCTTAAAGTTTGCTTTATGCCACTGTAGTTTCAAGGAAAATATTTAAAATAGAACATAATTCATGTCACATTTGTGAAAATGGCCACTTCAACAGCTCAAAAACTTTTATTTGGGTGCCAATGTGTATAAAATGATCATACACCTAATAGACAGGCTTAAGCTTGCATGCTATGCACAAAAATAATGAATTAAAAAATCATCATGATCAAGATCATTACAGCAGTTTGTATTTCTACATTTTCAAGAGAGCTAAAACAAAATTAGTAATTGTATAGAGAGAGGTGAGTGCCAGACTTGCACTGGTTTCAATAATGTGGTTTAAAGATCATGTCTTTACTGATATTCTGCAAGTGGTATAGTCTTATAGGATGAACTGAATTTATTTTGACACTGCTGTGTATTTGCTTTACAGCTGATATTTCTATGAAAAAGTTAGTACAAGGCTAAACAATAGTCAGAAAACCACCCCAAAATTTTGAAATAATTATAAGAGAAAAATTGCTGAATAGACTTGTAGCGCTTTTAGAACATGCACTGTGCTGATCCTACATCTCAAGGACATAGTAAAACTGGAAGAGGTACATACAGGAATGACAGTAACTGGTTACTTCCATAGAAGAAATAATTGAATTGACTATGTTTCTTTATTCCAGAAAAGCAACAATCAACATGGCAAAGGTCTACACAGGCCATACGGCAAAATGAATAAAGAGCAAAGGCTTATTATGTCTTACAATATAAATATTATTTGCATCAAATGAAACTAGCAGGTGCCAGGTTCAGAAACAAACAGATTTATTAACAGACTGTGTGAAAAACTCTTTACCACAGAACACTGCATGGTAATAGCTTACGCTAAAAAGTTTTAAACTAAAAGAGGGTAGATTTAGATTAGATATAAGGAAGAAGTTTTTTAGGCTGAGGGTGGTGAAACACTGGCACAGGTTGCCCAGAGAGGTGGTAGATACCCCATCCCTGGAAACATTCAAGGTCAGGTTGGACGGGGCTCTGAGCAACCTGATCCAGTTGGAGATGTCCCTGCTCATTGCAGGGGGGTTGGACTAGGTGACCTTCAAAAGTCCCTTCCAGCCCAAACTATTCTATGATTCTGTAAGAATTCTAGAAAGCATTGGTCAATTTCATTAAGAAAAATACACTGAGGGCTATTAAATTGAAAACAAAAATAAAATCACAGCTCTCTGAGGAAGACTTTGTCTCACAGATCAGTGGATATTAGAAGAGTATTCAGGCCTGTTATTATGCTCTTCCAGACTGCTACTGTTGACTGCTCCAGGAAACATGATGCTAGGACAGATGGACCTTTAGTCTGATACAGCATTACTAATCTTATTTTGAGTCAGTAAACTTGTTTCAGGCGCAGCTTACAGAAAACAGGCTATATGAATTTAAGTCTTTGTGAGCATTAATTTAATTTAAAATCAATTTGGGCTAGTAAAATTCTGCACTACCACAAAATATAAGCAAAACCAGCTATGAAACAAACTCTGTGATAAGGCTATGGATGCCCTTCAAATGCTGGCTTTTAGTCATTTTCCAGCCTACACGAGACAAATAAGTTTCTCTTCGCTTACTTACCAGGAGAATTTTTGCTTCATTTTTTGGATTGTACTCCGTGCTATGTCACAACGAAATCACAGTGGGTTTGAATGAGTTGACAGTAACACACTTGGTTTGAACAAGTTCTTCTGCGACTCTTAATATTTGTGAAATGTAATTGCTTCTAGTACGGTAGGGGCAGAATCCCTAGAAGAAAACAGCAGCCCCCCCCGCCTCCAGGTTTTAACAGTGAGGCAAGACTAATGTAATTTTCCAGTCAAAGCAAAGCAAAACTATTGCACAGAATATTTCCATTTAGGTAAATATCAAAGATATCATCCAAAATGTTGCAAGTCATTAATAAATCAAAAGTTTTGTATATAATACAGTGTCTGAATATCTGTATACATTATCTAAAGGGGTCTAAAAGCAAGGCATTTTACCAGCTCTAAAAGGCTGAACATGTTTTCTTCAAAGATTGATTTATAGATGCATTTGTTCATGTGTAATTAAATTCTTTTTAACTTCAAGTGAAACTTCAACGAGGTAGTTCTGCTTTTTCATTTTGTCTGTGAATATAATCTACTTTTTTACAGTTCTTTTTGTGCTATATGTATATATATGATATATTTGGTGCAGAGAACGAAAGATACATAGCAAATTGTCAATGGCTATTTACCTTCATTTGAAAGAAAGTCTTGCTCTGACGAACACTTACATTATTGGCGAACAGTGATGGGAAGAGGAATTTTATTCACAAAAATGACTAGAATTGTTTTCACAAAATAATGAATCATGCAAACCCATTACACAGCAGTCTTAAGCCTTTCTCCAACAAGATTTGGAATCTGAACATGTGTCCAGTAGCAAATAAAAGTCCATGAAAATTCTAATCCAACTGAATGACACTTTGCAAGTTGCAAAGTTTATGCCTGCCAAATTATAAAATATTTATGAAACAATTATAAAATATTATTGCACTAATTCAGAAAATTTCTAAGAAATCATTCAGGTACGTAGCTTGAGTTCCGAGTTCCTCAGTTAAGCTTTTCTAACTTTCCTCTTTAAGAGAAAAATCCAAGACAGTCATTCCCAAGGTTCCAACAGAGAAATGGAAATAAAATGTATTGCTGGTATATATGGTTTTAAAGTATATAAAATGTCCATGAAGAAACTGCCATTCTCTGCTATCTTACTCTGTTGGAAAAGTCACCTGTAGTGTTCAACTGCAAAATGCAGTCAGATTTAAAAAGCCTTAATATTGTGAACTCTGGCAGGCAGACACCACTCACTACCGGGTGTCTTCAAAAGCAAAGACGTAACGCTTTTAATGGGAAGTAGGAAAAGTGTACTAGGTAGCTTCTTCTAAAATACCACAAACCTTTTCTCACCCCAAAACTGACAGCTTCCATCTTTCGCAGCTCTGAGATAAGATGCAGATTGCTGATCTAGAAAGAGGCATTTTCCCAATTCAAACGTTTTCATTAGTCCAGAAAGGCAAGGTTCCTTATGGAAGGCCTTTCTTCCCCCGACTTTCCCAGAACTCTAGTTAACTAGTTACCAGATTACTTTTCAGGACAATATGAATGGCAGCCAAGACAGAGGGAGTAAGCTGTGGTCTTATTCTTCAACCCAAGATCCAAATTGCCAAAATGTGTATAGCAAATAGGGAAAGGAAGGAGCAAACTTCACAGGATGAGGAGCAAAAGCTTAAGCTTCATCTTGATGAAAATCAGTCAACGAACGCTGCTAAATACAGATATGTAAGCTTTTATCCCGCTTTGAAGTCGTAGCTATTAAAAAGGCAACTAACAGTCATGAGTTCTTCTCAAATCTTCCCTTCTAATTTCTAAAAAAAAAAGAAAATAAAAAAAAAATCCCACACATACAAAGATGTTCAGCCTCAGACTGGATCTTCCAAGCAATTAACAGAGACTTTGACTTCAGATTTTAAATCAGCATTTCTAAAATAACCATCTTCTTTACATGTTGAGTCTCAAAATATACCAAAAAGTTTCCCTATTTCAGGAACACTGGAGCAGGCACCTGTGAACTCAGCTGATTGGCAGAAAATAACCCAAGGGGTTTATCAGATCAAAAGGTGAATTTAAGCCAATAAATATTGAATACACTGCATAAGAAAGGAAGGTTTAGGTAATATGTGAATTATTCTCACTCAAAGCAGTAATAAGGCCTCCTTTAATACTGTGTGATATTTCAGCATTGTCCTTCCAGATAGATCAATTAAAAGCTAAAGAAAAAAAAAACAGATCTAGAAACCATGACTGGTGATAAAACTGGGTAGCTTGTTATGGCTAGACAGAAGATTAAAGAGTGGCCTTGTTACAAATGCACACAAGGCTGTAAAAAAGAGAATAATAAACTGTTCAGCAGATCTATGAGCTTTATGACAAAACATGGTAGTCCTGAACAGCAACCAGTTTGACTTAGACTGGTGTCTCAGAAACTATTTCTAGCCTTACCACATCACCAGAGACTTTAGGCAATATAACCAAACATTTACTAAGAACGGATGAAGTATGGGTTATCCCGCCCTTTATCAGGAGGATCAACAAGATGGTCTTCCTTCCTCTGAAATCATGTGAAATGTAAACCACAACGAAGAGCAGAAGAGATTAAATAATTTCATTCTAGTATATTCCAAAAACTGAGATTAAGTAGGAAGATGTATAGGTATGTGTTCTGCCACGGTGTTACAGATAAACACAGTTTTAAACTATTGCCAACACAAAGCAGTACAGCAACTTGATTTATTATATGCAGATTCTTCTGCATTGTTGCTAAACAGTACACTGGTCCAAAGTTACTAAAATACTTAAAAAACTATACATTATGTAAACAAAACATAAATAAGACAGCATAGTTCTTTGTACATATAGTTTAGTACAGATTGTTAGGAATTCATGAATATGTACAATTCTATTCCATAGGTTGCATTTTTACAATGCATTAAGTATTTCATTTACAGAAACAAACCAAAAACAAATTTGACAAATAAAAAGAAGATATATGATGTCATAAACACACTGGCAAACAGTCCATACTGTAAGATGGAACATGTGCAAAAGGCTAGATTTCTCCGAACTAAAATGTTTAATGAACACATTAGTCATTTCTGACCTTTTTACTAAAGAACTCACTGAAAACTTCTGACAGACTAAATAAATTTTTATTTCTCCTAATCCCCACAGGTAAACAAGAAAGAACTATAATCTTAAGTAATTTTCAGTAAATCAACTGTTTCAAACAACGTAACAAATTATTCAACAGTTACAACTTCTGAAGTCAGAAGAATCCCCATAATTTCAAAGTGGCTCATTTGCAGTAAATTCAGGATGCAGCTTTGTCAGGTTTATTGGGGGAAGATGACTGAGATGCAGGGAAGACACTGGCAGGATTTCTGCCTGTGGACACAACAACAGGAGGCGGTAATGAAGACAGGGAAGAAGCTTTTGATGCCGGCGTATTTATAGCATTCAAAATGGCTCCTTCTGGACTGACCAACAGTTTTTTGATAGAAGTGTTTAAGTGAAACACTGAAGTGTTGCTTGGTAAATGAGAGTTTGGAGGATGAGTGGCAGAAGCCACAGAAGATGTAGCTACAACACTAACAGGAGGTTTTATCACTGAAGACACAGACAGTGTTGCTGTGGACAGTGGAGTACATGAGCTAGCTAGAGTACTGAGTATCTGGGGTGTTGCATGTACGATGGGTAAAGCATCTGCAGACCCAAAAGAGTTCACAATTTTTGTAGAGCTTTTCACAGGATGTTTTGATATTTGCCAACTTAATGAATTCCCTGGTGCAAGCATGATTTTCGAGGTTATTGGATTAACAATTGGTACACCTTGATCTTCTTGACCATGGTTAGTAGTTAAAGGAGGAGTCTGTTTTATATTACAAGAAAGAAGAAGAACATGGCTACCAGCTCCAAGGCCTTGTGGAGGAACAACAAAACGAGTACCATTAATCATTATCTGGGTTCCAGGTGCCAAAGGCATGCAGGTGTTAATGACTATTTTCTGTTGAATGCAAGGTTCATTCAGCTGACCTCCTGCCTTGCTTGTTACAGTTGGTGAAGCTGTAGACATCTGAATGGTAGAAGCACAAGTGTAAGTATGACTTTGTTTCTCTGTACTGGGAGGCACCTGCTGGCATTGTAGGGAAGAAAAGTTGGGAAAACTAATGACTTTACCTGCATTTGGAGATGGAGGAGGCAACACACTCTGTGGTTTGTGAATACCTGCATTATTTGGCATAGCAGCTGAAACTCCTGATGATTGATACTGAAGCAGTGTGGGCAACTGGCTTTTTGGTACTGGAAGAGGAGCTGGAACTGCTGCCAATTGAGGAATTGTGTGTAACACTTTGTGGCGGGTGGCTACAGATCCAGGCAAGCTAATCACTGGAAGCTGCAAAGCAGATGATAAGTTTTGAGGAGATACTGTTGGCTGCGTTGTTGAAATCAGCACAGATGAAGCAAGATGTCCTGTTTTCACAGTTGATATACCCACAGTATTTCCAATATTTGATGTACACAGTCGATTACCCAGAACTGGCCTTATTTTTGAGGGATCATTTCCACCAATCAAGACAGTTGGCTGTGTCCCAGAAGCCGTCCCACTTGATGTTACTGAAACAGATTCTACACGTGCATTTGCTGTTGTTACTGTAAAGGCATTTTCAGCTTTTGTTGCAACACATACAGATTCATTACCTGACGCAGCACTTTGACTCACAAAATTTGGTACAGGAACCAACGTACTACTACTTGTCAAAGACAGCGCCAAGCCCATGCTCTTTATGTCTTCTCCCTTAGAAACAGCAGAATGCAACATATTAACTGGTGGAGCCTGTTGTGCATTGCCTTTAGTATTTACAATGGTTTGACCTATATTTAGTCCAATTTTCACATCTTTTACTTGAGCAATAGTTGGTGTTGAATTTATTCTTATTGGTGCTCCTACTGTAGATGGGATCAGAACCAACTGTGGTTGCTCTGTGGCACTAACAAAAGCGTTGCTTAGGGAAGAAGGAAGGTTATGTTTCAATGACTCTGCAACTAGATTGGCAGCTGATGGGCCATTGGCAATCTGTGTGTTAATGAAAACCAACTTCTGAGCGTTAACACCAGTGGATCCTGGAGAGGGTATAATACTGACTCCTGATGCCCCACAGGGTGATAAAATAGGTGGATTTGTGACTAATGTAAGTTTCTGGACTGGAGTACCACTGATTAAATCTCCATTTGTTGCTGAATTAGACTCAGATTGTGTAACAGGGTTTGTTTTAGTATAACCTTGTTGCTGCACAGAATTTGAAGTTATGACAGTGTTATTTTGTCCAATGCTAGACCCACCAACAGGGCTGTTTGGAGTTACTGACATCAAATTGCTAGCTAATGAAATGGAGGATAAAGAAGGAGCGGACACATAGCAGGAGTTCTCTATTACTTGACCCAGCGTGCCCCCAGCAGCAGGCTGCTGTAACGTGAATTTGATATTTTTCTCCATTGCCTGGGTAAAATCAGCTGGGAAAGCTGGAATGTTAACAGAAGCAGCCGTTGAGGGGGCAAATCCAGAAAGAGAAGATTGTCCAATATGTGGAAGACCAGACGTGGCTGTTGCTACAGATGAAAGAGTAGAACATGATAATGCTGTGGTTTTTGGCACAAGAAAAGCTTGAAGCTGAGGTGCATATGTGAAAACTGAACTAGAACATAAACTACTAGGTGAAATCTGGTCTGGGTTTGTTCGCACTTTAACAATTCCTGTGTTTCCACCTCGTGTTGTGACCAGAATAGATTGTGATTCTCTGATACACACTGTCTTCAGCTCTTGCCTAGTTTCAAAGGAGTCGGCTGTCTGCCGTGATGCAAGATTATGACAGGCAGAAGCAGTGTTTGTAGACCCACTCAATGCTGTTGCTGATATCAAAGACTGGCTAGCTGTGGAAAGAGTAGGTGAAGTCAAAGACACAGGGAATGTAGCAGTTGAAATTGTAGTCTTGATTTTGTCAGTTTCCGTTTGGCTCACCGTAATTGTTGATGATAATAAGTTACTTGCTGAAGTTACAACAGGTAATGGTTGTGTAGTGTTCATGGGACTAGTCAGTTGTGACAAGTGGGTAATATTCTTGTTAAAAATTGTAGTAGGTGACTGAGTGGTAGCATTTGCAGGGCCTGTCACCAAAACAGGTGTTAAAGAAACACTGACATTTGATATTTCTGGTAAAGTTATATAGTGCATCCCAGATGATTTTTGTTGTAGTGACTGAATGTCCTTGGACACCATTTTTCCTTCCTTCTGCTGAATAAGGAAATTCTTAGGTAAAATAAGAACTTGTTGCATGACTTTTTCTCCAGTTTTAGGGTCAATCACAGGTTGCATCTGAATTTTCACAGAGCTGTTGTGAAGGTCTATTGGTACACAGTGGCCATTTGGCATTTTGTACACCATCTGTAAAGGAGTCTTTGAACTGGTCTGGCAGGGCAATGCTGGTTTTATCAGTGATGATTCCAAAGGTGATAAAACTGGCTTTTCAGAAGTAGATACATTTATCCCTGGGGGAGGTGACAGTTGATTTGTTAAGGTCACTTTGTTCCCAGTATTCTTGGCAAGCAATGCCTGGATGGGTTTGGTCCCTTTCAGAAAATTTGATGTTGATGTTGCAGGATCTGTCAAGGAGAATGATTCTAGAGTTGACCCTTCAAATTGTTTCAGTTCAGTCAAACAACGATCTGGCTGCAGGCTACTTTCTGAACTCTGGACCCCAGCCTCATTAGTGCTTAGCTTAGCTTTCTTCCTTGGTGAAAGCTCATTAATGCCTTGATCCAGACAACTGTTTTGCTTGGACTGTCGTTTAACACATTTGGGCAGTGTCTTCTGTATTTCTTTAGAAGTTGATTCTTTTTTCAGAATTCTGGTTTTTCCTGCAGGTAAATTCATCTCTAGTAGTTTCACTTCCTCTGCAAGGATATTAAAAGAGAAACTGTGTTTTACATGTTTGCAACTGATACCTTCTATACAACAATTTTACAGTGTCTAGCTAAAGGCAAAAACTAGCTAAAGGCTAGTTTGCAAGTGTAAGGATATGTGGAAGGAGAATGTCTGCTTCTTTAAGGGCATCTCGTCAAGGACCTTTTTCAATGCAAAAATGGAGTCATAAGGAAAGAAGGAAGTCAAACAAGAACATACGGGTGCACGAACCTGACGAGCAAGGGAGACAGCGAGGAAAATAAAACCTGGTTATTCACACATTTAATTGATGAAGGCATGTGAGAGTGTGAGAATGTTTACGCCAGTAAACTTACCTCATCAAGGACCTGGTTAATTGTGACACTGCGGGGGAAAAAGTGAGAAGCCAGGAAAAAAGATACAGAGAGACACAGATCTAATAAACGAAACCAAAGCAAACATGGAGACAATGACAAGAAACAACCTCACCAATCGCAACTGACAGGCTATCAAGAAACTGCAGGTGCCCCTTACAGGAAGGTCAATCTAGACTTTTCAACTGATATGACTGTAAACTAGGGAGATCCTGGACACTGGGCTGGGAGGGGTGAGGGAATCAGTAGAGCTATACAAACCCAGGAAGAGATGTGCAGAGGAAGGGGGAGCTGCAAGGACAGAGTAGGAGGTCACAGCCTGTGTGCCCTGGTGCTGCGGGATAAGTGTATCTTCCCCAAATCCAGTATGCGTGGGGGTGGTGTGTGTGTATTCACTGGCAAACTTCAAGCCAGACTAGCTGATGAGCCTGGGGTCTGGGCTGGTGTATCAGGCAGACTTGTGAGTGTGGGGTGCCTGTGGGACAAGGGTGCCACATGTTTCACACTGAGCATCGAGCTGGACCAGCCAGCGAGCAGTGGCTGCATGAAGTGGATAAGAGGGCCCAGGATGCAGGCAGGTGTGCCGGGTGGACAGAGGGGCTGTGCACTGAGGTTTTGGCAGTGCGGGGCTGCAGGGGGGCATCTGTGAGGAGAGGCCAGGAGCTGCCCTGTGTGAGACCCAGCTGGCTCCAAACAGATTCACTGCAGGACGTGGCTGAGCCTGTCAGCTAAGCAGATGATGCTTCATAGAAAAAGCTGCACAGAAGAATGTGACAGACAGGAGTGAGGAAAAAATGCAGGAGAAACAACCCCATAGACACCGAGGTCAGTGAACGAGGCAAAAGTGCTCCAGGCACTTCCTCCACTTGACAGGGGAGGAAGTAGTAGAAAGGGGAACAAAGTCGCACCTGGGAAGAAGGTGGAGATGGGGCGGGGGGGAAGGTATTTTAGTTTTTGACCTTGTTTCTTACCATCTTACTTTATTTTTCATTGGCAATAAATCAAATTCATTTTCCCCCACTGAGTCTGTTATGCCTGTGACAGTAATTGGTGAGTGATATTCCTGTCTGTATCTTGACCCACAAGCTTTCCTGTCTTATTTTCTCTCCCTGTTCTGTTAAGAAAGGGGAGTGACAGTGGCTGCGCAGGTGTCTGACGGCCAGCCAAGGTCAACCCACCATAAACATAAATTCCGAGCAGGCCTACTATGTTATCACAGAAATGGTTAAGCGCAAAAATGGCAAAAACTTGCATTAATCAGAATTTACATCTTGGTCATGTCTGCCCACTTCTAACCTACATCTGTCAGACGTGCATCACAAGCTATTTCAATATTATCACAGTAGTAGTTAAGGTAGAAAGTAGGACACACAGAAAAATAAAGCTCCCAAATCAACTTGATTCAGCTCCGGAATCAAGTTCAAGCTACTAAATTCCAGTAAGTGCTTACCATTGTCTGGGCGATCTTTTTTGGGAACTTCCACTTGTTCTGCAGACTCTGAGGATTTACTGCATACTACTGCAAAAGAATCTTTGCCAGAATCAGCTTCACTTTCATCATTACTCCACAATTCTCTGGTAAATTTATCATGGTCTGGATGTCTTTTAAAGTCATCATAGTCCTTCTTTAATCTAGACCTTCAAAATAACAGAACTAACTTTACTAAAGAACCACACTTTTAAAAATTTTTTTATTTATTTGTATTTGCTTCCACACAAAAAGTTGGAGCGCCTTTCAAAAATTTCAGAGTAGCTCTGCCTGCAAAGTCTTTAAAACCCAGAAAATGTTAAGTGACAGTAATTTCCCTTCCTTCAGCAAAAACTAAATTCTATGTCATTAAGTCCTCTAACAATAGGCAAAAAGACTGAAGGCAAATGCGAACATTACTGGTTTACCGCATCAGTCTTCTGTTTCTTCCTTCATCTTGCATTGTGGCAAATGTACCTGTATGGACTTGAGTAGCAAGCATTTGAGTAACTGTAATAAGTCTACTCTTTCCTCTGAAGGTAACCCCAACTAAAGAATTAAGTAAATCTTGTTTTCCTTAAATGCACCATGCTTTTGGCCCAGCTATGTGACTGTAATGTAACTTTCTCCTTTAAGAAAACGTTCTTATCTCTGGGCCATTAGAACTGCTGCCACTGTCATTTCCCTAGGCTCACACTCCACTAAAAAGTGTGCATATGATGGAAATACATAGCTGCCTTACTCATTTGAACATCATTCAGAAACACGCCCACTTGCTTTGATACTCCTAAACTGCTACATATTTCCATTGTCCCTTCTTCTAAACCATTGTCTAGATGAGATCTAAGGGGTATTTTAGTACACAAATACAGTAAACTACAGGATTCAGCTGGTGGTAACCAACACAATATCCAGGAGGATTACTTAGCAAACAAATAAATAGATTATAGCAATTAGCACCTTGGGTGGAATAGAATCTAGACTTCAGTCTGGATCTAACCCTTACGACAGTAAGATTAAGATCTTAAATTTACCTTTTCTTCCGCATTACAATAACAGTTGTTTGTATTGAGTGCAGCAATGGCTAGCTGCTCCCTAAGGGATAGAGAGTTAGGAGCCAAGCATGATGTCACAGCTGCCAGGGCATAAACCTCACCAGCAAGGACGCCATCCCACTGCCCCTGAATGAGGGAGTAGGGCAGGCCTATGGGTGGTAACTGGGTTCACCAAGAGCCCAGATCAACAGGCAAGTTCCTAGTCCTGAGGCCAGGTCTGAGGTCAAGCTGGGAAGTCACTTCACAGGTTCAGATCGGCATCAGATCTGATGGCTGCTAGGGTCAGGACCCAGCCAAGTGATTTCTGTGTAGGTCCACAGTGATGATGCAGGTCCAAGGTCAGTCTGAAGGTCAGTCCAGGTCAGCAACACCCATGACTAGGCAGAGTAACTGCCGTAGTTGAGCTAGAAACCGGAAATCCTATAGCAGAGACTGAAGGCGTAGAATGACTTGAAAATGGGGACCCTGGGCCCATGGGCAGGTGATGTGGATGGAGGCCAGGCGAGGCTGGTCAGGTCAGTGAGACCTAACAGTTTACTCACAGCTTTGGCACTCTGACTGAGAGAAGATAACCTCAAAGTCCGTACGAAGATGTAGCGTGGATGTTACTTCAACTCTGTCATTAGAATTTTGAGTTTGAAGTCTAGAGACACCACTACTGAACTACCACTACTAGGGAACCACTACACTAGGGAACCACTACTGTACTAAAGCTTCTGCATGGGAATTTCCTTTTTTCTTTTCAGAAACTTCTGCTGTGGGGCCAGTGAACAATTGTGATCAGTGGGCACAAGTAAGCTTTCCTTTTAAATCTTGCTGCTATTGAAATACCATTCAACGTTATATTCTGTCATAATTTTGAAAAGACCAGAGAACCTTTCAGAAGGGGAAAAAAATGGACTTCGATCATAAGGAATGCTCCTACTAATCAAGAACAACAAAAAAGGAAGGAAGAAAAACTCCAGACTCTCATTCCATACTATCGTCTTACACAGAAGGAAGCTCTGCCCAGCCCTTGACAACCTAGAAGGCCAACACTGTCATTCAACTAGTAGATGTTAGTAGCTGGCTGAGACAGTATAGACACCGCAACTGCAGTTAGACTAGTGCTGGTGCTGCTGTTTATACCAGCATAAGCAATCTTTACTCAACTGCTTTCCCTGTCACATGACACCTTTCTTCACCACTGTCATTGGCACTACACAGCTATCTAGCAGCTGCATAATGAACCAGACCAAGACATTGATCTAGCCTTCCCACGTCCATTTTTCTTTCCTCCCCATAATTTGCAAAGACTGTTTTTCAGCTGGAGCTATTCCCTGGTATACTATGTGTCTGTACAAACAGTTATGTCATGGAAATACTGAGGCTAGCATTGCTGAATAAACTAGGGGTACAGCTTAAAACATACCTTCTGAGAAACATTAAATTATTCTCAGAAATTATCCTCCATTCTAAGTGCATGCTTCTCTAGCTACCAGCACACGTGCGAGACTTCAGCCAGCCTGTTCCAGACTAAAATTTACCTCTGTGAGGCATACCTAATATATAGTACTTCTACACACTTTACACGACACTTCTGTCTTCTATGACCACTTTTAAAAAACACCAAAACACTAGGCACCAAACCATTCCACAGCAGAATTTACATAAAGGATAGAACTGGAAACCCCATATACCAGAAACTGAAATCCCTCCTAATGGTATTACTATCTGCCACACTTCCAAAAGGAGTGTGAATTGCTACGCACAGGAAGAAATGAACAGTTAAGGAAAATTAACAGGAACTTGAATAGAAAGGAACAGAAAAAAGCAAAACTTGTACTTCGGTCCATTATTTAAAGCAAAATGTTCAACATCATCCTAAATTTCTAAATAAGAATTTTAATTCATACATGATATTGATAAAATGAGCTACTAAGGAACAAACTCCTCGTTATTCTATCTATTTACAGTCTTTGGTGTTATGGTGGTGTTTTTTTGGGTTTTTTAAAAACATAATACCTTTTACACTTTCGAGAATTAGTTCTGCACCACGTAACTCTAAGTTTCTTCCTTTACACTCAACATGTAAGCAGCTGCCCAGTTTTACCTATCATTTGACAGAGAGTTTAAGCTTCTAATCATTACTTGCTCTTTAAATCTCTGTGGCAAAAGAAAGGTATGATTCTAGCTACAGCTTTATGGCTAACAGACAACAATGTCAGCAAGCTTCAATACACATTGATGATACCAAGTCAACATCCAGTCTCTCCAGGATTTATGATCTAGGTAGTTCCTTCACTGCTACCAACAATTGCTCTTACTAGATTTAAATCAGTAACCACTTCACTGATACTTCTCTGACACACCTCATTCCAGGTGCACTTCACGTTTACAGGGTTACAAAGACCTCAAAATCACATTTTAAGAATTGCTTTGTGGAGAATCCATTAATAACCAATTTAGATAGCTTTAGATAGTAAGTAGTGGGACAAAGTATTCCAAGAAGCCCTGGTCTAGTTTTCCAGTTACCGGACTTCAGCACCTCTTAACCAAATAAAGAGCAATACAAATCTTAGGTGGATTGTGATACAATTATTGACAGGCACGCTTAAGGATTCTAGAGCATTCAGAAGAAAAAAATATTAAGAGGTTAAACTCAATGTTATTTAGAGACATTAAGTCTATAACATAAAATAATTCTTCCAACAAAAGCACTGCCAGTGCCTCACTCGTCTCCTCAAGGTATTTTTGTTTAATTTATTTGAAAAGCCAATTTATCAATTAGTTTTTAAAAGGTGAATTTTGTTCTGTTTTCCATCCCATGCAGTATTGTTAAAAAAAGAGCAGCTAATTACCTGTTTCTTTGAAATGCTTTCATTAGCTTTGGTTCCCATGGTAAAAGTTCATTAAGCAGTCGTATCAACGTACCATGCAATTCCTTTACTGCTTGCTTCCGGTGGTACCATCTTCCCTGCAAACATAAATACCATTTATTTATCATTGCATATCTTGTTATATTGTATTAGTACTACAGTAATCCTGGTACAGTAATACAGCATATGAGGAAATAACTGGAAGAAAATATTAGTAAGTTTCACAGTTACATCTACCTGTGTAAGACATCAATATTCCCACTTTTTTATACTACAGAGAGATAATACCCTAGTTAAAAAAGCAATACTGAAAGGATGTTCACTTTTTACAGGTCAAATTTAAAACTGAAGCAAAATCCTGTGAACACATCATGTGTTTAAAATTACTTAAATACGTAACTAACATATGTAGTAATCCATTCAGGTCAGGGAAACCAACTATGTATGTACACTTTTAATAGTTAGAGACAAAATTTCTACAGAAAATCTTACCTCTTTTAACATAAGTGATGTAATTTATATTATTATTTGCAAAAACAATTTACAACGATTTTCAGGGATAAAAAACACAAGAGTTTTTTCAGTATATTTTTGTATTTTATTCAAAGTTCTAGATAAAGTTTTTTTTAAGTTTTGCAGATCAGTCATTTATGAAGTAATAGGCTATGCAGCAGAGTCCGGTTTTCCAAAATAAAAGCTTTAAGCTTTTAACTCAAATGTAAAATTAAAAATTATTTTATATTCCAGACTGATATATGTAATCTTACAGTCTTCCATGAAGAATTCATGTTTTAATAAATCTGGAAAGGCTGAATGAGGATAAAAGACATTGGGAAATGACAATTAGCGTGTGTACATGTACACAGCACAACCACGATGGCCATAATGTTGCAGAACACATCCCTTAATACTCTTAGATTGTAAGAGTTGTAAGAATTTCTTCCCAAAACTTTATTCTGTAGTTTATCACATAAAAGACTGAACAATGCATATATATGTAACAGCTACAAATAGAGATGTGGTATATCTAGTACTTCTGCCACTCTACTAATTCTGTGCATTTTATGTAAATGAGGATTTTATCTCTTGACTTGTCAGAGAGGACGGAAGACAGTAAAGACATTACAGTTCTGCAAGAAAAAAAAAAAGCAGCAAGACTTGTGAAATTATTTATTTCATATACAAATTTTAACCGCGGACAGCAGATTCAGAGAGGTGATTCTCCCCCTCTACTCTGCTCTCGTGAGACCCCACCTGGAGTACTGTGTCCAGCTCTGGAGCTCTCAGCACAAGAACGACGTGGACCTGTTGGAGGGGGTCTAGAGAAGGGCCACAAAGATGATCAAAGGGCTGGAGCACCTCTCCTATGAAGACAGGCTGAGAGAGTTGGGGTTGTTCAGCCTGGAGCAGAGACGGCTCCAGGAGACCTTATAGCAGCCTTCCAGTACCTGAAGGGGGCCTATGAGAAAGCTGTTTGCAAGGGCATGTAACTAGAGGATGAGGGGCAATGGTTTTAAACTAGAGCAGGGTAGGTTTAGATTAGACATTGGGAAGAAGTTCTTTACAATGAGGGTGGTGAGGCACTGGAACAGGTTGCCCAGAGAGGTGGTGGAGGCCCCATCCCTGGAGACATTTAAGGCCAGGCTTGTTGAGGCTCTGAGCAATCTGATCTAGTTAAAAGATGTCCCTGCTTATGCAGGGGGGTTGGACAAGATGACCTTCAAAGGTCCCTTCCAACCCAACACATTCTATGATTCTATGGTATTTCACTTTTGATAGAGCTCATATCCTTCACAGCTTCATGTGGTCCAGCACACCAAGAAATGTATGGCAGGAAAAGCTGGATAAATCTTGACATGGTTGCTTTTCAGCAGTCTACAATAACGATTTTTCTGTGGACTTTGGAAAACTTCCTTTCTACACATTTCAGCAGATCTCTCCAATGTACAGAAAGATCAGTCAGGCTGAACGCTTGTTTGAAGTCCAGGTATCTATTTTTTTATCGGTAACAGTTTACATGTTTCGTAACAAAATGAATAGCTACTCCTTCATTCTTCAATGAAAATTACAGAAGCAAAGATTTTAAGTTGGAAGTTATGCCACATTACCACATAATGGTTAGTGTTGAGCATGCAGACAAGTCAGCAAACTGTGTTCTAATTTCCTTCATTTGTGGCCTGTCATATTTGCAAATACAATGCACTGCAGAATAAAATCTGCCACTAAACACTGCAACAGAAAACAGCCCTTGTGTATACTGTAGCGTACCAAGGCATTTGGTATCACCTCCTAATGTTAGCAGTCAACAGAATTAATTGCTAACATAAAAAAGAATATCATATGCACAGATTTATCTTTCTTGTAAGATAAACAAAATATTTCACAGACTGCTTTAAAAGGATGAATTTATATACTACACAGTATTAGTGGACTGTATCAAAACAAAAATCAAAATGGTAAAAATCAACAATGCCACTACAATCAGGATATGGAAATGCTGTACATGCATTTGATATAGCAAAGACCGGGATGTGTGAAAACTTAGTATTACAAAGATATGAAAAATTACTACAGAGTAAAAACAACAAGAAACTACTAATTTCTGGGACTTATTTATCTTTAAATAAGGCTGAGATCTTGGCTTAAGTAGAAAAAAAAAAGAGTATTTACAATACTCTTAAGAGATAAATATCAGTTGACCACTGAATAAACTTTCAAGTGCTAACTGTATCAAGCATTGAATAGCCAGGCACAAGCAGAAGGCTTACTCGAGAGTAGACTTCAAGACTTTACTGCCTTCATTAACACTTCAGAGAAGAACAAATACAAGTCACTTTTCTCCTTGCTTACAAAAATGAACAACAACAACAAAAAAAAATAACCAAACCTCTGCCCCCCAAATTCTAGAGGTAGTTTTTTAACACAAATAGCGTCGTCTGGATATAAGCTCTGGAAAACTCCACATTTGCTTCCAAATAATTTTAATGCAAATATTACAGCAACGTAATTTTTAAAAAAAAGTAAATTAATTCTTTCCCTGTATCCCAGTTACTCATGTTTCTTACTGGGATTTAGGAGCTGAGAATAATTCTGTTAGTGGAAACATACACAAATTTAAGCCATGAGAAGAATTTTCTTTCCTTAGAAAAAGTCAGGACACAGAACAAACATGGTCCAAAAAAAACTGGGGGGGGGGGGGAAGTTCCTCATCTTTTAAATTTTTATGGTTCAGTTGATTTTCTATGCAAACACATAAGATTTCTGCAAAGCCTAGATGTTACACAAATGATCCACTATTATTACTTAAATATTAAAATAGTGAAGAGTCCCTACTTCAGCATTACATAGATGCTTACTAATTTCTACAGACAGTAAACTTGCCTTTAGAAATGTCTGTGTTGCAAAATCTTCTCCATTATACCAAATGATATAATGCTGGAGAACAGCTATAAACTGAAGCTTAGGAGGTTCAGGCTGGACCTTAAAAGGTATATTTTCATCAGACACATATGTCATTAGAACACATTGCGCAGAGAAGCTGTTGAATCTCTTTTCTTTCTTGTTTTCAGAACTCGGCTAGGCAGGTCATAGACGCACTGACAATAGTCCTGCTTCAAGATGGGGACACCTTCAAATGCCCCTTTCAATCACTGACTGCAGGGTTCCTTATAATGAAAGATAAAAGCCTCCCAGTATGACCTGATGTGTTATGGGATTAGCAAATAAATGGAATGCAACACCTAACAACACAGAAGGAACTGACCACAGCAGAGTAGCCACAACTGTTCCACACAAAATAATCAAAATACAGCTGTTAAGAAAATTCCACAAGCAGTGGTTTAGTGGAATGGCAGGATGAGTACAAAGGAATAGCTATTACAGCTGTGCAGTTCAGTCCTCTCGTCCACAAAGGGTCTGTAGAAATGGAGATCTGGATGCACTGCCTTCTAGGGTTTATGAAATCCAGCGGGATTTTATTAGTAGACATGAACTAAAATTATACACCTACATCAACCCAAGACAGTACTTTAGAGGTAAAAATAGTCCTTCTCTATCACTGGAGAGCTTGCTCTTAGTAATTGTCTGAAGAAACTCTTCCCCTTCAATTTACTTGAGCTAATTCTAAATTTGATAAGAGCCTGCATTCCAAAACTGATTATTTAAATAGAAATACCCAGTATCTAACTTTGTTGTGGACTAAGTTACGTTCTTAAGTGGTCTGTAATTCACATTCCCAGTACCACTGCTTCTATACCTTGGATCTGAATTCTAGTTACCATCTTGTTCCAGGTAGTGACAAACAAAACCACTGTTTTCTTCTAGAAACAGAATGTAAGGTATTAACAGAACAAAAGAGAAAAAATGCCTAGAAAGACGACAAGTATAAAATGTGACTTTCAGCTGTGTTAAGTAACAAGTAAATTTTAAAAATGCAAATACAAAAAAAAATGCAAACAATAAAAATACATTTTAGAAATGTGCTGAATGTTTCCATATAAACGGAGAGAGACAATCAACACATTCTCAACTGAAAACTTACCTTTTAAAATAAGGTTTCTGAAATCCAGAGCAGCCAGGAAATGCTGACTCCACTCTCCGTGATGCCCCAATATACACTATTCTGGCATACTCATCATGGAACCCCAAAGCAGACTGGAGCCAGGATATGGACATATGGGGTAAGGACTGAACTTTATAGGGGAGGTTTTGTTTTGTTACACACACACACAACCACAATATTATGCAGTTTTATAAGATTTTCTTTAATCTTTACTTTATCTCCCAGGGACATAAAATAAAGAAAATTAGAAATCTTATAAAACCATGCAATATTGTTGAAAAGGGGTGGTGGTGGAGGGAAAAAACTTACCTTACCCTCAATACGCCTGCTCCATTCTGCAGCGGGGTTCTGTGGTATGTGTGACATCACCAGTCTAGCATTTTCTAGTGATGTCACACAGAGAGGGAGTTGGTGATCTGCAGCTGCTTTGGACATCAGATACCTAAAGAAAAGAAATTCAGATATGGATTGATATTTAATGTTCTTATTAAACAATTTATGGGCCAAATGCTAGAATTTCAGACACTTACTTCAATTGCAATTTTGGCTGAGTAAGAATGCAAGATAAGATTATGTACTCATATTATACAAACTCATCTATAATTGAAAGTGTTTTCATTTTGAAAATGCTTAGAGTTGTCTTCTATAGTAAAAGTTCCTGAAAGTCAGTATCTTGTATTTTACCTTCAGCAATGTAATTCTGAATATTATACATATCTATCAACAGCTAACCTCTGATTTTATTTGAAGACTGGGACTGCATATAGTCAGATGAATGACTTGTAGTAGATTATAAAACAAATTCACTCATGACATCTGTTAATCAATTTTACCTTTGAGCATTTACCAGCAACTAATGAAAAGATATTATGTATCAGCCCCCAAACTTTAAAAAAAAAAAAAAAAGACTTCAGCTGATCACACCATGCCCTATCCTAAAATGGTATCCCATACTCTCTTACTAAACATTGCAAACAAAGGAAGTAAAAAAAAAAGCCATTAGTATCTTGCCACCAGGAGTGTCTTTATCTTATGATTTAGTCTATGAAATGAATTTTCATTCAGACACTTAGCCACGGGCTCTGATTTTCTTTAAGCAAAATTACTACACAATCATCGATGTGTTGATTATCTACCACATTTATTTTAAAGATATAAACCACAAAAACACACAATAAAGTTTATTATCAGCATGATCTTACTATCTTTTTTAAACTGACTCAGAACAGTGATATTATCCAGCACTGAACTGTCACGTTTTACTTTTCATTAGAAGAACTTCAAGATATTGACTAACTTATACTACTGTAACTTACAAAGAAAATGCACGTATGGAGTATCTTAAACTGTTTACAAAAAAGGTGTGTCCTTCAAGCTATTATGAATCTTAGTTAATTCCCTTTCTGAATCTTCTTAACTCTGGATATACAAGTATTTCTCTATTCTTCAGTGAACATCTTAAAATCAGCTGGTTTTTTGTAACTGTGTGTTGACAGGAATGCCTTGAATAATTTTTTCAACATAACATACTAACTGAACAAAATCCAAAGCACTGTGAAATGTTCTGAATATACAGTAGTATCTCTGTGACAAAAAAGTTCCAGATTAAATGTATGAGTACAGATTCATATCTTCGATGCAAAATCCACACTTTCATATTTGGAACTGTAGAAAGGTACATGATAAAAATGGCTTTAGGAAAGCTTCTTACCAAACATTTATTGGAGGGCTAGCCACATGAGTAAAGGCATGAGAAATCACGGGAAGCAAACAGAAAATAGTTCCAAAAAACTAGGCAATATAGACAGAAAAAGACATACTGAAGGAGCTGAGAAAAAAATGAAGACTGAGACAAAAATATTGAAAGCTAGTGAGATAAGCAGAAGACAGAAATACCAGAGAAGTAATTATTGTGGAGAAGATTTCAAAATTTGAAGCCTAAAATTGGCTTTATTCATTCATATTATACAACTAAATAGCTGGTTGGATTTTGAAAAGCTCCACATGCTCACTCTCTCCTCAGAAGTACAGGAAATGGCATGGATGTAAATGTGTAAATTTCAGACTCAAAATTCAACATTTTGGGCTCATATTCACTGTTTTTAAAAGATGAGGGCAAGCCAGAGAGAAGCAATAACAGACTATTTGGAAGTGACTAATGTACAAATCAAGTTTTTGGGACAAAGAATGGAAAAAGAGAGTATGTTAGATACATTACAGATGAAGATGCACAGTAACACAGAACCTAAGTTGAAATGAAAAGAAAATGTTTCAGCTGCAAGACTTTAAGCAGGTCTATTAAAATTCTGTTATTCTAAATATTTATTGGATTAAGGATCTCTTCATCTGCAGTTTAAACCTGCAAATTTTTATGCAAACACAGACTTCTCAAGACTATAATATTATTTGTTTGCATGTACATTTATGTAAACATAGCAATACAGATGAAAACAAGTATAACCAGAAACTCTTTACATGCAAAAGTCTCAAGCAGGGGTGGAAGAGGTCAGGAGAGGAGGAGGAAGGAATGGGGACAAGGAAGTCCACCTCCTGCTAAAAAGTAAAGATTTAACCCAGTAATAATTAAGTTTCCACAGAGCCCAAACGAGAAGATACAGTAAGTTTTTCCACTTTATTTTTTGTAAAGTTGATGTCTGATTCACTAAAATATTAGTAACAGCCCTAATCTATTTTTGATCATTACATGAATTTCTGATGAGCATTTTTGGGAAGTCCCTGTACCATCTTGTCTAAACACAGTTTCCCTATCAAACATTTTCAAACATATGGCAGTATTTCCCATTTCTTTACATAGAGGAACTATTTTAGAAACTTTTATTTAGTAAATGAGCCATTTTGCATTATTTTTGCCATATATTAACTGTTTCTTTTAAAGTAAAGCAAATTAATAAAAAACCTAGAAAACTGTGTCTTCTCTTAGTTTAGATACTTCCACTTCCTATGAACAAATTTAACAGTAGCCTGTGGAATTTCACAAAAAAGCAGACACAGAAAATATTATGTTCCACCCTGGACCAATGTATTCCTTTGGATAGTCTCAGTATCCTACAAATAAATTCTACAAACAAATTTATGTCAGAGGTTCTAAATATTTCTGACCTGAACCCATGGGTTTTTAACTCTGAATTTTCAGATGCACTCCAAAATACATGTTTCTGCGGGTGATACGGGCTTAGAGCTACCGAAAAGCTCAGTATGCTTCCAGCCCTTCTGACTCACCTGCTTAAGAGATACATCCACTTGCACAGATAGACATTCACCTGTCTTGGGAAGTACAACAGTCTAATTAAAACCCTCAGGAACAACATTAGAACATGGCAGAACCAAAAACATTTATATGGGACGTTTTTACCTTTTTTACTACTAAATCAAGAACGTCAGTGGGTTACAGACCTCTGCAAAATAATAAAATCTTCAATGCATTTTCTCCAAACCCTAATTAGTTGTGAACTTGGCTGGTGTCCTTTGACTAAGGACACCAGCCTTCCTCTCACCTTTGTCTGACTTTTCTCTCCCTGTAGGGAGAGTCTGGGCTCCTTCTTGCGGAAGTACTGCCCTTTATCCATTTTAACCATGTCAGCTTCACTGTGGGCATCCTGGGCTCCAGCCTCCCTTCTCACTCCTCAGACAGCTATGCTTGCAGGGAATGATTCAAATCCAATGGCACTACCAAAAGTCTGTCATTTCAGTAAAAAAGGAATCTTTCAATGTTTGTTGTCTCCAAGGCGATCTATGCTTTAACATAATTAGGATAGGGTCTAGAATTTACTGTCCTTGTCAAAACTCAGTTCATTTTACAATAAACATGCTCACTACAAAGTCAGCTTGCAAAATGATATCTGCAAAAAAGCCCAAAGTTCACTATTTGATACAAGTATCTGCAATCCTGTCAGTTTCATACTACACAATAGCAAGAAGGGATTAAAAAAAAAAAATCAAGTTCTGCTATGATATGCAACAAATACATACAACTGATCTACAGAACAACTTAATTAATTTCACACAAAACCCCAATGTCTTCAGATCACAAGAGAAGCTGATTATCTGAAAGACAGTAAAGAGATTTCCATTCACTCTGCAACTCCCACTGACTTTACCTGACACAGAAGATAACAAGGAAAAATGTCAGAAACTGATAGTTATCTTGCATACTGATCAGGATAGGAGGTGCTACTTTACCATCTCTTCTCATAAAAGAAATTACATATATTAGACAGAAGCCTTCATGGTATGCCAAATATACTGGAAAAATGTTTCAATATCACATATGTTTGTCAATTATTTTTTCATTAATACCACTGCAAGTAGTTTTTAAGCAGAATTAGGCTACTTTGCATGTCTTGATCGATTTGCTAGTTATAGCAAATTTCTAAGAGCTCACACTCAACTGAACTGCCATGCTAATACACACAGTGTAAATTTTCAGCAAACATGAGGTAAAAACGCAATAGAATCTCAACAGACTTTTTAGCCAGCATGTTCCACTTCAGGTTTATAATTGCCTACTGACTGCTTGTAAGTTCCCCCACATCCATCTATGTCAATAGTAGCAACAAAATAGACATAATTTTTACTAGAATCTAATTCGTGTTACTGTAAATTCTGTTATTTTTTCTATTAATTCCCTTTTTACTCTTTTAGTCACACTGCTTTAAAGTGAAAGGATGTCACTTCACCCGTCCTAAGGAATGTACCAAAGCAAGAAGACATTCTAGCTTAGACACTCCTTAGGAAGCCACCCTCCATCCTTTCACTAGACAGTGAACAGAGCATTAGACTGAAGTCCTTTAAGTCTACTTTCTGCATCTCCTGCTTTCTGATGTCCAGTCAGGCACTCAAATAAATAGTAAATCTGACTAACTTATTCTCTCCTCTCCCTCCTGAAATGTAGTAGA
The DNA here is from genome assembly GCA_013396915.1 of Stercorarius parasiticus. Lineage (NCBI taxonomy): Eukaryota > Metazoa > Chordata > Aves > Charadriiformes > Stercorariidae > Stercorarius > Stercorarius parasiticus. Next base: position 475,976 of record VWZL01001289.1, on the reverse strand, counting down.
TGGTAAGGAGAGGAAATGTTTAGTGGCTGAAGCGACAGACCTTTTAGAGCACCCCTGATTGTAATATCACGTACAACCTGCCAGAAATGGCACTTTTCCTGTCAAAAGCAATCCTGCTTTCTTCTGCCCCTAGATGTTCATTCCTGTCCTTAAAATGACCCCTCAAACTGTATAACAACACAAGCACAGGTATTTGTGCAACTGCATGATAAATTGCACTAGAATACTGATCTGTGTTACAAACACCTCAGCAGCAGTAAAAAAGTAGTTTGGTGTATCACAAACTAACTCTCTCATCATGCAGCTGAGCAAAGAATTTTGCTACCTTCTCTCTCATGGGGTGGCACAGAAAATATAAGCTGCCAGACACACAGAGAGTAGGAACTATTTATTTGGCAGCAGTTTTGGCTTATGTCAGTTGAAAGCATATGTGAAATTGCAGCCTCGATACAGAACCGTGGCTATAGTTCAAGAGCAAAGCAGTCAGGAAAGAGAGAATAAGACTGAGTTGAACTTCTGCTTAAAATTAAAGAACTGAGGTAAAATTTAATTTTCCTCTCTAAACAGTAATGGCAAACTGGTGCTAAGGCAAATCTCGTAATTGTTATAACAAACTCACCAATAATCAAACAAAAGTGCAAGACCTTTTAAATGGAAAAATATTACTCATAGCTAATTCAAAAGACAATATAGGTGTACAAAAGAGTACAGAACCAAACTGTTTTAATCAACCAAACAGTGAAAATCCTTTCCAATGGGTTTATTATTTCATTGTTGCAGGAGAAACCAGCAGTAATGCCTACACTTAAAATCACCCATGGCTTTCCATAACATAACCCTGTTCTAATTTGCTTTTAACTTGCCAAACAAAACTTGTTTGGGCTAAAAATCTCTCATGTCATTTGTTGCCTCATGATGATGTTCTGAAAAGTGTTAGATACCACCAGTCCAACTACCTACAAAAAATGTGGGAAACCAGTAAGTGTACTCATGTTAAAGAAGTCTTACAGCTCAGCTCTTTCATTAAAGCCTCCAGTACTTCCAAGTTCTGGAGAAGGAATTCTTTTTATGTACTCTAGAATGGCCTCTTAGGAAACAACGGTCAGTTAGGACTAAGAAAAATGTTATAAAGTCTTAATAAAAATTAGACAAGCTGTATTTCTAATACGTATTAGTACTTAACATGAGCTTTAAAGCTTCCCTTGAGGGTTCCTCTGAGTAGCATAACCTGGAATATAAAACTAAACACTAAATAATACTAAAATATTAAATACTAATACATACTAAAACTGGAATTACCGAGTAGGTTCATCATGAAGAAACATTCATATGGCTTCACCTATGTCACTATTGCAAACAAAAAATCAATAAAATTACCATGAAGTACTAAGAACACCACCATCTTCAGGTCAAAACAAGAAAGAAGTCCATGAACAGCATCAAAATGAATACCATTATATTAAAATAAGCTTTCACATTATGTCAAATTTCCATCATCAAATTAGAACATTTATTTAATAGACTAGGCACTTCAGATGAAACAAACTATTTTGCATGCTTCTGAAATTGCCACTGTCATTTTTGTCAGAGCTGAAGAACGAAAATCCGCATTTCCTCCAGTTTTTAATATCTCTAACCTAATTACACATGGTGTCAGACGTTAAAAATGAAATTCTAATGACTTCTTTTGCAAAGTGAAACCTCATTTTAGCAAGTCAAGTTTCATGAGTATTCATCTAATATAACATCTATTTCTATTTTTAAAAAGTGAATATGAAATTTGCCTGATAATTATTTTTTAAAAATCAATACTTTACTGTTTCCTTATAATCACCTCTTCAGCAGTTAATCCTAGCCTTTTTTCTTTACATAAAATTTCTAACAAGTGTTTAGAGACCCAGAATCATGATCTGATAGATTTATCCAAGCACACAGAAAGATTGTCCTTACCTCACAACTTCTGAATGTTGAATGAGTTGTATCTTAACTCCCCTGTACTTAAGTGTTTGGGTTTTTTAAGACGGTGCGATTAGAACTAAACATAGTATTCCTGCTGAAGTCATGCAACTTATTTACATAATGACATTATCAGATTTCAGTTCAAGGAGCAATTATGACATATTTAGCATTTGTCTACCCTTGAAAAAGTCTTGTTGGTATGGTTTTACTAGTAGACTAAAAGTCTCACCTATACTAAGAGTATTGATACACTGATGTGTACTCTCATTTTTAGCTTTTTCTTCTATTGTTGACATAGCCTTTCTGATAACCTTTTGACAGTCTTACCATAAAACGAATTTGCAATTTAGCAACTACAAAATAATTTTAAGTTAAGTCTGTTTTGATGCCTTTGGATATTTTAACAACTATTATGCTAAGTGTCTGCACTGAAATTAATCTTTCAGAGTCCTAAATTGCATTGCCTCTCCATATGTCTGTCCACTATTTAAATAATTTAAGAATAAATTGTTTCTGCATAAGACTAAAGGCATTCATGGAAATTAGCAGCCCAACTTCTAAGGCATAAAAAACCCAACATTTTTAACTACTACTGTTCATAGAAATGCTACAGAAATGCCTAGCAAAGGTTTAATAAACAAAACTGCAATGAAAAAGAATAAGAGTTGGCTGTAGAGGTCCATTTGAATGAGTACTATTTATGCATTTAAAACTATCCACCATCTTGATGAGAATCACTGCCTCCTCCAAAATGTCAAACGTGTTGGATTCTCTTGTCTAACCACTATTCTTTTGAGGTTTTCAGCTGCATAGACCGTGACCCAGTGTACACCGGTAAAATTTGTATCTCAATCTGGTATCAAAATCTAGATAGCATGCCTTCCTGTACAACTTACTTGAATAAAAATTAAACAAAGCCAATTTTAATAACTTAATTGAAAAAAAAAAAAAAAAAGAAGTTAGGAACCCTAATAAGCAACTTAAGAGTCAGCCCACAAGAAGATCTGTTCAGCACTGCATAGGCAGATACGAGAACTCTATCCCGTAATTGCTTGTTCAGTAGGAGTTTGTCCTCAGGGAAGAATGGTCACATGAACTACTCCTTCTAAAGTATTACCACTATCTACATTTTATTTTGGCAGTGAGAAGTGTTAACACAGTTACTGAATTTACTTATCATAAAAACATTGTGAACAGAGCACTATATACAGAAAAGATTAAGATTACAGTCTCCAGGTATCAACCTTCATGCAGTTATGGAACAGGCATAAAATCTTCAGTTGACAGGCCTCAGGAAATAACTGGCACCATTTTATACCCATACAAGAGAAAGCTTTTAATGTCACATACCGATTTCTTTTTAATGTCCTCCAGATCTTTGAGTTCATTCTCAATCTTTGTGATTAATTCCCTGAGTTCATCAAGATTAGTGCAAATAAGCTAAAAAACAAATGAACACAAACACTTGGTAATGTGGGACTTGGAAGATGTACAATGAAGTTAAATAAAATCTAAAAGCACATGTTATTACTTAGTGCCACCATTTCATTTTTATTTCCTTATAGCATTTTTAAGACTTTTTGAAAGGAATAAGGAATAACAAGAAAACACTTCACTCTTCAGACATAAATCATATCTCTGCCTGTAAACTTCCATTTCAAAAGGTGGGTATTTTCTTAAAACTTCTGTGAATGACAACTACCAAATGTGTCTCAAGTACAGTAATGAGCTGGAACAGGTTTGAGTACCAAACTACTCCCTGGTGAATTGAAGTGTACTAGCTTTGGACTACGCTGTGGTGATAACATAATTAATGCTTGTTACAACATTTTCCTGAATGTAACTTTATACAATTACATAGAGTATTCCTGAAAGACAACCTAGCCATGTCTATCAAATCTCCCTACCCATCTATCTTTTGAAAAAGTATTATATTCTTCTTATGCCTGTCTTTAGAAAACAGCTTTTTACATTTTTCCTTTCAGAATATGGACGCTATTTTCTTGAAAAAATCGTCAAACAAAAGTAATCTGTATGTTTTGGCTTACCATCATTTAGAGCAATTAAAGACTGAATGAACAGGAAATTATTAGGCTGTTAGTTTCTTCCAGGTTATTGTATGTTAAAACTTTCTTCTTTCCGAACACCCTTAAGTGGAAATGTTTTCCTTACTACTGAAAACATGTTGAAATAATTTAATAAAATCAAATCCAAACAGAAAAAACAACCACACAAAAAAACTTTTATGATAAAACTGTTAATTTTTAGTTGTTTTTCCCCAAATCAGTAATTCATAATATATTTTTACTTCAGTTACATGAAGTTTTAGATTGCAGCAAATTCATACTAAAAAAACCCACCCTTTGTTTCACTATTAAAATACAGAAATGACACTTTTAGCAAAATACATAAATTTCAGAAACCCCTAACATACATGCTGTTATTTTCATAACACTTGTGTACATTTGAGAGCACTGGGAATTTGTGTGACTCAAGATAAAATTTAGAGTGTTCACATTTATCAAGTTTAAAATAGGATAAGGAAATTGGCACTGTCTTGCTGCAGACAATGTATGTAAAATTAACTTGCAAAAGGTTTCTCTCTTACTCCAGAAAATAGTATTACTACGTGTAACTCTACTGGGTTCAACATGCATGTCTGTCCTGCACTTAAAGTTCCAAACACGTAAGAAGTAAACTGGAAGCAAAATACTAGCTCTTCTTTTCCCATCTGGCCTCCAAAGAAATCCATGATACTGTATTACTGTACAAAAAAGTGGAAGTTTGTCACATCAAGCCCTTGACAAAAGTCAATAAATGCATAGTAAAGATTTTTCCCTATGCAATTTTAATTCTCTCCTCTGATAATTCAGTTTTTAAAATTTATTACTGCTTTTTATTTTCTCCTATGAGACATGTTTAATTCAGTGTACCATGGATCAAAGATAAAGCACAACTAGGAACCAAAAAAAGATACTGTCTTCATTTACCAGAAGCAGGTGAATTTCTCACTAGGAACTCACTTTTAGAAAGGCAAGTTTGCAAGGAGAAGGATGATTTTGCTATTGTTAGTTGAATGCTGTCCTGGAAACACCAGCTCTATCTTTGACTGCCATAAAAAGCTCCTATATGTCATCACGCAATTAATGTGGCCAAACTTTTCACAGGTCCCAGTCCTGTTTCTCATTTTCAGAAGTCACTTGAGACATGAGGATCCGATTTGCAAAATTGTTAGTGTGCATCAATCCAAACTACATCAATGGGAAAACCAATGCAAGTATATAAAGTTCAGTTGCCTTGGGGCTGGGCGTGACAGGGAAGAATAATCAAATCGCTAAGTCTCAGCTTTCATCGGAAGAGGTGTACATTTGAGGCTAACATCTGTGTTTTTTACTCATTGGTAAAACAAGGAGGGTAACAGCAGCTCAGCTTAGAGTATTTACTGTCAAAATGAGTTTAGCATTTAAAATACTCCAATACTGTACTGAAAACCACTATAAAAAGGTTTAAGAAAAAATTACGCTTCTTCGTTCACAGTAGGATTTGAGATGAGGTACTAAAGATGTACACTGATTGGGAAGAAGCTATTTCTAAAACTTCTCTCACTTGGTTATCATTTCCCATCTTACATAATGAAGCCAGCATTTTGAAGGAAAGATGAAAAGAACAGTAATAAAAAAAGTGTAGTGTATTTTGTATGATCATTTTCATATGGAATCTAGCTGCTATTTCTCACAATGAGACTCTAATGTATGTTTCAGTGTTATGTGTTCATGGTTGTTAATTGGCTGAATTTAGTAATTCCATTTCCTGCAAACACTGCCTTTCTAAATTGCTCTGTACATTAATGTGAAGGCAAAAAGGAAGGTATTAATGTTGCGATCTAATCATCCTGTCACATTCCAATAGCTCACTGGTAGTTTCACATACTGCTCTTGAAGATGCCTTCTAATAATCTATCACAAGAAAAAGAATCTAAAGAGGAAAAAAATGTCTCCTTTATGACTTATCAGAGGTAGTGAAAGATTAGTCCCTATTCTCTAGAACACTACATGGTGTCTTAAAGATTCAGGTTATAAATATTTCCATTAACGTACAAGTCATGTAATTAGTTATGTACATGCTAACTACAACACAGACATTTTCACATCAGGCACAGTACTTAGTACATATGATCTTAATTTTAGTAGACAATAAGCATTCTTTTTTTCAAGTGAATACAACGGAAGCTTCAGGTATTCAGTATTCCTGTAAATTTTCAAAGTCAGTGTTCAACTTTCCTGTTAGGATACAATCTCAGATCTCAGTAATCTCTCAAAGACCCTCACTGACTCCTAGAAGTTCAAGGAGGAAAGACAGCAAATCTCCCCCCACTTTTGTAAGGAAAGCCATGGGGGGCCAAGTCCTATTCCAACTTGGGACTCTCCTGTGATCCATTTCTTGGAATTTATGAACTATTTATCATCGTAAAACCGAGTCTAATCTGTGAATCTATTCATAAATACAAACCTAGTATAACCCCCCCGAGCACTGATGCTCCCTCCTTGCCCCTCTTAACTTCAGCCAATCTTTTAGCATATTTTTTACTAACTCTAGTGGGGTCTCTTGCTTTGGGTTATCTGTGTAATGATTGTAAGCTATACTTTTATTACCTATGAATCTGCACTTTTATTGCTGCCATATCCATATGGAAAATGTTCCCTTTCAAGATCTGTATTTAATATAAAACATGGCTGATAAAATTGAAACAGTTAAACAGAAAAGCTGAAGTTAGCCCAGTTCTTTACAATGTGTGCGTTTCTTTTTTCCTTAGTTATAATACATGTAGGTCTATACGGCTATATGCGTATATATGTGAGGGAAAAGGAGGGAACACTGAGATAAAGCACTTGTTACCAAACCTAAATGTACTTTGTAACTGGAAATAAAACCCCAAACCCACACATTAGTGTCCCTTCTCTACAGCAATATAATTTGTCGTTTCATTAAAACATTAATGAGCAACAGTAATAATAAGTTTAGAACTCAGAATTTCTTTTAAAAGGAAATAATGCAACAGCCAACTAATTCACAATCTATGAATCTGCAAACTTACTTCTCAAATAATTTTCAAAATATTAAAAACAGTACAAGGTTTTTGTATGGTTTTATTTGGTAAAGAGGATTTAATTTGCATCTGCTTTAGATTTGCATTTGTTTTTTGTTTTGTTTTGTTGTTTGTGGGTTTTTTTTTTAAAGCAGCCTTGAGCTAAGAAATTAATATAAGGTCTGAAATCACATACAAAGAAGGAATAATGTTCACTGACCTATGCTTTCACTGCTTTGTCCTGGACATTCAAACTATGATAGAAATGAAGAAAATCTGTGCGCTATGTTTCCTCAAAAGGTTGTTTTACATTAGCATTATAAATGTTAGGATTAAGTAGTACAATTATCTTCTGATTTTTTTGTAAATAATTTATTTTAATGTATAATTTGGGGTCACTGCACATATGAAAAGATGTATTAATACTAATTTTCTCAGCTTTGATGTCAAGTTATGATTTTCAGGTAAAGGATGTATACTTAAATACAGGATCTAGTCTTATGAAATAAAGTGCCCTATGGGTTTGTTTTTTTTTCATGTGTAGCCTGCAGGCACACAAAACATCTTACAAGTTTACATTTATTTCTTTTCTTTCCGAAAGAACTGATGTTTAGATATGAATAGCAATCTTCTTATGGCTATACGCTCCCTTGCATACCTCACATGGCCTGTATACACTCAAGCTGTCTTACCAAATATTTAAAAAATACACTCTCACCTTCAAACCGTTACAGAATTTTATCAAGTTTGGCCATCCGTGTACGTGGAGCAGAGTATCTCCAAGCATACTTTACTAGGCTCTAATAGTCTTAGTAGTATTCCAAACGTAAATGTTTTAATATTTGCCAATACTTCTGACAGTCATACCAGTCCTGCCCCTCCTCTTGAAAAAGGCAGGTTAAATTGTTAAAAAGTTCCCTGATAAGACGAAACTGCTCATACTAATCAATCTTAGCTTCACCTAAAACAGATATAAAGCCTAGCTTTGATCAAAAGAGACAGAATTATTTTGTTACATTTTAATTGACACTTTAAATAGGCAAATGTAATAACATTAATTTTACATTTAGCTAGATATGTACACGTACAGTTTACCCTGGTTAGATAAAAATTTGTGTTAAGTTTTAGATAATGTTTTAGACTATTTGAAAGCAGTAGTTTAATACTGTAAAAAAAATATTTCTAACCGTGTACATCCGTGGCATGCAGATAATGTGCTGGGGAAAATAAAATTTTTAGACACTACCTATTTCTTGGAGCTAGGAAACATTTTAGTCACTACCATTAGAATATAGAAAAAAATCAGTGTATATTTAAATATGAGTCTTTTCTCAATATTGACTGTTACTAACCAATTTTATAACAAGAAATTCTACTAGCTCCACCTGAAACACATCATCATCATGGAATTAAATGATTCAGTGTGAGGGTTTTACAGAACAATCATGATTTAATGTGGGTCTATTGCTCAGAATAGCACAGTTTGCTTTCTGGAAAAAAAAATATCGCTAAAGGAGAACTTCAATCCAAGCAGGAATACATAAATTAATTGTGACTTAGAATTGAAGTACTCTAACATTTCAACACTTCTATCACAGTACCATAAAACCACATTATCATAATTATCACTCTTTTCTTAGTGCTCTCTGGTCTAAAGGTCATACGCAGAAAAGGAGTAAAAGTTGCAAACAAGATGAGCACAGGAGCCTAAAAATTTTTGGAAGTGTTTCAGTAAATCAAGCTAGATTTCAGTTCAATGACCACAGTGTCACACTTCATACAAAACCCAAGTAATCTTACCCCAGAAAATTATATCTACCTTAAAAATCCCACAAACAACTCCTAGTTTTTACAGGTTTTGTCCTGTAACAGATTTATGTGGGATCTTAAACAATACTGCGAACCAGTGTGTAAGCTGCACATAAAGCTAAAACATCCTCTACAAAGAAAAGGTGAAATGCTCTTTTAAAAACACTATCAGATTAAACCTTTTGAAATAGAAGACGGAAATTCATCTTTGATTAGGATTTTCAAGGTCTCTATCAGAAATTAAAGAACTTATTTTACAGACATTTAGATTTCAAGTGCTTAAAGCAAAAATTAAAATAATTTACCTGAAATTCTGGTATGGTAGACTTTGTGACACCTTTCCTCTTCTTTGTGATTGCTTTTTTAGATACCGATTTTTTTCCTTGTAAGATTAAAAGAGAAAAGCTTCATAATGCTGTTTATTGTACTTCATTAATAAAATCAAATTACATACAGACTTGAAAAGTTAAACTATAACTAACAGATGGCTGACAGTAAGTCACGTAAACATGATGCATCAGAACTAGACTCAGCAAAAGAAAACATTAAACTACAAGTATCTGTATAGGGCAGTCTCTGTGGGGGGAAAAAAAAAAGAAAAAAGGGAAAAAAAGAGAAAAAAGAACAAACCCACTACAATGCTCATAATATACCACCTAAACATTTAAGTCATAAAAGAAACATTCACAGCACTGTTCTGAAAGGAGTGAAATCCAGAACTTATGCCACAAACTTAAGAAATATAGCATCTTACCTGCAAGATTTGCTCTATGACACTGTAAAGTGAACCACACATTATGGTCTTGGACCTCTGTATCTGATACTAAAAAATACCCTCAAAGCACAAGCAATATCTAGAAATCCCCAAATGAACATACTGAAGTTACCAATGAAATCAGATTACTGATTTGTTTTTTTCCAGCTGTGGCAAAACCTAACATTTTAGAACAAAGCAAACACCTTCCGATAATGGCCTTCACACCCAACTGTGCTATATAAGAACACAGGTGTAACTAAAAACCTTCTTGGAGGGAATGCAAGTGCTTTACTGCCTATAGTATCAGGGTTCACAAGTCACATACAATTCTCAAATCAAGAAGCTATGTCACCAAGCCATATATTCCAGATAGTGGTGTTTCTTATATGGTTATTTCTATACGCACATGGTAAATTAAAACAAGTCCACTTTTGACCTGCTAATTCAGATCAAAACCATCACTCTAAGATTACTGCTGTGCTCATATAAAACCAAATCAAAATAAAACAAAATATCACATAAAGCATGTGGCATTTGTTGTCAGAATCATTACAAGCACTTGGTAATAACACAAATGCAGGCAGATTTGATATCTATATTAACAAAAATAATGGCAGGAATTGCATTTAATTTTTTCCTAATAGATGCTTGCTTGTGTGTGCAAATGAGTATGTACATATACATACACCTATTTGTAGATGCCTAAGCATCAATATCTTCAGTTTATCACACTGTGAGTTTCCTGAACATCCTACCTGAATCTGAAATAAAACACACTTAAAAGACAGAGCACAGGGCTCAAAAGATATAATTTGAAACTCCACATACTGAACACGTAACAGAATTTAAAGAGACCTCAACTACCAAAAATAAACACACACAAGATTTCACATTACAGAACCAGTGGTAAAACAGAGAAGCATGTTTATTAGAACAATGACCCAAATGTTTTGACAATGGGTCCACATTTTTCATATATATTTTATGAATCCAGCTGCATTGAAAACATAATTGCTAACTACTGAGAACAGTGCTGTCCATTTAAGAACTAAAGCAGACATCTAATATAAGTTTTTTTAACAAACCGAGTCAAAAAGCAGTCTGGTGATATGGTGGTTCCTTGTTAGAGTCCTGTAGAAGAATGTTATCTGGCAGAACATGAAGGGATAAAAACATGGGGCAGCTACACTGTCTTGCTTCTTCACAATAAGAAAGACTTGAATATGACTAAAATGAAAATTTTCATTTTATTTGAATATTTTCAACACACTTTGCAGCAAATATTTATTTTAATATTTTGAGCATCAACATCAGGTGCTGTATGATGCAGTGTACTTCAAAAAATAACAGAGTTAACAGAAATATACTCTTTCCCCCAATATTTCCTTCTGAAAAAGGGGGAAAATTTGTTAGGAAGAATTACAATTAATTACCAGAAGAAGAAAGCAAATATTTCTTCCCTTGCAGCAGCATGTGAAAAGCATGCAGCAGGGAAGACACGGGACAACAGGCAGAACAAGCTTTAAAAACCTGACTAGAAGCACATGGAAAGTAAGTCTTACCTTCTATGTAAACTGAATCAAGGACAAAAAGTCTTTGAAAGTAGAGTATGACATATGGATTATCATAAAGCATACCTACTAGAGTATAGGTACTATAAGACACAATTCCCAGGCTAACATCTGGCATGAACTAAGAATATATCAGCACAAAGCAGCACCACAGTCTCCCACTTTGTGACTATACCCACCACTTACGGTGCAGGCACACATCACATCCCAAAAAGTAGCAAAACACTACAGATATTTGCACAATGGGAGAGAATTAATATATACTGCAAAGTAACTTTGGCAAACTCATCTTCTACCGTTATAACATCCTTATACCAAATTGAAATTCACAAGAAGTTATAGCAATAGTATTGATAATCACTCTCTTTTAAAAAAAGTTATCTCTGATTTTCCAAAAGGAGTATTTCTCGTTTGCCAGCTTTTAAAAGAAAAATTTTCTTTAATAGCTTTTCAAGGAAAAAAACCCCAAAGATGATAAAGGAAAACATCTATTTAGTATTCCTGAGACAATGCAGCTGCACCTGTGTCCAGTTTCCAAATTGACTTTAGTTCTTAAAAATATTACAATTCACTTACCTGTAGGTGGTAAAATCTTTGGACAAAATTGACCGACGATCAGATTTCCACAATAAAAATCTATTGAGATCTGCTAGTTTAGATTCTCAGATCACAAGCTGACACATTCAGCAAAACCAGCAGCAATGGTAAGGGATGTCAGCCTCTACCAGCTACTGGCGCTGTCGCATGTAGCATAACCATGCAAACGCTTCATCCATGCCACCACAGAGCAGTCATTTCCCTTCAACTGCCAGGCTGAGGCGCGTATAGATTTAGTATGGAGCATAAAATGACTAAGGGGTGGACAGGTACCAGCTGTTAGCAGCAACTTCTCAAACCACTCCATTGAGGTCTGCTAGAACTCCTTTGCCCATAATCCAAGGTAAAGAGACTATTTAAAATAGATTAAATAAATAACTTCAGCAGATAAAGTAATGTTTCTGACAGCAGCTAGATGCATTTTGAATCACAGCACCCCAGTACCTTTCAGAGTACACTCAATGCACAAATGTATTTTATTGCTGACTAAAAGCAATCACTATTAGAAAAAGACACCTAGGAAATAATGAAGGAAAAAAAAATATTTCTAATAAGGAAGCTCATAGGCATTATCTCTTCAGGTCACCTATTCCAATTCAACTCCCCCTGCTTGCTTCCCACCTCTGGTCCCCAGCTTTTACTAGCCATAATTTATAAACCACTTAACAAGAGTTCTATACATAGACAAAATAATAAAGTAATTTCAGTACAAAAATGCTCAGAAGGGGAAGGAGAACCACGGCTCAATAAATAGATTTCCATCTTTAGAGGTCTTCAAGTCACAGGTAATCTGATCTGTGACAGTCCTGCATCAAACTCGGTGACCTCCAGATGTTCCTTCCAACCAGCTTTTCCATGGCTCTGTGACTCTTTAAAAAAGGCTGGCTTGCACAGTACACATATATTAGAAACAAATACATAGGAATCAGTAATTCAGGACTGCACTGCACAGAAGGAAGATAAATCAGATAATGCTTTTGTCCAATCAATTTCTTTATACTTCTCCCTAATAATGTAAGAATGGAATGAGAAAAACATTCTTCATCAAATCAAGAGTTTCCCAAACCAAAACAACAAGTCCAAAGAAAACCATGATCTTGAAATAGCTGAAGAGGCGTTCTCCCTCAATAGCTGCAGCTACATAAAAGCCATCTTTAGGCACTAACAGTGGCCACCCTATCCAGCAACAGCTACAACAATAAATTATTTTTCGACGAGTAGAGAAATACTTACTTGGACCAGTATTTGATAAATGTTTTGTAAACATTGATAAATAAATATGTATTCTTATTTCTGTTTCCACTATAGGGAAATACTGTAATAAAGATTAAAGTTTTACTTCTTTTTGATATAAAGTTCAATTTCAAATATAGCCAAGACTTTGGGGGGGGGGGGGGGGGGGGGGGGGCGTTTTATTCCCCCTTGCCAGAATTATAAAATAACATTACTAAATTAAAAAAAAATGGTTTGTATTCAAATATATACACATCAAAACTATTAAAAAAGAAATCTACTTTGCTGCAAATGGAACCGTTCTAAAGCTAAGAAATGTCAGCCTATATTACTCCTGTGTAACCTTACATTCACCCACTAACATGATTTTACTGTGCCACAATTACTAATTACATCTCCACACTGCGTTTTCCAACAGGTTCCACATTTCAGGTGGTTTGCAGTTCAGAGAGAAAGAGACTACAAGAAATCTTACCTTAGACATAAATTGTAACTATCATCTCTTTTCCCCTCCCATGCTGCAGCAGAGGATCAGTTCTTTTTATACCACCTCCAACACTGACTGAGAGCTAAACTGTTCCTGAGATTAAGTACGGGACAACTACAGACACCTAAGGCAACAGCCCTTCCATGTTCAGTGGACAAATCAGGACTGTGCAACAAATAAAGAGTCCTTTTCATTTTCTACCAGAGAAAAAAGGGAAAATACACCATCACTTTATTCTTCAAGCAAATTACAATAAAATCTATCCAAATTGAATTTTAAATCAGTTATCTGTGGATACAAAACAAAACTCTATGTTGATTTGAGCTAATAGTTCTCTGCAATAACACACTACCAACCTGTACCTAGAGCTGGTAGCATCAGAGCCCAAAAGCTCAATTTGCACATTTCCTGACTTTACCTGCTGGATATTAAATTAAAACACAAACACTATCAAAATGCATACAATCTGCAGTAAGTGACCGTGCAGTAGAATAAAGGTTTTCCACAGTAAACTTACTTGAGCAAGCCCTTACTCATCTGTCAAAAAATCTGGAAACTGTATTAAGCAGATGCAAGTAACATTAACTTGTACACTGCCCTGTCCACCCAGACAGTGTTTGGTGCTTGAAGAATGATGAGGACAGAAACCTGTACAGTGAGTATTAGTATAAACCAATAGCAGAGGTTAGTGAAAGCACTAAAGTCAATGTGAAACAAACGCTAGTTTGAGAAAAGCTGATTTCAAACTAAGTGAACAATGTATTGGAAAGCACTGAAATATCTGCACTGTTTGAAATAGTGTATTCCAGGTTTCATGTATGACTCAGCCTCAGAGTAAAGACAGTACTTTACATAAAAACTCCCAAAACTAAACCAAAATAAATAAGTAAAATAATTCAAAGGTGAACAATTTCTACATTACTGTTTTTTAATTTTTAATGCTGAATCAATGGTGATCACAATAGGTGGAGCAGAAGAAATATGACTTCCCTGAGTTAATACTGTTTTGAGTTATCATCTTTTCTAATCTCACTCCCACAAGAGTGGATTATTTTATACTTCTGACTGATAGTTAAGAGATGGTTTTTTATCGATTTTCCTTCTACATATTTATAATTGCCATAAAGTAGTTTGTTAAACAAACTCATTGCTGAAAGTGAAAAACAAATCCAGATCTACAGATCTTTCAAGTTTATTCCTTTTAAATAACATCACTGCTGGAACAGTTCTGTTCTAAGATTCACTGGAAATCAACATCTTACTAGCCAAGAGCCCCCTTAGCTAGCTCTGAGAAAACCCTTAGATGTTATTTGAGATCAGCAGGTCCAGAAGGTGTCTGGCTGTCCTAGGTTTTCATTTCAAGCTAAAAATAAATTCCACAGACGTTATCACTGAATAGATGTGCAGGCAATTAACAAAGTTAATAATAAAAAAAACTAGGGCCTAGACACTAGTTATGAGCATCCAAAAAACCCACTAGGGAGATTTGGTGCAACTAAAACAGAAGCCATCTCAAGTAGGTTTTGTCGTCTGAGGGTGAAGAAGGGGGAATAAATAAATAAATGTTATTTTAGATCTCTTCTAGTCCTATTTTA
Source organism: Stercorarius parasiticus (assembly GCA_013396915.1). Taxonomy (NCBI): domain Eukaryota; kingdom Metazoa; phylum Chordata; class Aves; order Charadriiformes; family Stercorariidae; genus Stercorarius; species Stercorarius parasiticus. The sequence goes on along the minus strand of VWZL01001289.1, from coordinate 460,882 downwards.
GAGGGATAGAACTGCAGACAAATAAAACACCAAGCAACAGAAATGCTCTTGACATTTTTAAGTTACCTCAGCTAGGACAACATGACCCATTTATAAGTTATCATAACATAAATCATTTTGACTTGAAAACAGGAACATTTTTACAGATCTAGTAAAAGTCTTTGTTATGAACTATGATATTTGAGTCCTCGTGGCTCCTCCTTGAAGGACAGAAGTAACGTCAACCCATGCTCCAAATTATAAAGTGACAACATTGAGCAATTTTTAATAAAATTTGATTTTAATAATAATTTCTAATAAAAATGCAATCTTTACCACATATGCAGCAGAGTTTCATTTCCCCAGATGGGGAAATGGATGTTTTTGACATCAAACCTTAACTCAGTAGTATTTGCCATGATAAAATGAAGTTGTTACCCCCACCAACTGCAAGAATTCCTGTTTTCTCATTAAATTTTAGCAGCAACTTCACTGTTCTCAAATTGAAAAACTGGCCTGAAGTTTCCTGTTCACAATCTGTAAGACGCATTTTCATGCCTTTCAAAGATTTGGCAACTAGCGAGCCTGTCTTGTTTTCTCTTTTTTCTCCTAATCTTCTATCTTGCTACCAACTTTTAGGAAGTACAATGTGCAATAATCTGGAAAATGAAGCATTACTAGAGACTTTTGAAGCTTCCACACTGACACAGCTTTTACATAGTCAAAACAGCAAAGCAAAGTCTGAACAAGTGCATTAATAATGCTGGTTTACAGAAAAACCTCAGTACACCCAGTAAAACCTCAGTGGTACATGTTGCTGAAGATATTGACACAGCAGCTTAATGTAGAGCTTGAATACACTGTTACAACTTGGTGGAATACTTCATTTAATTTTCAACATGGTTAACAGGCTGCACCAGATCTAGAGGCTAGACAGCACTACAAGGAAGGTTTTACAACTCTGAAGATGAAAGTGAAGATTAAACTCCCAAGGACAGTACACCAGATACTACAAAACTACGGCCACGCTGTTAAATTCAGTTCTTCACATTCAACCAATGTTTGATTTCATAGACAAACGTAATGGTACTCCAAAGAAATAAAAAACACTGTGAAATAGACTTTAAGCAGGTGGACTGCTATAAATCTTTCAGAGCACAAGTATATGGTATAGAATTTACATCAAAGTTCTTCTAAAGGTATGTACTATATTGGTGTTTTCTATACCAAATGGAACAAGAGATTCAACCTACGCTTACTTAAACCTCCGCTTCAGGTGCATCAGTTATTTCAAGCAGCCTCTGGTCCCTCCTATTTTCTCAACCCTATGGATGTTCTGAATTTCATACAATCCCTGTTTCAAGCATGTAATCATGGAATTGTTATGCTTTTGTACTGTGCCTTGCACTCCAATCTTTGCTGTACCCTGTGATTTATTTCAGCATAGCTGCCTTAGCCCAGAGCCAACAAGCCTATCACCATTGTCATAGTGTAATTGAAGGATTTACAGCCTAATTTATGTAACTCCAGTAATAACATGTAAAATGAATGCGTAGCATATAAGTTGTTCACAGAACTGCTCTGATTCTGTCTTCCATTATACTCAGTACTACTCTGTCAAAAATACTGACACGGAACACTGCCACAGTAATAAACATCACTGTGTTTCAAATACACAGATTCAATAAAGTGGTTACATCTTCCTTTTCATACTCTGTAAGAAAACCTCATAACTACGTCAGTGCTCAAAACATGGCTGTGTTCTCCAGGAAGTTTTGCTCACAATAGTTATGAGAAGTTTTCAGTTAAAAGAACTGCACAACCACCCTATATTCATTAACAGTATCTTTTGGGTATCACTGCTACAGGAAGTCAGGAATGTGCAAATCATCTCACTAGAAACATGAACCATGACTCAAAGTTACATTTAGATGTCTTAGAGAACCAATAGTGGGGGAAAAAAAAAATAATCACCTTGTTAAAAAAAAAGGAAAGGTACTCACTTTTACATTCCTGTTGCTCTCTTCTACCTCCTGTACTTTTAAAGAACATTGTAAAGGGCAATTATGGGTATAATCAGATTTAAATCAAGTGTTTTTGTGAATTCAGAACAAGCTTTACCAAATCTCTTTCTCTATTTTACATTGTAAGGGTATCTTTAAAAAGAAGATAAAATTTCAGAAGAGCTTTAAGAAAAACTACATAGCCTTAAACTTCATGAAACATTACAAAACAGTAAGGCATTATCATGAATTCAATCCAATCCTATCCATTTCAGCCTAACAGCTGCAGGATTCACGGACACTTAATAAACATAGGGAGAAAAGCTCTTTCTCGTAATACTGTGATGTATTAGGCAAATTTTCGCCAGCAAGGTCAAAATTTGCAATGATGACGTAGTCAGAATAAGAAGGGAAATGTCTCAACATATTAAAAGATAAAGGACAAGAGAGTACCATAAGGAACAGCACCATTCATATCATGCCCAGGACAATGCCTGTCACCTGCAGATGAAAAAGAACGTATTATGCCCTCCACCTGAGTGGAAACAAACACACCATCTGAGCGTAACTTAGGCTACTAGATCCAGCAGATCAAGTAGGTAAGAGACACGGGAAAATTAAAAGTGGAGAAGAGGAATTTCCATCTTTTCTTATTGAATAGACATACGTGACATCCCCATGTGCAGTCAGGGTTGCAAAACTTGCAAACACCAATAGAATGTGTGACAGAGAACTTTGTTGCTCTTTTCTGGATTTCCACCTGCACTGACACATCTTCCTGTCTGAAACTGACAATGAAAGGGAGTAATACTATACCTGCAGTGTTCTCTGATGATGGAAATATATAAAATTAAAACCTAAACTCATAAGATTAAAATAATCCGGTACTAGTCTACAGTTACTGACACATATTCTTAACAAAACTATACACTAATTATTTTCTATATTAAATTAGCTCAAATAATGTTAAGCTCCTTATGACACAATATGGAATTGGACAAAACAGAGGTAGGTGGCATTCTACTGCTGAATTTAATATTCAGTCATGTAAAACCACAAATTAAAACTGAAAGAACAACTATTTTAACTCCCATGTTTTTAGTGGTATGGAACACTAGCTTGTTTTATAATGAGCTTCTGAAGCATATTTGGCTCCTAAAATACATTCCAATAAAGCTCAGCATGAAGCACAAAGGACAATAAATGGATAAATAATCGTCATTATAATCCTGTATCAGATCAGCATTACATGAGCCTTGGTATTAAGATATTACAAAAGCCAAACTCTTTTTAGCGCTTCAGGAAACAAAACAAACTTAACGCAAGAAATGGAGATCACATAATAGCTACACAGGTCAATATATGTAAGGTAACTGGGATAATGAAATGCCAGGGGTTTCTGTTTTCACTTTAGCATCCATGCGTCATATGCAAGATACAAAAAGAAAACTGGCTGACGGAAAGTACTCTCCTGATTCCAGTTTTGTTAATGAGCTAAATTTCTGCTGCGTCAATTAAAAGAAAGGAGTTTCAAACCAAAAGAACTGCCTGTATTTAGGTAGCATGATTAAGCGTATTACAGTAAGCACTACAGTTTCCACTAACAGTGCAGGTTTTAGTCTGGGATCTACTCAAGACCAAAAATTCTTTAATGTTACAGACTAAAAATTAGAAATTAAAAATGTGATAATTTTCACTGAGACTGTATTATAGAATATATTTTTATTATAAATACAAACATTGTGATAGCTGTTCATGATGCATTTCTTTAAAAAAACGTTCAAACTCACATGCCAGTATTTACACTTCTAACAGCACTTCAAAATTTGTCTCTTTTCATCTTTAAAAACAAAACATAATTTGTAACTGAAAAAAAATTCTGCTAACATGCTACATGCTAAATTCTGCTGACATGCTTACTACATTTAAGAACTTTGACTGTAACTCTTAAAATTTATGTTTAGATGTGCAGTGAAATTTTTTTTGGAGGGAGGAGTTCGTGATTTATATGATAAAACAGTTCTTTGGGTATACAGCAAAAATATTTGGAATCTAAATATTACTTGCTCTATTAGCTTTAGATTTCCACTCAACTCTTAGCTAAAACGCATTGGTAGCAGATCTCTGAATTCTCTTACCGTTTAGAAGACGTTTTGTTACACAGATTTTTGGTTTTGGCTCCCTGCTCTTCAGCTGAAATCCAGCATTTACCTGTCAATCTACACTGTTCTGAAAATAAGCTCATTGCTTCAAAAAATGTAATGTTTGAAGCTGTCTGCTAAAATCTAGCATGACTCAATAAGATAGCAGATCAAGCTTTACGGTGCTTCATATGACATCAAAAATATTACCGACTATCAAACAATTTGAACTCACTTAAGGACTTGGTAACTTTACTGTTTCAAAATTGTTTCAAAATTTTCCAGTGAGATAACTAAAATCTGGATCGTGTATCACCTACCCGAAACACTTAACTAGATGCTGCCCACATCTGTAATAAAAATGCCACCTGCATAAATTCTGTATCTCAACTGTTGAACTAAGTAGAAATGTCATCAGGCCCACAGTCAACGCAATACTGTTTCGTGACCTAAGACTGCACAGTTCCAGTAGGAATGACTTTAGATTCATGATCACATGTACTTACTCTGTGTTTCTTTGTAATTTGGATAAGGCAATATTATCAGAAAGGGGAGATACATTTCCACAATTGCTATGACATAAGACAGCATAAAACAAGTTCAAGCTACACTCTCTGATGCTAACCCATCAGTTAGATTCCTTCTCCTAAATATTTTTTGCAACAAACTCTTGCAATGAATTATGTTCTCTAAAGATACATTCTGCAAATGAATCATAGTTTGATCAGCAAATGAGCCTGTTTTATATGCTTGTGTTCTTGAATGGGAGACTTTCACACTAAAATTAACATCAGAAAAGTCTAATGCCATAAGGTTGTCATATTTCACAAAACAAAATGTAAACCAACTAGCCAAGAAAACAATTAAAAAAATAAAAAAACCCAGTACCCTCCTAACATTTACTACAGATGAAAATGCCAACTTACCAGACTTGTGCTTCTTGTGTTTTGCTTTCTTTTTAATTATAAACAACTTGTTCTGGATCTCAGATTTGTAAGATTTGAATGGATGAAGATGAATCTCACGCTTTCTTTGCAAGTCATCAAGTTTTCTTTGTAGATTTTCATTTAGGATATCCTTCAGCTTCTTTTTTTTCTTTTTCTTCTTTTTTGCCTGCAACTTACTTAGTTTCTTATGATTTCGCAGTGAGTTCTCTAGCATTGTTTCTTTAGCAGATTCATGGTAACTTATGTCTTGGTTGTCATTTTGAGTGCCATTGACATGCATTTGGCAAGCATTCAGTGTGTTCTCCTTGAATGGACTGATCTCAGCTTTTACTCTGGCCATTTCAGCACAACCTTGTCCATTGTCCACAGCCCTTATCTCTCCTGAACTAGGGTGACCACCCATACCAACAATCTCTCCTGAACTAACCAAATTCCTCAAGTTCTCTTTATAGCAATCAGTTTTTTTGATGTCACAGACTCTTGAGGTCTTGATTTCACAGTTAATCCTGATCTCCTCTGCAGTGACTCTAAAGCTACCTAAATGTGTTTTTTTTTCTGGACAGATAACAATGGAGTCCATACTTCTCCCTATTTCTGTCTTGGAATGATGTAGTAGCTCTTCTCTACCACCAGCACTGACCTCCCCATTGCTTTTGCTTGCATATTCATGTTTTACTTTCTCCAATTTAATACGTGACACTTTTTTAACTTTGATGGGAGGAGATGGGAATTCAGGAGCCTGAAAAGGTTTTTGTTTGTAAATCCGAACATCTGCACCACAGAACTGTGGAAAATGAACATACGCATTCTCCAAGTAGTCATAACCAAGAATTACTTCTCTGCATTCATGGATAGGCTGACCTAGCACTGCATCCTGAACATCCTTTTGTGTTTCATACACAAAATCACAGAGACCTTTTAGCAGCCACACTTTTTGGTAGAATGGTAGCTCATGAAATGATTTTTCCTCCAAGGGATTAACTTCTCCCAGGACTTTGAAAAACTGCGGACACAATCCAAGTTTTTCTGCAGAGCTATTAGGATTGTCAGTCTGCCCTACAATGGTATACCAGTGTTGTACCTTCTGTCTGAGTGCGGCTTCCCAAGTCCTGTAAGAAAGTGTAGGCCTGCGATGTAATGTAGATCTGCGATGAGGAGGACTTAACAAAGAAGTCATTATTTTAGATAAAAAAGCATTACACTGAGGCATCAGAAGACAACGTTCCAATTCATAGAATACTATTTCAGGTAAATTTAAGATCTGTTGTGCTAAACAAAGAAAATGACCAATAGCTGGAATCTCCCACATTGTCTCCATCCTTGTAGGTGCTGCTTGAGCTAAAAGTGACTTTTCCCATTCTTCTATTTCTTTCTGACTAGCTTCTTCTGCTTCTTTTCTTTCTTGCTCTCTCAGCCTATTAAAAGAAAGTTCATGCAAATTCAGGTATCAGGTGAACAAAAAGAAACTGAGAAGAAGAAAATCAGAACTACAGCATGACAAACATACTCATCTAGAAGTAATAAAGAACACAATACACAAAGTTTTAATTCAGTTTGTCTTACTTTGGATTACACAACACATCACTGCAACAAAATGGGAAATTGTAGTCTTTTATTTCTGTGACCACTAGTTCAAAAAAGGGGAAAAGGTAAGAAAAAAACCTGTCAGATATCAATAGTTTGGGTAGTTCAGATTTTTTTAAAAAATGTATTCCCTTCCCCAGTCTCTTTCTGGCAGGATTAAGTATTTCCAACAAACTATCCATATAAAAATTTCTGAAAACAAATTCCAGGTAGATCTTGCTTTCAAATGGTTGCCTTGTGGCTTGTGTCACCTACCTTGTAACTCCCTTCTGCAGTACACAAGTATACATGCCTAACTGTTAAGTGCTTCATTCACATACATCTTTTCTCCCAACCATAGGCGTGTTACTAGTTGGTTTGTAATGGTGGTCAAAAAAGAAACAAATATCAGGATGCATGAAGAATGTGATGGAAAATAACACCAGAAATAAAATGTCATTAATAAATGGTTTGCCCTCACCTGAAAAACTGTATTCAGTTCTGGTCCCCCTATCTAAAAAAAGGATAGAGCAGAAATAGTGGGTATTCAGAGAAAGAGATTATCAGTAATCAGAGGCCTGTAAAAACTTCTGAAAATCTGGGACTCTACACAAAACACTAGCAAGAGGAAACATGACAGCAATATACAAAACTAATATGATAGACTGGGAACTTCTATTTACTTTTATTTGTAAATTGATCATGAAATTTAAAGGCAACAAGTTTAAGAGGAAGAAATGCTTCCACTTCGGATAAACAATCATGCTCAGCTTACCATCTAACTTACTAGAACACAAGATAAGTTAATTTAGTTCCAAAGTGAAAAAGAGGACATCTGCATGAATCACATGATTACCAAGGGTTACTAGTAGCAGGAGGGATTTTTCTTTAATGTTGCAATAGTAAACTAACATTTTTGCCTCAAGGCATGACAAAATTCCAAAAGCTAGGATTAGGATACAGCTGTAACTAGAGGAAATTTTTTCTAGAGCTCATGCAAAGTTTCTCATATCTTTTTCTCTGAAGCTTCTATCACTGACCAATGCTAGAAACAATCACCTGCGTGTATCACTAATACGACCTGTTATTGGAATTTATAAATCCTTATTTCCAGATTGCTAACCTCCAGTAATATTTCTTCATATACAAGTAGCAAATAAATGCCATGTATCCATTCAAAGCATCAATGCCTTCCAAATTCAGAGTAATCGTATATTAAAATCTTTCTTTTGACAACATGAAGCTAATAGTGGCTCCTAGCATGAAGAATGTGTCTTTGAAGCATTGATTATTGACTAGGTATCTCATAGTGTAAAAAATGCAACAAACCTAGCTTAGCCCATATTTTAGTATCAATGCAGGAGATATATGTCATGACCACAAACTTAAAATTTGCATCCTTTGTGTATGCAATACAACATATAATACAGTAAGATTCCACTGAATGCTTTACCTTACATAATTAAATTAAATTTCAAGTGACTCGTTACCATAATTTCAACAGAATTTTTTAATACCACATACATGCATCCTTGTTATTTATGTACCTATCAAATGCAGAAAGACAGATTCATGTAAAATATAAAATTAAAATGCAAATGCAAACAGGTCAGTAAATTCTCAACTTCACTCTCCCAATGTAGCAGTAATTTAACCATATAATGGATGGGATCTAAAGACAAAATCCCACTTTGCAGCACTAATTTAAACACACAATGAACGTGATCTAATGACAAAATCCCGTTTGCCATTCTAGCTGAACAAACCAGTAAATTCAACAATACAACTTGCACAGGTAAAGTCAGCATTTTTTTTAATTCTGACTTTTGTTCTATTTCCATGGATTAATAAATAAAAATAAGTAATTAACAAGTGGGACAGAGGAAGAAACTATAGTAAGTAAAAAGCGTTCTCAAAAATAAATTTCAAACTACTCCTGAATCCCACTCCCTCCTAAGTGTAAAACATACTTCCAAATAACCCGCTGCCTCCAAAAGGTGTGAACTCTATTAAAATAGTATGGAAATAAGCTTAAATATGAATAAGTAGACAGTGAGATAGAACATCTGCAGAAAAAAATCACATTCCAGTATTGTCTAACACAGGCTGCAGATGATGTAAAAATATTGTTTTTGCAAGCAGTTTTAACTTATCATCAATTAGTAATTTAAATTAAGGTAAAATTCTCAAAATAAATACAATACCCTAGATTCACCTCAGTCTCGCACTTCATAAAATAACAATTATTATAGTATTTTAAAGATGTTTTAAAACAGAAAAACATACATTGTTTCACCTGCAAAAAGTTTCCCTTTTTTTTTTTTAAAGCTATAATTTTATCACAACATCTGTAGTCCATTCTCAGTAGACATTCAAGAGAAAACGTAAATAATAGCACACTTTCATATCTTCATTATTGAAGTCTTCCTACCAGCTGCCCATCTTTTGGAGGGCATAGTTTTTTCCTGTGGTGTTTTTTTGAGAGAGAGGCCGGGGATGAGGCTGGGAGAGCAGGTGGGGCAAGGGAGCAGGAGTGGAGGGGAGACAGAGAGAAACATTTGATATTTAGCAGGACAAATACCCCTACACTGAGAAATTCTCTGGACAAGCATATTTGGCTTTTATGCTGACAGTAATTGTAAAAAAAAATATGGTTGCTTCACACTTTTATTTACATTTATCAGGAATACGTTTGCAGACATGTATCGTGTTTACAATAATAACACAAAACTATTCTAAGGTCAGGCTGACATTTCCAGACTAACAAAGGACAAACATATTCCTAGAACATGTCTGCAGCAGATAAAACCATGGCACCTGACCTTAAAACTCATTGGACATGCTCCCCAAGTAGAGATACTACCTAAACCAGACTCCTGATATAACTCCCCACTTTTCTTATCATTTTCTTCCTTAAGACAACAGACACGTCTCACCAGCTAACTCCTTCTCACTTGCAACAAGAGATTTCACTTGGAGGGGAGAGGCGGCAAAGACCAGACTGTATTTTTTTCCCCCCACCTACCACCTTCTAACCCACTTAAGTGTTGAGTAATTTTTCACAGGTATGGCATTGGAACTCTGATGAGAAGGTACAGAGAACTGTTTTAATTCTACGATAACTTGTTCTTATAAACTTTCTTTAAAAAAAAAACCAAACTAGAAAGCTACATACAAAATAGCAATGTTACTTATTACGCTAAGTTAAATTGAGATTTAATAGTCAGAAGATATTAAATTTGGAAATGCCCATGTGACCTTAATTCTGTACCTGTTATGTTAAACAACTAACTTGCAAACAGAATTGGATTCTTAAAATGTTTTAATGAACATATCTGAAACTTACCCCAGGATCATGTTTTCAGAGATGGTAAAGACATGGAGCTGCCTAGCATAATATTCAACAAACCAAAGTCATACAGATACTTAATTCCCATTGAAATCAACCATTTAATCACCTGGCATTCACTGGTGATTTTAAAAATTTCAGTAGGACTCTACCTCTATGTTTTGGTATCTAAATGCCCCTATATAGGCAAGTATTTTCAATTATATAATAATTATTTATTGTTAACTAATATGTAAGCTAGTAGGTATACTGATATGTTAGTTAATTAGCATGTAACCAAGCAGCCGAGTAGAACCTCCTGGAAATGTAACTAATAATCCAAAGAAGATATTAAATATTCTGATAATTAGAAAAATTGAACAAAAGGAAAGTTTATAAACAAGATTGACATGAAAAGTAAACCAGACAGCTAGGGGCCGGGGTGGGAAGTACTTTTGCTGCTGTACAGAAACTATTAGCTGCAAAATAGTGAAATCAGCTTTGCAAAGACATCTGCTCAGTTTTTACATATCGAGCCTACCATGATGAATGTATCACTTGGGGGAGGTTATAAAACATTAAATAAATAAAAAAATTAAATACATTATGCAAGATATGGATAAACTACAAGAAAGAAAAGGATAACTCTACAAAGGATATAACAAAAATAACAAAAGGAATTGGAGTAGGATTGCCATTAGCTACAGAAAAGAAGATAAAACCCCACACTTCAGGATATTCTTCCAAAATATGCAGCTGAAAACAGGCTCGTAAAAATCAATTTCAAGAATTTTGGAAAAAAAAAACTAGAAGTATTTTAAAGATTTCATTTGCTGCAGTTCTTTCTACTTATCATAAGATGCCTGTGCTTTACAAGAGTATCTAAATATCCAAAGCAAAGGATTAGATATTAACTTGGACTTCCACACACAATTTCTTTACGTATTAGGCTAAGATTTGTAGAAAGCCACTTGCATTTGCAGCCTTACTTATCTAGGGCTGAAAGCATGTAACTTCTAGTGAGGCAGCTAAACAGTCTAAACGAAGGTAATTCCTAGCTAGAAAGTACAGGTATACCGAGTGCTTAGCTGGACAGCCAGAAAGTGAGCACTTTATGCTCCTGATAACTCACCTGCAAGTTGGGTGAATAGGAGGTGCTGCCTATCCAAACATAACTGATTTGCCAGCACACAAGCAAGTTATACTACCACACTATTTTATGGGGAAAAAGAGCAGCAGAACAAGACCAGGAGGAAGGCAAATTTCAGTACGGTAGAAACTAAAATCCTAAACGGTTTACCCACTCATTTGAGTTGACCATTACAGTCATTCATAATTATACTCTGACATAGGATACCCTATATTACAGCAACAGATTTGGACAGTCATTCTTTTACAACTGTGATGAAAGGCTAAGTGAAACAAGCAATAATAATAATAATCAATAAAATACTCTGTATCCACTAAAGTAGCACTTTAGTTCTAAGAATCATAGAACAGTTTCATCAAGTTCAGTGATCTAGAGCACAGAGTTGAATACAAATTAAGAGAGTTTTACCAGAGAAAAAATAACCCTAGTGATGTTTGCTTTTTTGCGAAGTATGAGGTGGAAAGAAAGATTCACTCATTTCTAGGGAAAAGGTACTGGCTAACACTGAAGTCAGCCAAAACTGTACGACTTCAAATCTGTTGAAAATGAAGATTACCTGCAAAATGAGAGTGAACTGGTTATATATGGGAAAAAAGCTGGAAATATTTTGCTTCCTAAAGCTAATACTGTCTTATCACCATGTTCCATGCTTCAGACACAGTCTCTCAAGTTACTCTTAAAGTATAGAAGCTTATAAGCTTAATCTTCCTCAAAGTGAAACATATCACAATCAACATTAAGCACTGCCTGGAATTATATACCTCTTCAATTTATGAAAACCACAAAAGCCCACAGAGTTAATTATATGCACATTCTAAATTTATTGCCTAACTGACAAGCTCAAATGCCACATCAGTGAGATAACAGGAGTGGCACTGGCAGAAGTAATTTGCTTCTAGCTATCAGTGAGGGAAGTAGTGACAAGATCACAGAATTAGACTGTAGTTAGCTTTCTGGTAGTTTTTAATCTCACTGTTGCATGGAAACCAGTCCAAGGAGAGGCATGATAAACCTTGACTGAGCTAATAGGAAATTGCTGTGGATGCTTTCAGTTACTATTAACAGTTTCATAATCCTGAAATAACAGCAGCCTTAATTTATTTTAAAGCTTACACGACTTCAGCAATTTTTCAATGACGTTGTAAACCAAAAACTAATTTCTTGATTTGTGGATGCACTGTATTGAAGTCCTAGGTCCATTCATGAACTTAAGACAAAGAGCACCACACTTATTTACCTAGAGAAGCCTTAAGGAGCTAGCCCTGTAGAGAACTAGGAATACATAATTATTCAAAACCAAAACAGAACAGCTTTTCCTATTACCTCTTTTCCTCTTTTGCTCTCAGCTGTTCCTCTTGCCTTAGAACCTGAACCATGACAGACTCAAACATGCCTGTTGACAAGCCTACTAAATTGCGAGGTGTGGAACGACGTCTTGTTGAAACGCTTGCTGTTCCTTTCTCATCTTCCAGCCCATAGCATCCTCTAGATGTTACAGCTATCGATGTTTTCTCTCTTAAATGCCTAGAATAAAAAAGCAAGCCAATTCACAATTACAATTTCCCTTACCAACAGCACTTCAGTGCCTACACTACCAACCACAGATCAAGCATACTTACAGAGAAAAAAGCAGTTACTTTTCCTCTGCCATTTTTCCCACTTTGAAAGTTCCTTTACGAAATTTTAAACTTAAAACCAACATGCTAACATGAGCTATGTTTTCACATCTGTTAAAAATGGTGGAGATCTATCTCAAGCAACTGAATATTATTTGAAGATTGAATTTTCTATATTAATCCATAAATATTTGAAAGTAAAATACTTCCACAAGACCTGAGATAAGAAACTATCATTTTCAGAAGATACTTTAAAATATTTGGGGAAAAAAAGTGCACTTGTTGGTTTGGGTTGAAGGAGGAGGGAGTGTTAAACAGCAGTTTAGTTTCATTAAAAATTAAAAAGATGAAAAGCAAAACACCACAAACTTGGTTGTAAAGTTTACATTTCATCTTACACTGCTTTATAGTCCTTCAGCAAAACCAGTATGAGACATAACACTCCATTACACAACGTCTGAAAACATTTGAGGGGAGGGGGAAAAAATCCAACCTCGATTCTAAGTTAACTTTCTATGGTTTGTAATATCTGAGAATCATATAACCAACATTGATTGCTTCCCTTGAGTCACTTGATGGTGATCATTGAGCTAAATGCTGCTCTGTAATGAAGCACGGATGATTATTCCAAGAAGTAGTTCTTGAATTTCATTTTACTAATAAAATTAGTTACACACATAAAACAAATCTATCTGAGCAAAAATTGAAAAGGAACTTTGAGAATTCTAGATTCCATAACCCTTTCTATATATAGTTCTTAAAAACTTCTACCAAGCTAGTGTACACAGACAAATTGAAAAACTCTTTACAAATCTCTGAAGAGTTAATATAAGAGAAATTCACTATGTACTGAGGTAGGATTATTTTTAGTCAGTTTAATATTTCTTAGTATTTATTTGAACAAAGACTCTGCATTTGTGAAAGAATGACAACAGCAATTGAACTTTTTTAGTAAATACATATATCGCTATTTGATGACACAATACATAAATTGACCCCACTTTCTTATGGAGTTTGTAATAAAAAGGCATCGAGCATTCTCAGATCCTACCTAATCCAATGAGCTGTTATAATTCAACAAAGAGCCTTCAACAAAATGCCCTTCAATTCAATACAGTTGAGATGTTACAGTCACACAACACACAGAAATGAACTTGGCACAAATCTTCCGAGCTGCATTTGGTTACCTATTTATTTGCCAGCAGTAACTCTTTTAAGGCAGGAATTCTGCTTATTTAAAAAAAAAAATAAAAATAATCAAGTTTTACTCCAGCAAACTAGCAACATTCTAGTCCCATTAGGTTCAGCTCCTTCCCTTCCGCTCCCAAACTGTCCTAAAACTGCTGTTACACAGAAGAAGTTCCAAACACAGTGTTGCTACACCAACACAGAATACATTAACTCTGGCGTATTCAGTTGAGTCCTGCACCACACTCCTCAAGTGTTCCTACTACACAAGCAAGGTTCTTCTTACCAGCTGGCGGCTAATGCTCTATGTCACTAGCAAGTTTAAGGTTGATGGACATGCACAGCTTTACACATTTCCTAATACTGTTCCTTCTTCACCTTCACCCTTTGCCAAAAAATCCTCCTGGTTTTTACATGCAAAATACTATGTCACTCAGAAGACTGATGGACCTTTCTTTGTAAGAAGCAACCATTGTTTTCTGAATATGACCAAACTAAGCCTATGTCAGACTCATAAGAAACCATGTATTTCAGCTGTGATTTATGCTGGGCTTTCTACTATACAGTTTGACAGCTTTCTATGCTTCAGCTGCTTTGGCTGATAAACAAGTTCCTGCCAGGGACTTATATTTAAACATGTCACAGTTTCCATTTTGCCATTCAAGACTATAATATGCCAAGCACGATCTTTCATTTTATGATTATCAAAAAATATTCCAACACTAAATCACCCATTTCAAAGCAGATACTCTGGCTGAAGATTTTTTTCCTACTTATTTGGAAGACAGTAAAAATTTCACAGACTGTAAAAATCACAATTTTAATGGGACTGTTGTTTATATTATACAGAGTTTGGGTAGTTTCACTTGCTTTTGACAGCATAAAGTAAAGAAAGGAGCATTTGACATCTTGTCTAAACAAGTGTGCTTCCATGTTCATAAAGCCTTCTTTCAGAAGGAAAATCTTAGCCAGGAAATGTTGTACCCTATTTTGCATTTTGGTATTTTTGGGTTTAGAATCTCCAAAGCATTTTGAGTTCAGATTTGGATAGTTCCCAGTAGGAAACATTCCTCTTTGTGGAAGTACTGAGAGCTCAAGAGAACCATTGAAATGCGGTTTATTGTGTTTTTTTTAAAAACTATTCAAATGATATTTTTTACATGAAGAAAGGCACCCTCCTGATCTACTTTACGTAAACAGCATCTGGCAGGGCCCCTATAGAGTTTTCTACACCTACCGGGACAGCAGTGCCAACTTCTGTTCCAGCATCATCTCCAGCTTCTGGGCCTGTCTGGAGAGCCAGTGATCTACACCATGCAGCCTGTAACACGCCTCCAGCATCAGGCGGAAGTCACCCACAAAATCTGCTATGCCTGTGTACTGCCCACTGGAAAATTTCTCTTCCATCTTCAACAGACACATTCCAGCTGGCGACTGCTGAGAAGAGTGACTGCTGTTGCGACCGGAGAGGGAGCCAGCTCCTTCTTCCCTGATGGATGACTGATCCGCAAGGGGCTTCAAAAACGGTGCTGTCAGCGGCCGGTACTTATCCATGAGAAACTCGCGCAAGATGCGGTATCCCTGCTGCAGCTCGGGATTCAGGCTCTGCTCCCAGGAGCAGCCGCCGCTCTTCCCTCCCGCATCATCTCCCTCCTTGTCCGGCTCTTCCTCCCCGCACCGAAGACGGATAGTCGCGGGCCGATCGGACGGAAGGTCTCCGCCCGCGGGCTCTGCCGAGTCCATGTCTCCCACCCCGCGCACGCACAGGGCCCCGCCGGCTCCAGGTGGGCTGCCGGCCCCGGGCCGGCTCTTCAGCATCAGCTAGGGACCGCCGCGCTCCCCCTCGCCCAGCCGGCGAATCGACATCGGGCTCACCTATGCACAGAGACACGGTTCAGTCCCTCATCAACGCTCCCCCGCGACGGCCGCAGCCCTGCCCCCAGCTGTGAAGG
>VWZL01001289.1:373224-444952 GCA_013396915.1 Stercorarius parasiticus | reverse complement strand
ATCACCACCACCCCTCCTCGCCTCACAGCGCGGCGGGCAGCAGTGTCAGTTAACGGCCGGCAACAGTGACAGTTAACGGCCGTTGCGCGCACCCCNNNGGAGGGGAGGGGAGGCGGAGGAAGGCGGGCTTGCGGAGGAAGGCGGGCTTGCGCTCTTCGGGGCGGGCGGGCGGGTGCGTGTCTTCGGTCCTTTACGCTGCTTTGGAGACGGCGCGGCTGTCGATCCAGGGGCGTAATGGCATCCACCAGCCGCGCCAAAGCGTAAAGGCTCTTGTAAGAGATTTCCGCTAAGGACGCCCGGATTTCCCCAGCGTTAAAGGTGTTGCAGCGGTTAAAGTGAGGAGATTTGCTGACGCGTTCAGTTGTACCTGCTGAAGCGCTTGCCCGAGGAGTTTTGTGGGTGGAAGCTACTGGAGGCCACGTTGAGCCACCCTGTGGGTGCGCTTGCAGTGGCATTCCCCGATTTGCCCTGAGCACTGTGTGGTCCCGCTCACCCTCACAAGCGCACTCTGAGGAACGTTGCCTGGGCACCAAGGGGACCCCACAGGAGTAGCCTTCAGCACTAGGGAGACAGTTATTTACGTGCACAGTTTTTTGAGCTTGTCCACTCCAACGTACGTAACTCTGAAACGCTTAGGGTATCTTGCTAAGGGAGAGGCAATGAATGGAAGGGTGAAAAAAAATACAAGGCTGTAAAAGCTTTCTTTGATCAAGCTGTAGGGGCATTCCTGTCCATTCTGCAAGGTAACTTTCTGCAGAGATCACGCCGGAGACCTTGCTCATGATATACCAAAGACAGGCCTCTGCTTTGTTTATAACGATATGCTAACTAAAATGTTGTTTGTTTCGTACTAACCTTCTTACTGTGTGAGAAAATAGCTAATTACTGACCTTCTTAGAGTGTGAGAAAATAGTCACTGAGCTGATGTTACAGGCAGTGATAATGAGGAGACAGCAAGTAGCTATCACCAAGGATAGGATAACAAGAAGTAGTTAATCACTGCAAGGTTCTTTTATGCGTCAAGTATGTACTCCTATACCAATTAGGACAGAGCTGTGGCTACTTCAGGGAACATCCTTATCATCTTCGGGAAGCTGGCAAACTTACAGTAAACTTTTACTGTTCTGAGATGACTCAATATCTTAAAAGGATAATGTGAGGAACGGTCTCCTTATCCAAAGAACCACTGAGAAGCTCATGCTTGCACAGAAGTGTTTTGCTGACGCAGCAAAATTTGATACACATGTGCAAAAGGGCTCTTTGGTCATCCTAAAGAATACATAAGCCTAGGTGGAGGTATGTATTAGGTAGGCAGAATTATGAGAATCTTTTGTGTATAAATGGTGAATATCCCCAGTAAGGTGTGCTAGATTTGTGGGTTTCCCCCCTAGCACCCAACATTGAATAAAGCAATATCTCCTCTCTAAACTACTTTTGGTTTCAAGAGCTTTTATTTCAGGTAACAATGACAGCATCTTGATGGGAATAAATCAGACTTTGCAACATAAAGAGATGTAGAACCACTCTCCTGTTGTTACTGCATTTTCTCATTCTAAGGACACCAGGAAATTTCGGTCCCTTTCATCCTTGTTTGGTCATAGCTGGCACTGATAAATGCTTCTGTCAGGCTGTTTTTGTGGATGGGGCCTGAGCGGAGGCCGCAGGTGTAGCACTCGTGCTGCTACACTTCCCCCGCAGGCTGTGCCTACAGGACAGACATTTGCTAACCACGAGGTTAGCAAAATCCCCTCTAGCCCCCTTTTCCAACCCCAGTCTACAAAGTCTATCCCAATACAGCCTATGCATGAAGGTTGATCCCCAAGGTCCTGCCGTCTCTCCTGATCACTTACTGATATTATAGCTACCTGGTTTTATGGTCCAAAATCTCCTCCTGAATTGCAGACTCCAAAGCAATGAGGTGAGACACCTCGGAGCGCAGGATGTGGTACTGGAGCACAGGCTGCCACGTGCCTCCACATTGGAGGGAGATGGTCCTTCCTGGAGGGTCACGGTGCATTGAGACCTTAGTGACCCGTGCAACAGTTTAGCCGAGTGTGACCTTCAGGCCTGTGTTGTGCCATGCATATCCCATGGCCACAGGATAAACTCAGCCAGCTCACTGTTAGAAGAGCCAGCAGGCAGCTTCCATGTTGTACTGATGATTACACCACTGCCGTGATCTTGCCTTTATCTAAAAATGCAGCAAGAAGATATGTGAATATCCTTTCTGTTTGTCAGTAGAAATGATGAATAGAGTTGTTTTCTTTTAAGAAAATCCTCTAATAGCTTGAATGACCACAATGGGGTAGCCCTTCCACAGACAAGGTCTTTATGGTGTGCTCTCCTCAGAGGCCCATTTGATGCTGCACTACTCATGGTTTGCAGCACCTGTAGTGCTGTAGGATAACAGTTATCTATTTCTTTATGGTGTAACTCTAATAAACTGCATTTGAAATGATAATTTGCAGAGTTTGAATGCCTTTCTTACTGGCAGCATAATGGACCACCATGTCCTGGTGCAAAACAGAGGGAATTCTGTCTTGTATTTTCTTCGATAACTTATCTCAGGAAGAGCATTTGGCTTGTCTAATTCCTGCTCTAAGCTGAAGGTGGAGGGTCATCATAAGGAGGACAGAAGAGTGGGGGGCTTCCTGCAACATATGTGGAGATTAAGTCGATGGTTGAAAAAGGATGATTGAAGGTGATGGAAAGCAGCCAGCGAAGTGTCCTGGTTCTGGTGGGCATTGGGTTAATTTTCATAGGGAGCTGAGATGGGACACTTGGTGGGCTGGCCCAAACTAGCCAAACAGGTATTTGATACCATCTGAGGGACATGCCCATTATATAGCTGGGGGAGCTGGACAGGTGAGGGGGCAGAAGTCAGAAACTGAAGCTTGGGAGCAGGTTTGGGTTTGGGTCAGTGAGTGGTGGTACATTAATTGTGTTATGTATATTCCTCCATCGTTGTCTTTTTCCTCTTTCCTTCGCTGTTCTGTTAAACTGCCTTTATCTCCACCCATGAGTTTTGCCTTTTTCTTCTGATTCTCTCCCCATCCCGCTGCTGCGGGGGAAGTGATCAAAAGACCACATGGTTCTCTGTTGCCAGCTGGGGCTAAACCATTACACCAAGTAACAGTGAGAATTTGTAGTATAAAAGTTGAACAAAAGTAGATTAGACTGGCAGCTCTTTTATCAGCTTTGCAGCTTTGGGCTGTTCAGCCAGCAACACTCACTTTCTGGTACTGCTGGGTCAACCAGATGGGAAAATTCATCCAAGGAGAACTCCTAGACCTCTTCCCACAGGACACTCAATTGCTTCCCTCCTCCTCTCAATCCTTGGCCCAACAACACATAAGGCCATAGGTCTTCACAAGTCTTGAGATCAGGCCTGCCCTGGATTAATGAGGATCCACTTTCTAGTAGTCTTCAAGACAAGGCTTTTATTTCTTCAGGACTGTGATGTCCTTCTCCTGTATTCCAGCCCCATTGAGGTGTGGTTGCTTGCAGCCTCCCTGCTGTGGGACCTGCCGGGAGCCAGACACTTTGCAAGAAGTCTGCTGGCCATGGGAAATAGCAGAGGAAAAGAAAGCCTTGCAAGAGTATGGACAGTCCATCTATTTCAGTTGGACCTAACACGAACCATTGGAGGAGAGAGGGAATTGTAAGTCCCCTTCTTCTTCTTTGGTTGCTGTAGTACTGCAGCTCTTGTTCGTCAGCGCTCTGCCCTGCATGCCTTGCGGTGTCTCTCTGCTCCTGGCTAGCCATCTGCTCCCTAACGCTTACATTATACTGACCTACACCTGCTTGCAATTGCCCAAAATGTGGGCGATGTGCTCCAAAAGGTTTCTTTCTCCCTGAAATACAACTTCACAAAGACTAGAGATGGCAACAGTAAAGTTGATTTGACTTGTGTCAGCTAACCAGTTACCAGCTGTCTAAAAGCTCTCAGTGTACAGGTGCCTATTGTGATTTCTTTGAGGTGTCTGTCTTCTTAATGAAACAAAAAGAATTTGTAGTCTCTGGAACATGCAGCTTTGTGATGGTGAGACTATAATGAACCACAAAGCCAGTATCTGTTTTCCACTTTTTTTGTATTCCAAAAAGTTAGAATTTTGGTTCAATGCTCGTCCTTCGAAAGTGTTTTGTGTATCTTCTCTGCAAGTCAGGTCTGAGATAACATGGATGGTTATATCATGTGCTGCATATCTAAGTAAATAAGAGCAATTGTTTTCAATGAATGTTCAGTTGTTTCGCTTTCAACTCCACCTTTTTTTTTTTTTGGAAGGAGGGTTTGTTTGCCCGGAAGTTCATTTACACTTTCTTCAACAATACCAGGTAGCTTAATAAAAGTTGATACTTCTTGCTATACATCTGGCCTTGCCTTGAGGCTATGAGAACTCGTAATCAGAATTCTGCATACAATTCATGAACTAGTACCTGAGAAGCCACAAAATGCTATGTCCATTGATTTTGGTGTGATAACATCTCAACTATATTCAGGTCTGCCTTAGAAAACAGGTAGTTTGGCTTATGGTGATGAAAGAAATACAGATATCAAGACTACCCTCTGAAATTAAATTTCCAGTGAAGAATGGGGCCATGTACTACCAAACAAGATAATATCCTTTATTGGATCTGTGACTTGTATCACCAAAATATTTGAAAAAGGCTATTTTTTCTAAGTATGCAATCAAAGTAGGATAAAAGCATAAAAAAAAAAGTACCTGAAATTAATTATACCGGAGAACAGATCATTGTATCTATCTACAATGACTTTTATATGTTATTTTTTCTTCTGTAACAAAAAAATACATTGCATTTAATCAATCCCACAATATACTATGTACTTTCTAAGTCTTGTCACACGAGGGCACTGTTGAATAAAACCCATACCCCAATTCCTGCTTTAAGTTAGAGGTAGTACTCCATTTCGATGTAACAAGGGTATAACTGCTGAAACAAAACCAAACTTACTTTAGAAAATACGTAACAGTGATAAACGGACTTGTGTTTTACCACATTCAGTATTAGTAATAGGACCTATCACCCACATATCAGAAAAAATATTTTTCTGGATAGAGCTGATAAATTTAACACTTCAATGAGTCTTATTCTAATTTATCTCTGCGCATCTGAATTTGGTATACTGCTTTTAAAAAATTTCAGGATATAGTTTTACATCTTTTTTAACCATAAAAAAATGTGGATCTGCATGATCTTCTCTAAGACAGAATGTTACGCTAAATGAGCCCCTCTGCCTTCATGTTATCACAGAGATGGCAAGAAATTTTGCAAGTATAGTGTTATCCACAGTATCTGAGGTGTTTAGGGAAAAGTGCAAATGTCAAGTGGATAAAGGTATACTGTGAGGGAGAAATGTGAGATATGCTTGGGAAGGAATAATCTTCCGTAAGGTTCACAAAGGACAGAATGATCTTGTAAAGGGACAGAAAAAACTATCACACATCACCAGTATCCTGTACCTCTGATACGATTGTTGGGTGAGGGAACCTTAGCAGGTCATGGAGGTCAAATTCAGGGATTTAAAGTTAAGAGAGTATTTTAGGCTGGCCGTGAAAGCATCCGTGATTTCTACAGGCACCCATTGACAATGTAAATATTTACTCTTTTCCTGAAACTTGATTTGGATATTATTCTGAAGTTTTTATAGCGTGCCCAAACCTGATGCTTTGCCTTTACATTTGCTCTCAAACTGAAATCTGTTATTAGACCATAAAGGAACAGCTAATGGCTACAAATATTATATACAGTAAGATAAACTACTAGGTAAAACCGAAAAGTTTTAACTTCCTCAGTTACCTGTGGCCATTGTCTATATTTAGCAACAGATTATATGTGCATTCTCACAGATTTATACATAATTGTCAGAAAATGTGTAAAATATTTTACAGAAACTACTTTAAACCTCTTAAATCCAAAGGCCCTCAAGCTCAAGTTGTTGTCTATCCTAACCTTTTCAAGAGGACTAAAGCTTTTTTGAGAGGGAAGATATCACCATTCGTCCACTCTCAAAGAATCATTTAGGCTGGCAGAATTATAATATGCATATTAGGACACTGGAAGGTTGTGTCCTAATATGGACAGAAGCTGCCTGTTTCAGGGTGTGGGATGAAGAAAGAAGGATGATGTCTGCAGCAGCAGCAGAGAAAGAGTGTTTAGGAAGAAGAGTAAAATTATCTGTTTCTTACCATGAAGCCCTGGACTTTCTGAACCTTGAAATAATGTTATCTATTTGCTTCTGGAGCAGTAAAGGGGGATCAAAAAGTATCTTCCACCTTCAACTTCAGGTTATGCTCTGCTCTTCACATAACACACACATCCACTCAGTGTATCATTTTCTTCTTCTCCTGGCAGTATCATAGCGACTGGTTAGCTTACTATTGCCTTCATTCTGCTTCTTTATGTTCATGAACAGATTCTGCTGTTCATACATTAAACCCATGGATCCAAGATTCAATTTTCTGCTACTGATGTGACCCCCACAGTGAAATAGGAGACAGCCCACATTAAGGGTCCTTGGAGCTATTCTGTGGGGGGACTGAATTAGCACTGCCAGCAGAAACAGTTAAACTGTGTGCCCAAATAACCACATGCTGGTAAATAAAACCAACACCAAAATCCAGAAAAGACTGTCAAAGTTCTTTTCTTTTGAGGATCTTCCACCTGAAGTTTCCTTTTTATCAGCTGCACAAAAATTCTTAGGGAACAGGGTCTCTGGTGTGTGAAGAAAATGAGCAATCTTTGAAATGTTCCAGATTAATTACTCTGCTGGTCTTTTTCATCCCCTCACACGTCCCACCAGCATTACTTAGATCTTCCTCCCATTTAGGGGATACAATACTACTTTTTATTGCTAATGCTGTCCTCATTGCTGATTAGATATGCAAGCTGACAGAAAACAAAGAAAGCATCCTTGAATTTTACACTTTAGAGACTTCCCCCTATTTTGAGTTCTCACAGCTGTAAGCTGTTTTCCACTGAAAGTTCTGTGGCAAATAATGCTGAAAAATTACAGTTCTCCTTAAAGACATCTTCTAAGTCATTCTTGGCAACTTAAAGTAAAGCACAAGTAAAATTTTACAATGTGTGGCCGTGCACCAAAAATCCATTCTCTTACAAAGACCATGAATAAATATTGAATTTTTATTAATATGACATGTTACGATTCAAAATTCTGTTGTGTTGTCTTTGTAGAAGTAGAAAAAGAATAAAGCAATTGTCCTGGCTTGAGTGACATAGGACTAATTTCTCTTCTAATGCTGGGAAAAACTCCACTTTTGGAAGATTTTAGTGTCTGAATTTGGGAAAATATGTACTTTATAGCCAGCTAGGCTATGTGGGATGCAAGGTCTCAGTGTTTTCAAGCCTTGCCAGGTGCAGGGATGAGGAGGAGTGATGCCTGTGCACTTGACCCAGGCTGCCAACAGGATGATTTCATACCATGAACGTCACATTCTATATAAATTAGAAAGTTTGCTGCGTAGTTTCTCTCTCCCTTGATGGTGGCGGTCCAGAGAATCTCCTTGCCCCAGTGCCGGACTCCTGAGCCCTTCCCTTCCTCCCGAAGCTGTTGTGCTTGCAGTGTCTGACATTTACTGTCCACTGCTGCGAGTGCACAGCTTCCTGCTGATATCATTGGCTGAGTATAATTCTCGTATATCTTATATTAGTATTGGGGTTAATACTGGTTCTTTAGTATTATTGTTAATTATTTAGTCTTACCCTATTAAACCTATTTATATTTCAACCCTTGTGTTTCCTTGCTTTCCCTGATTCTCCTTTCCGGGTGGGGAGGGGTCATTGGGTGATAGAATAATTGTCTAAATGACAATAAATTGTTATGGACTTTCTCAAACCATAACAGCAATTGAACAAATTCAAATGTTTTTTCTTGATTACAGATTGCCTTTGAAGTCCACTGCATGAGCTAGTTACTTCTGATTAGACTGCTAAACCAGGCTTCTCCTGAAGAGCAGTGTGATGGAACTTGCCATCTTTCTTCTATTCTAAAAGTTTAAAGTTTTATATTCTTTCCCATTTCTATATTTTATAACTCACTCACCTAGTGCCAGCTACTTTTTCTCCATAACTCTGCACCAAAATTACTTTTTGTCACTTAAATATGTGGCAGACAGAACACAGATGTAGCTCTGACATTGGCTGCTGAATGGTAAAACTGACCTCAGCTGATTCCCTGTGAACTGATATGTACTGATATGAAGTTACTCTGCTGCACTATCTTCACATCCTTAAACCTTCTGTCATTCCCTGCCACACCTTCCATTAACAGCGAGGCAAGAGTGACTGATACAGCTACATGTGTGCTTGCTGGTGTCACAGATGAAAAAACAGCTTAAACTGTAAATGCTAAAAGATGGCAGACAATAGCTGCATGTTGAGGTGGTGATGAAGCCTGCTACCTGCTAGGTGCAGTAGATACGGGCTGGCTGTAAATTTTGGTAGTATCTGGACAAAATAAAAGTGATGTGTCCTGAACCTTCCAGTTAATAAAGAGACAAAACTACCAGTTAGGCGGCAGATCATGCATTGTGCTTCTGTGCATAGACTACCTGGATTTAGAAAACCAAGGGCTTGGGGACGTGGAAAGAGCTGGCTCCAAAAAGAGGGGTCCCTGAATAAAAGTGGTCTCATGAAGTGGAAAGGGGCCCAGAAGGCAGAAGGTGAAATTCTGGCTGGAGTAAAGATCCTGTAAGTGGGGAAGATCCTGGAGATGAGAGAGCTGTGTGGAGATGAATGCTGTGGTATGCCCAGGGACCTTCGTCATAATGCCCGAGACTGGAGGCTGCAGGAATAAGCACAGCAGGAACCAACATGATTTACCGCCTGACCATCCCAGACCAGCAGGGACCTTCCTACAGAGGCGGCAAGTTGAGACCTAGGAACATGATGCGAGTGAGTGATTGTGCTGAATAATCAAGTAGGGTAAAAGCTCTAATCTCTTTGGTTCTGAAATAGACTCCAGTGTTCAGATGCACTGTGGGTTGTCATTCACCATGTTGCTCCCGGGAAGCTGGACAGCCTGTACCTACAGGCTGATAACTAGGTCCTTAACCAAAGAGAAGTGAGACTCTGCTGAGGTCTGATCTCAAAGAATAACTGCGGAGATCAGGCTGCAGCTTTTCATTCAGCAATGTTTGTCAGTCTGTCTGCTGTTCAGCTGCTGATATTCACAAAACTTGAAAGAATGCGTATTTTTTTCAGCTAAGCTTCCTCCTTCTGTGCCCTTGCTAAACTTGGTCAAAATTATCCAGCAGGTTCAAAAGTGATTGGAGATGACAGACAGACAGGCAGACAGGACAACTGCATAAGCCTCAGTTCCTTAGAAAATCAGGGTAACAGGAACTTACTCATCTCCAACACTGTAAATTTTTACTCTTCTCTCTGTAATTGTGCAACACAAGAAAAGCCACCACAAAATTGCTTCATATAGACTTAACATTTATTTATGTGGAAGGTTTTGCAATTACACTTAACTATGTCCAACTGCTGAGCTGAAACTTGTTTTTCATTGTTCTGGTATTATAGAAATGGCAGTTATTTCTTTTTCCCATTGCTGAGGAGTGGAAAAAAATACAAGGATATAATTTTAATAGCAAAGAGAGACTTTGATAGATAGATACAGACTTTAAAAGTACACAGAGAGGCAATGCTTAGAGAACTAAAGCATTTGTTCCATTCACTGCCCATTCAGTTCCTTATTAACGGTAAAGACCATGTTCTACAGTATCTCATGGCCAGGGCCAAAACTGCAGTCACCTAGATATGAATGTCTGCTTCTGACAGGGGAAAAAAGGACTCCTCCAATTATCAACAGTTATAGAGTATGCATTGTGTATCACTGTGCCTGGTGGCTGGTGTCAAACAAAAGAAATTGTGGCAGTGCTTAATCACCTTCACATTGAACACACATACAAGATGACACTTGCATTGTACTGTACTAGTCCATCAATGAAGAATAGTGGAAAGAACAGGCAATACTTGAAAAGTGTAAATTAAAAGGATGATCTGTATTTCTGGATAACTACAAATACTGATGCTTCTTCTGGAGTGATTTCACAAAAATTGTAGGAATCCATCAGTAAAATTTGGTTAAAATGTAACAGTTTTCGGTTTCATCTAACCACATTTCTTCTGTACATCTATTTTGACTCTATATTCAAAGAAAAAAACACAATTATTTCCAAATAGGAGACTTAGAAAACTCAGAGCAAATAAATGAATCAACCCATATAAATAATTAATTTTTTTCTTAATACTAATTTCACAGAATCACAGGATAGTTGAGGTTGAAACAGCCTCCAGAGGTCTGCTGCCTCTATGCCTCCATGCTCAAAGCAGGGGCAACTATAACAGTTTGCTCAGGGCCTTGTTCAGTTGGGTTTTGACTGTCTTCCAGGATGAAGGCTCCACAAGCTCTCTAAACATCCTGTTCCAGTTCTGTCAAGCTGCTTTCCAATCAATCAGACCAAAGGCTGTGCTGGTGTGGGATTCATTCCTCCCCAGGTGCAGCACTTCACAGTTCCCTTTGTTGAACTTTGTGAAGTTCCTGTCATCCTGTTTCTCCAGCTTGTCAAGCTCCGAGTGGCAGCATCTGGTGTATCCATCCAGTGTATCAACTGGTCCTCCCAATTCCGAGTTGTTTGCAAACTTCCTGAGGTAGAACTCTGCCCCATCATCTAGATCATTGATGAAAATGTTAAACCCCCGTGCCAACCCTGGGGTGCACGATGGGTGACTGTCTTCCAAGGTGGACTTCATGCCACTGATTGCAACCCTCTAAGCCTGGCACCAGTTTTAAACCCACCTCACTGACCACATATCTAGTCCATATTTCATCAGTTTGTCAATAGATACGCAATGGAAGACTGTCTAAAATCTTACTAAAGTCAAGATAAACAACATCCACTGCTCTCCTGTGATCCACTGTGCCAGCCATCTCATCACAGAACGCTATCAGATTCTTCAGGCATCGTTTACCTTTCATGAATTCACGCTGACTACTCCCAGTCACCATTTTGTCCTTCGTATAGTGTAGAAATGGTTTCTAGTATTATTTTTTTTACCTTCTCTGAGGTCAAGGTGAAGCTGACTGGTCAGTACTTCCCATGATCCTTCTTCTTGTCCTGCTTGCAGATAGGAGTGGCATTTGCTCTCTTCCAGGAACCTCTCCCAGTTGCTATGACTTTTCAGAGATAAACAAGAGTGGCCTCACAATGACATTGGCCAGTGCCCTCAGCAGTTGTGGGTGCACTCTGTTAAGTCCAAAGGGCTTGTTTACATCCAGTTTGTTTAAAAGTTCCCCGACTGGATCCTTCTCTGCTGAGGATAAGTCTTCATTGTGCCTCATTGAAAATCCCCATTGAAATCAAGACAACTAAAGAAAAGGAGAAGAGCTGATCTATTTGTAAACATACAGCACAGCCTTTGTGTTTAATATGAAAATATAAACTTATGGAATGTCCCTTTATATTGTGTCACTCCCACTCTCTTTTGAAGTTAACCCTACTGTTCTTTGGAATAGAAGGGCAAAAGCCAAAGTTACGTGAATCAATTTTGCAGGTAAGAAAGAGAAGCTACTGTAGTCCAAGAAGATGTCCTGACAGCCTCTGGGTTTTCCTCCATATGCGATGAAAGTACATGACTTATAACACTGCTGGATAAGGCAGCATATTGCTGTGCAGTTCACCACTTTTGCTGAACCCTTTCTGTGGACCTGTGTCCCCTAGAGAGTGAAGAGAGCTCATCTTTTGTGATCTCAAGTTCAAGAGACGTCATCCTTCTGCTATTCTTGGAAGCACCAAATGATGTAACACATAATGAATAAAAAACAACTGCAGTAACATTCAGTGTAAGATCTGTAGACTTTGAGAAATGTTAAAAACTAGTAAAATGGCATTGGAGCAGAAACAGCTTCCATTTGTACAGTGTTGTTTTTCACTTTTGTGTGTGCATTTTTAAGAACAGAGGTTTCTCGAAAAATCGTAGACTTCACAACAGTGGTCAGCATAGAATCATAGAATCATTTAGGTTGGAAAAGACCTTTAAAATCATCGAGTCCAACTGTTAACCGAACACTGCCAAGTCCACCACTAAACCATGTCTCTAAGTGCCAGTGCTACTCATCTTTTAAATACCTCCAGGGATGGTGACTCAACCACTTCCCTGGGCAGCCTGTTCCAATGCCTGACAACCCTTTTGGTGAAGAAAATTTTCCTAATATCCAATCTAAACCTCCCCTCCCACAACTTGAGGCCACTTCCTCTCATCCTATTGCTTATTACTTGGGAAAAGAGATGACATTCTCTTGTTTCTCTCAGTTTCCGTTCTCTTGACTTTGCAAAATATGTGTTATTTGTTAAAATTATTTTCTGTCAAGTTTTCTGAAAGTTTGCGATGCTTGCAATAATGGACAGTGGCTCATTTAACAGAGGAAGCTACTACCCTTGTTATACTTCTACCAAGTTAAAAACTTGGTAAGAACTTTCATTTCTGCTTGTGTTTGCCTTTCCATAAAACTTACTTCCATAGCCTGAAATTTGTCTGAAGTCTTCTATAACTTCTTATGCCATCTCCCACCTCCATAGCTCAGAGCTTCCATCCCCTTTTTATAAGTGTAGCCAGTCTATATATTTCTTCTCCTCTCTACAGTCTTTTAAAGTCAGTTATCACTTTCCTTTCTCCTTTGCTGCCTTAATGCTTCTTCATTTACGTCCTCTTTAATGTATCAGTTTGCAAGAGGCAAAGTCAGTCTTCTGTTGTATACAGAAACACATGGAGGTTTAAATAAGTGCCTGCAGTTTTGAGTAGTAGAAAGCTTCACTGTACAGTAGAACAGAATTGTTTAATGACAGTTTGGAAGTACTGGAAGCAATAGATAGGCTACAGTTGACTCAGTTTAGTCCTATATATGTCTTTGGCATGGCATGTAAACAGGATGTGAGGTAAGATAAAGTTGACTGTTACATGCTCATGTTAAAGTGTTCTTGGAATATTAAAAAACCTTACAGTTTCCAAGAAAAAAATGTGCTGATAGATTGCCGTGTCAGTTTGTTTCAGTAAGCTGCTAAATATGTTCAGTTTGGTATCTTCATGACTCTTGGGGAGAAAGACCTCAATGTGAAGAAAAAAAGGAACTTCTCATAAAATAATAATGTATGTTCAGGTATAATGAAAATATAATCTGTACTCTCTAATAGTAAGTCACTGAATTCTAGACTAGAAACTCGTGACTCAAAACTAGACTATTTTTGACCTGATGTCTCCAAAATCTGAAAATCCTGTCTTTCACATCTGTTTTAATGTTTTCAATTGCTTTCACTGAAAATGTTTTGGATAGGCTTTCTTCAGAATAGTAGTATTTGTGATCTAACTTTTCCCTAGTGTAAATCTGGCAATATGCTGAAGTCAGAATTAGAAATAAGTTTTTACACCTAGGTGCTACACTGTTTTCATCATTCTCTTGGGCAATAATAAGAAGTCAAGCACTACCTGGCAAAATAACATAAATTATGATGAAAAGTTTTAACAGACTTTTACAACAACTTTGGCTAAAAAGCTTTACAATAGAAATAATTTAGAAACTAATAATTATACTAAAACTAATTTTATAGCAATTTTGTTGACATTTTTCTCCATATGACTGTTTTGTAAAGGCTATTGCCTATAAAGATAATTTAATATGAGATATTAATTTGAATTAGAAGAAATTTTTGAAGATACGTCCAGTGATAGATTGGACCTAGCATTGTAACTGTAGGGATACAGTCATTAGCAGGGTTCGCAGCTCTTGAAATGCATTGACTCCAATGGTGCAGCTAGGAAAATATAAAAAAACAAGAAAGAAGATGGAGAGACAGAGTGACAGAATCATAGAATCATGGAATGGTTTGGGTTGGAAGCGGCCTCAAATATCATCTAGTTACAATCCCACTAGACCACGTTGCTCAAAGCCCCATCCAGCCTGGCCTTGAACACTTCCAGGGGTGGGGCATCCCACAGCTTCTCTGGGCAACCTGTTCCAGGGCCTCACCACCCTCAGAGTGAAGAATTTCTTCCTAATACCTAACCTAAATCTCCCCTCTTTCCGTTTAAAACTGTTAGCCCTTCTCCTATTGCTACACTCCATAAAGAGCTGCTCCTCATCTCTCCTGTAGACCCCCTTTAAGTACTGGAAGGCTGCCATAAGGTCTCCCTGGAGCCTTCTCTTCTCCAGGCTGAACAAAGCCAACTCTCTCAGCCTATCTTCATAGCATAGGTGTTCCAGCCCTTTGATCATCTTCATGGCTGTCCTCTGGACTCTCTCCAACAGGTCCATGCTTTCTTATGGTGGGGGCCCTGGAGCTGGAGGCAGTACTCCAATTGGGGTCTCACCAGAGGGGAGCAGAGGGGCAGAATCACCTCCCTTGACCTGCTGGCCATGCTTCCTTTGATGCAGCCCAGGATATAGTTGGCTTTCTGGGCTGCAAGCGCACATTGTGGGGTCCCAACTTAAATGCCTCTGTGCAAACATATGTCGCATGGGGAATAAACGAGAGGAGTTAGGAGACATGTGCACGCCTGCAGTGCTATGATCTCATTGGCATCACGGAGACACGGTGGGATGGCTCTTATGACTGGAATATTGGAATGTAAGGACAGGCAGGGGAGACGAAGAGGGGGTGTTGCCCTCTACATCAATGACCAGCAGGAGTGCATGGAGCTCCACCTGGGGATGGATGAGAAGTCGACTGAGAGTTTATGGGTCAAGATTAAAGGGAGGGCAGGGACAGGTGACATTACAGTGGGGTCTGCTATGGGCCACCTGACCAGGAAGACCAAGTGGAGGAGGCCCTCTATAGACAGATAGGAGCAGCCTCACATTTACAAGCTCTGGTCCTCACGGGGGACTTGAACCACACCAATATCTGTTGAAGGGACAACACAGCAGGCCATAAGCAATCCAGGGGGTTCCTGGAATGCGTTGGTGATAACTTCCTTCTCCAAGTGATAGAGGAGCCAATGAGGAGAGGTGCTATGCTGGACCTTGTTCTCACCAACAAGGAGGAGCTGGTGGGGAATGTGAAGATCAAGGGCAGCCTTGGCTGTAGTGATCATGAAATGGTGAAGTTCAAGAACCTTAGGGCAGCGAGGAGGGTGCATGGCAAGCTCACTGTCCTAGACTTCGGGAGAGCACACTTTGGTCTTTTCAGGGATCTGCTTGGTAGAGTACCATGGGATAAAGTCCTGGAGGGAAGAGGGGCCCAAGAAAGCTGGTTAATACTGAAGCATCACCTCCTCCAAGCTCACGAGCNTTTGAAAAGGAGCTATTTACTACCACCCTCTGGGTGCTGCCAGTCAGACAGTTCCCCACCCGCCACACAGACCATTTGTCTAGACAGTAACGCATCTGTTTCTCTTGGAGGAGGCTGTGCGTAATCATATCAAAAGCCTCAGAGAAATCCAGGTAGAAAAAGCCTCTGCAGATAGGTCAGTGATAAAAGGAAGACTAGGGAAAATGTGGGCCCTCTCCAGAGGGAAACAGGACACCTGGTCACCCAGGCTATTGAGAAGGCTGAGGTACTGAATGACTTTTTCGCCTCGTTCTTCACTGGGAAGGGCTCTAACCACACAGCCCAAGTTGCAGAAGGCAAAAAGAGGGGCTGTGAGAATAAAGAACCGCCCGCTATAGGAGAAGATCAGGTTCGAGACCACTTAAGGAACCTGTAGGTACCTAAGTCCATGGGACCTGATGAAATTGATCCGCAGGTCCTGAGGGAACTGGCATATGAAGGTGCTAAGCCACTATCTATGATATTTGAGAAGCTGTGGCAGTCCAGTGAAGTTCCCATGACTGGAAAAGGGGAAACATAACCCCATTTTTAAAAAGGGAAACAAGAAAGACGCGGGGAACCACAGGCCAGTCAGTCTCACCTCTGTGCCCAGCAAGATCATGGAGCAGATCCTCCTAGAAACTCTGCTAAGGCACATGGGAAATAAGGAGGTGATCAGTGACAGCCAACGTGGCTTCACTAAGGGCAAATCGTGCCTGACGATTGTGCCTTTGGTGGCCTTCTATGACAGGGTTACAGCACTGTCATAGTGCTGTAAGGGATAGGGATAAGGGAAGAGCAATTGACATCATCTATCTGGACTTGTGCAAGACATTTGACACTGTCCTACACAACATCCTTGTCTTTAAATTGGAGAAACGTGGATTTGATGGATGGACCACTCAGTGGATAAGAAATTGGCTGGATGGTCGCATTCAAAGAGTTGTAGTGAACAGATCCATGTCCAAGTGGCAAACAGTGACAAGTGGCGTTCCTCAGGGGTCAGTATTGGGACCAGTGCTGTTTAACTTCTTTGTTGGTTATATGGACAGTGGGATCGAGTGCACCCTCAGCAAGTTTGCCAATGGCACCAAGCTGTGTGGCGCAGTCGACACGTTGGAGGGAAGGGATGCCGTCCAGAGGGACCTGGACAGGCTTGAGAGGTGAGCCCATCTGAACCTCATGACGTTCAACAAAGACAAGTTCAGCAAAGACAAGTGCAAGGTCCTGCACACGGGTCGGGCAATCCCAAGCACAAATAGAGGCTGGGCGGAGAATGCAAGAAGAGGAAATCTCCAGGAACAGGAAAAGGGAGACGTAGGTGCCAAGAAAAAGATAAAAGGGGGAAGGGTGGTGGTGGAGAGAGATATAGAGACAGAGAGAGAATGGAAAGTGCTTCCCAGTGGCCAGCCAGTAAGAGAAGTGTGCTGGGCTCCCCAGATGAACGTCCTTTCCCAGTTCCCTCTCCCATGGAGCAGGTGGTCCCCCCTAATAGTACTTTTCCCACAATAACTTGGTATTTTTCCTCAGGACCTGCACAAATTCCTCATTTGTTGTTCCTGCTTTTGAAGCTGCTATTGCTCATGGTAGCGGCTGACGGATGGTGCTGGCCAGGGAAGGTGCTGCACAGCTGGTTTATTGCTGAACTTTCTGCCAACACTGAACTTTGGGATACAATAAAGGAAAACCCTTTACTTATTGTTGAAGGCCATTACTCACGTGGATTTAGAAGGACTTTTCAGATACAGAAATCCTCAATGACATAGTAGATTACAGTCTAAACAACAATAAAGTTTGAAATAAACTGTAAAGGCAAAGATGGAAGGTCAGCAGCAATGAGGAATGCATCCTCAGTATTTACATGGCTTAATCTACCCAGATTGTGTCAATTACAATTAGTTAAACGTTGTTTCTTTTTGTAGCTGCTGATGGCATATGTTATTTAGCTAATCTACAGCAGAGTTGGTGTACTGCATTATAATTTTCATACAGATCATCATTTAAAATAAAAAAAAATGTTCTGTGCTGTGGCTGTAGGGACCACAAACATGTCACTTAAACCTGGAATGTTACCTCATGGCAAAGGAACAGATACAGCCTGTAAGGACGGTTCACATGACATGCTGTCTACATCTTGCAGCCTGGATCCATCTGCCCCTTACCAGCAGCTGCAGCGTCATCAGATCTGGACCCCATGAAGCTTCCAAACAGCTGTATTAAGAAAAAAAATGCTTTTGCTGCATCATACATTTCTCATTGCATTTGTCCTGTAATGAAGTGACAGTCTTATATTATAACATTTAGAATCCTTTTCACATTTTTCAGTCTGCTTGAGTAATAGCCAAAGACTTGAGATTTCAAAGTTTCACATTGCTTTGTCATTAAATACATCTTTTAACAAAGTCTTTCTACTGACCTAGACCAATGTCCAGTGAGGGCTTAATGAACTAAGAAAGACTTTTCCCAAACCAGCCACAATTAAAATATAGAATTTTCTTGACATAGTATACAAATTCTAGATAAAAGCAGTAGCTCCTTTTTTTAAGAAAACTCTGGCAAAACCAAAGTCATCATGGTTTGTAGAGGAATTTCATTATTTCAATGAGGTATAAAAAACTCTGATTCACTCCTTTAAAAATGGAAGGCTCACTTATTAATACAAATCTAATGTGATGGGTATGAAGAGAGGACCAATAGGTGAGTGAAGGGTTAGCAATGTACGTAGGTAAATAGATAAAGAGAACTGAACATGCCAAATCCGATAATGAAAGAGCTAGGTCTTGTATGATAAAAAACATTATCTGGGCTTTATGGGCAAAGAAAAATAGCGCATCCACTTTAAACAAGTTCACTCATGTCACAAGCACTCCAACTATTGCCGTTGGTGCAATGCCTGCAAAGCCCGTTCAATAGCTGGGTAAACGTTTAAGCAGTTAACCTGTTACAGCTCCATGCAACTGAGGCTACACTCCTACTTTTGATATAGCTATAGTACCATAAACCCAGCATCTGCCCTTGAATCAGCCTTGGAAGGAAAGACAGATAGAAAGAACAATATCAGTGACGTAAAATATAAGAATGGTATTTATGAATATATCCAGGCACTATACAGAATTACTGGCTAAAATTTTGCATACAGTTTCAGGGAAGACAGCTTCTGCGTCATCTTAGACAAACAGACGTTTAAAAGTTTGTTCTTACTGTTTCCAACACTACTGGAATTCCCACAGTAGTTAGAACCATGAGAATACTGATGTAAAAAACTTAATGGACAGATCTGAAAGACTAAGTCCGCGTCAGACTTCTTTTATTCGGAGGTTTGGCTTCCTGCCATGAGTTCAGGCAATAAATTGGCTGTAACAGAGCTGCTTCTAGCATTCTGCCGAGTAGAAGTATCCCAGCAGAGACAATAGGAGGCAAAACAAGGTAAGCAAGAGTTGAAGATTACAGCAGGGTTTTCAATAGGCTTCAATGTAAGATTATTAGACTGATTGTCTAGATTTTAACAAATAGGAATTTTTTCAGTTGACTTTAAAGTTGTCTTCTGAAATCTCTTCCTTAGTCTGGTTTATGTCTATTTTCATATAGTCCTATATTTAGTGTATAGACATCTTAAAGTCTGTCTGATTTGAAAGAGATGATAACCTTAATATTTATTAGTTGTAGGGTGCCAAAAGTTCTTTTTAGTCCACGGTTAAATTGTAACAAACTTGGAGGGGTTACTTTCGTTCTTTGGAAGCAGGACTGTCAGCTGCAACCCAATACATTCAACAAAAACCAATCTGATCCTTTAACAGTCTTAGTGATATCTTGTTATGAACATAGCAATATAGTATGAAATTTTATTTTGATTGTACCACCATGTGAATGAACTCAAAAATTTTTAATTCTGTTTTCATGTATTTTGAAATTTTAATTTCATTTTATTTAATTTATGATTTAATTTGATTTGATTTAATTTAATCTGAATTTGATTTAATTTTATAATCACATGCATCTGGGGGTAAGTGGAAGAGAGAATGATGGCTAAGAACAATTGAGATCCTTAAGGGGGCAAGGGAAGCTATGTAACAGATTTTCTTTGCTGCCTTCATATAAATGAATTGGTACGGTCTACGTAGCAGGAAAAATTTTCAAACTCGCTGTGCTTTTAGGGTGATCTTGTTGCCCTTGGCCACAAATGTGCTCAAGTATATCTGATTACAGCAGTTTAAAGAGATATAGCTTGAGTTTTCTGCTTCCCTTGTACTTAGCTTAGATGTAGAGCAAAACAAAACAGACCCAAGTTTCCAAAACAAACAGTGTTTGACTATGTTTGCAGCCAAGAACAGTATCCGGCTCTTCCTAGCCCTCTTCAAGTAGCATATACCTTACAGAAGAGAGAAAAGAAATGAAGAAATGGGCATGAAGGACATTGAAACAAAGAAATAGACATAGGGAGAGACACACAACATTTACAACTATGAGTAAGAATGAAAACAGTGGGAGTAGGTGACATCTGTGTAAGAAGATGGCATGAAAGGAAAGGCTTATTGAAATGGGAGTATTTATATGTCACTCAGTATTAAGGGACGTGTGAGGAAATTCAGGCTATGGAAGCTTTTGTTATTTGTTGTAGAGAGATTTATTTGTTCTGGAGATCTAACAGAGGTGAAGTTCTACCATTGACTTGTCCATTTTCTACTTGTTCAAACAAGTCAAAATAATTAAACTTAAGTACAGTCCTTCAAAATGTCAAGATTACCTGTCTATCTTTCTCAATAGAAAGCTTCCTAAGAATTTATCCACTTCCTAAATAAGCTTCTGAAAATTTCTTTGAACTGTTCTGCCCTCTGCAGGAATTCTTTGGGGTCCTGGCTTGTAATCATCCTCCATCTTTTCTTATAGCAGCGGGTGTAAGTAATGCAGATGCAAGACTCTGAATCTAGATGGTTTGCATGACATCACATTGTTTTTTTAAAAAAAAAAAAATTTCATTAAGCACTTAGGACCAACTCAACATAAATTTGCACGAGTAACTGCAGTATACGAAAGGCAAATCCAGCAGAAGACAATTCCCTGACTGCTTCACT
Source organism: Stercorarius parasiticus (assembly GCA_013396915.1). Classification (NCBI taxonomy): domain Eukaryota; kingdom Metazoa; phylum Chordata; class Aves; order Charadriiformes; family Stercorariidae; genus Stercorarius; species Stercorarius parasiticus. The sequence continues at coordinate 424,530 of VWZL01001289.1, read as the reverse complement.
GGGTATAAAAATCAGGAATTGGGATCTTCAGAACTTTGATCAAGCGCAGCCAAACTAGAATTGCACTTCTATTTTCAGTAGAAATGTTCTGTAAGGGATTGAATGTTTGGTTTTGAGCATCCTAGGTCTAACGAAGTCTTGATGCTTTGTTAATGCTGAACACCTGGCACACTAACGTCTCTCAGGATCCACAAGCTGGTATTACTGCCCACGTACTCTGCAGAGCCTGATTCAGTTAGAGGTTTGTAGAGGTCAGGTCCCAGTTAGGACCCAGTTAGGAAAACCACGAAGGGTCTTTTCTTTTGTTTAGCATGCTCAGTGATAAAGCAATTTCAGCAAGAGGAAGAAGACACAGGCTTTATTTTCTACCTCTGACTACAAGCTATCAGACATTTGAAAAATGAGATATCTTTACTAGGAAGAATAAGTTAATTGTTCCTAATAAATGTTTCACTTTTCAGTGTCCTAACTGAATGTTTATTTATAACTAGCAAGCCAAAGAGAGTGAAAAAGAGCCTTAGTTAGCCTTCGTACTCTAGTAACAAGAGAACTGCCAGGGACAGAAGTCGTTCATTTCTACCATTTCACATAAATATTTAATGTGAAATTCTGCATCAGTGAACTGAACCAAAGCAGATGATGGGACTGCCCTCCCCATGTGAATTCACAAATCATTACATTAGTGTCAGAGCCAAGGTCTCTGTGGCCTAACTAATATTTACTTATTCTGTGAAAAGCTGCGTGGGGCTAAAATTACACCCTTCTTCGCCTGGTTCATTCACCAGGGTACCAGACAAAATTGAAGCTCTATGTTTTCTTCAGTCTGCACTTGCCATAAACAGTTGTCGTAAACAATTGACTTCAGAAGAGTGTTTAGACTTGAGAATTCCTGTTTCCCTTTCTTCAAACCAAAGTAAGCTTATTAGCTTTTCTGAAATGCAGGGATTTAAGCTGCATCCTCAGGATATCTTATTAGCTGGCTGAGTGGTTCCTCAGTCAACGTAGTTCCCATTCTTAGACACTAACCTCTCCTTAGAATATCTAGCCTAGGTAATGCTTAAATCCTTTTATTCATCTAGCCTTCAAAAACTGAAGAGCATTATTTTTTGTAAATATAGTCACAAATACAATATCATTTGAAAAATGCAGAGCATATTGAAGTCAAATTATTAAATTGTGAACAAAACATTAATCATTTGAAAATGTGTACGGTTGCTAATGGTAGGGGATTGATTTTTTTTCTGGTCACTTGTGATATTCATTAATAATTCTATTATACTCCTCAAATTGCCAAACTCCAGTCCTCATTCCTGAGGTCACATTTCCTGAACCTTGGTTTAAGATTGCAATATGGGTGCATGTCTTTAATGAAAGTCAGAAAGTCAGCTTATGCTGTGTTGAAGATGCCATAATTTTCAATCACTTATGAATACTTTGAAGATTATCGTAGAGTGTATTCTGAAGGACAAAAAAAATACGATCTTTCAATCCAGCTACTGAAGTCTAGCTAGCTTCCTGCGATTAAGAAGCATAAATAAATTAAGTTGAAGTCACATAAACTGCTTATATTTTATCTAAGGGAAGTCTTCTAAAATATATTCCTTCAATACAACTGTATCCCTGATAACCTGGATCTTAGTGGAAGTGTAGATAGATAACTGATTTACCACCACTGGAAACACCAACACGCCTTGCAAGACACAGGCGTGGGTCATGCAAGCAGTCAAACATTTATTGAGTTTATCCTACTTTATTTAACTGTCATTTATCAAAATTATGCTCTTTCAAAATTGATTCTCAACCAAAACATCAAGTATTGTGACAAATTCTAACTCCTTCTTTAGGACTGGAAAAGAGGGGCAACTCAGGCTATCAGGATTTCTCAAGTGCTTCTGCAATGCTGCTCCGCTCAGGCCGCAGAAAGCCATATGAAGTGTCTCTCCATAAAAGGCGCTCTGTTAAGAGTCAATCTCTGCGCAAAACTGTGAAAAAAACTTCCGGAAATTCAGGTAACTCCTTCCTGAGTGACAGGTATGTTTGTAATCTTGGAAAGATGATTCCAGTCCAAGGCAGATCCAATTAAGTATCTGGAACGGCTTATCTATAATAATTTCAAAAATAAAAATACCTGGGGGAACAAAAAAAAAATGAAAGCTTCCTTTAAAACAACCAGCACAGAAATACTCCTCAAATCGTGACATTGGATTTTTCATACCACCAAACTGAGACCAGTAATTCCTGAAGTACATCTATACCTCCCTAGAAAAGAGTGAATGATATAGAGGGCTGACAACCGTTTTATTTTCGACACTGTACTAGTTCTTATAGTTCTAGTTAAAAGTAGAATTCTTACACTGTAGCTATTATAATGTAACAATTTTTAAAATATTTGCTGTATTGATTATTGTAGTTGCTGTCCTGTTGCTTCTTCAAACAACCCTTCTTTTTTTTCTGGAAGCCTTATAGCCTTAGTTGACAGACCTTTGAAGAGAAGGTCCTTGCCCATGCATAGACCAGCTATGCCCATGACAAAGGTCCAACACAGGATATGTCAGAGGGTGCCACTTCTAAAGGGTGTGACTTGGGCTGTCAGGGTGTGCATCGTCCGTCCTTTTTGTTGACTGTACGTGCAGAGTTTCTGCGCAGGCTAAACAGGGTGGAAAGAAAGCTTCTTCGACACAACTCTATTTTTTTCAAAATGTCTGCTTAAATGCAGATGTTTCAGAGAAGTTACATCAATGTAAAATGAATAACAATGTTTTCGGCGAAGTCAAGCATTCCCAGAACATTATGTCACTGCTGCTGCATGTTGAGTATCCTGTTTTTTTAATTGCCTAATTGTGCTGGCAAAGAAAGAAGTGTTTACCTTACAGCATATCCTGAGGTCTGTGTGGTCTCAGAAATGTCTTAACTGAATTGGAAAGTAGCAAACCTACTCCAGTAAAAAAATGTTCAGCCTAACATAATCAAAATTGTGCTTTATAGTGTTATTCTGTAGGTGTTTGACACCTAAGTGGCTGGACCGACATCCTTCTGACATTCAGAACAGTACGGTTGTGTCCAGTAGTGATAGGGAACAATTACACTCCTGGCAGCTTTTAGCTACCAAGACCTGTTTTTTTTCCAGTAAGAGATTTCAGGTCCCCAAAATAAAACCTGCTATTTTAGGTAGCCGTATGCACTCTAACCAAAACTCTTGTCTGTACACAGATCCAATTTTCAAAGTGCAAAATTGGGAAACAGGCAAGTACTTATCTATAAAATAAAGGAAACTAGTCTAGAAACAGTATGCTGCAGAGATACTTTCCCTACTTCACCTCTTCTTGAGAATAAAAACTTAAAACAATTCTGTGTTTTTCACACCTGTCTCCATGTGCAGGCTCCTGTGCACAACCTTGCTTTGGCTCTGGCTCCGGCTCCCCACAGGGCTCTTTCCCCCAGTGTAACACTGTTCATTCGCCAGCCAACTGCTAATTCAGGCCCCCTCTCTCGAGTTCAAATTCCTCCTGTCCCCATTAGTCTCCTTCAACACAGCTATCTGCAGGTTGTCCACAATCACCCTTCTTACACTGTCCCTCAGGCTCTTGGGTTGGAAGCCATTTTTTCAAGGTCCAGTTTTTGCACATATTAACTCTCCAAATGGTTCAGCATACATCTTTTCTTCTCTCTGAAATAAACTTCCAAGCAACGAAATCTTTGCTTTCCTTCTTCACACCACCAAGCCCCAAACCAGCTGCTTAATCCCACTGTATGGCTATACTGTTCATAGTTGAAAAATACATGGATTATCAAGCAAAAATTGCTATAAAAATAAGCTTGATCTTTTTATTATGGAATATTACCATTTTACTGTTGCTAGTAAAATTAATTACAACTCATTTTTATTTAGGGTTTAGTCTGCGAAAAACACTGAAATGCTACATACTGACTGAAGATTCAAAAACAGTGCATTTTGACATAGATGAAGATGGTCATCATGAAATATCAACCAAGGATTCACAATCCCATGAAGGTAGTGTGCTTTTTATACCAAAACTCACTAAACATATGTTTAGTACTATAGGACATTTTTAAATGTACTATTATAAGTACTGTGTTCAGTTTGGGGCCCCTCACTACAAGAAAGACATTGAGATGCATGTAACATTATATTGCATCTTTATGAATATTTATAGTGATTCCAGTTTTTTTTATTCCAGTTTACAGTAGGTATATGATAAATTTAAATAAGAAGATTATTTTATTCACTCCCATTTGAGTTAATGATAAGTCTAGATGCTTGGCTATTAAGAGGGTAAAAACAAAGATACTCCTCAGAGACAAGGGCTAAATGGAGAAAAATACAGAAGATTTTGGAATTTGCAAGATTATTTTGTTTTTCATGGAACTCTTCTTTTATCTCAAATGGGGCTTCTCTAATTGACACCAAAAATGGTATCACAACTAACATCAAAGAAGTAGTTGTTAGAGGTTATTCTTTTGTTATAGAAGAGGCAAATAACAACAAATGCAATTATTTTAGAATTATACATTTTCCAGAGATGTGAAAATAGGGAATAAAAACAACAAACCATATTTCTAACTAAAATACAAGAAAAAGTTGAAATTGGTAAGATAGCTATCACTTACCAAAACTCTATTTCTTACAAAACGCCAGCTTTTACAGGAATGAGAAGTCCATTACATATGCTTCAGATAAAGACATAGCAAGGCTTGTTTGATATATTTATAAACTAAATTGATGTTATTTTTATTCTAATAAATTGTGAATAATGACAGCTGCGCTAATAAGTTATTCTGAGTATGCTTTACATCTTTTGAAGTGTCTTTTACTTGATAGCTTTACGGAATTTTGAAGTAACTCATACAATTAGTATTGCTGATTTATGAACAGACACCAAACCTGTGTAGGTATTCAATAGAAGTAGTTTGTGGATAGATTTGTCATGTGACAATCCTGATGTAGAAGATACTGATGTTCCTGGGAGAAAAAGAAAAAAAAAGGCAATGCTATGTGATATTCTTGTATGTGTAAACACAAGTACCACAAACATATTCATGGTACGGTTAAGTCAACATCGTATTAGGAACCATCCACCACCTGGATGCTTGTGACTTTGGCCTGAAGTGAGTGATGCCTTCCCCAGATTGCTGGCTACATGGTTCAGGCTGATGTTAGAAAAGCCAGAAACCCCACGCCATTGCTACCTGTTACTTTCCAATCTTGTACACTTTGTGTTAGGGTCCTCAACGTCTGCTGACAAAAAATCTCAGGCTTCTCTTTAGGCCTTATATCTCATTACTGATCTCTGTTTTCTCAGGTGCACTCTCATTTGCAAAAGACAGTTAATCAATCAATGTATTTATTAGACTCAGAGTTCAGACTTCAGGGTGCCCGTTCACAAGTCTAACTGTACAGTCTTACGGGGTTATATGAATTCAGAGACCTGCAGGAAATGAAGCCTGATGCCTATTGCTATGACACACTCTCTCAGATTATGTTTCAGAACAATTCTTTAAATTGTTTGTGGTGTTTTTAAATTTGAAGAATGTAACTATCTAATTCCACATATTTGTTAAATATCTTCTATCTTAGATATTGCGTGGTTAAGCGTGTTCACAAGGAATGAACCAGCAGTAACTGGTAAGGCTCCTGTGGGAATAAAAGGCATTATTCTTTTTGTTAGAGTCTGGTTTTGAAGGGATCTTTGAGGGTAGGAAAAGAAATTAGCAATGTTTTATACACAGACTTGACATTAGAAGTAACATATTATACCAGATTTTCGTTTAGGTCAGGTTGCTGGACAGTTCTAAAAATTAAAGAGCCTTTCTGTGTTCCATGAGAAGAAATCTTCGACGTCACAAAAATTGCCTTAGCAAATTATGAGTAATGGCTTGGGCTGAAGACAAATGTATATGAGGAAATAGAATGTATACAAGCTAGAAAATCTGTTTGGTTTTTGTTTTTTTTTTTTAAGAAAAGTGTGTGCGCTCCGTTGCTGGCATATGGGTCTTAGCTAAAAAAGACCTGTTGTAACAAGAGGGGAAAACCAAAAAGAAATGGATATGAAGAAAGAGGAGACACATTTTTGGGACTTCCATATTGTAAGCATAAGAAATGACTGGGAAAATCAAAGGTATATTAGTTCAAGGTACTCCAGTAGAAGATAAATGTATTCCAGTTTCAACCATATAGCAAATATCCATCTAGTCCAGGACTGCACAATGGCCAAATGAGGATTTCTAGGTAACAGTATAAAATATTGACATCCTCCCAAACCCTAACAACTTCGCATTTCAGGGCCACCCCAAGCAAGAAGTGGTTTCTTGTATTTAGTTGAGTTCAAAGCATTTATTTTGAGTGAATTTGTAAAATTGCCCCTTAGACTCTCGTAAGGCTTTCGTAACCCGAGAGGCCAGAGAATTCATCCGAAGGCCATCAGGGAGTGGAAGTATTACTTATGAAATCATGGAAAGGTTCCTTACTTTCCTCACCATTTGCTGTCTGCCTGATAGACCACTCATCGCGTTTTTCAGAGGTGATAGGGAAAGTTAGACTCCTTTGCATTTACTCAGAGTAAACAACATATAAGCAAGTTGCAATAAACTCTATAGACAGAGGCAGCCAAGGATAGTTAGAATGCAGCTCATACTGACATATGTCCCATGTCCACTGGCTCAACTCCTGCATCCCACTTTGGGATGCCTTTAGGTCAGAACACTCTTGGCTTGGATATGAAATCTCTCTTGCCTGCTGATGTGTCTCTTACATGCTGCAGCTGAAGTTGGACAGTTGCAGCTGAGGCAATCTAAACTGATGTCAGAAAAAAATAATACAAATGGCAGAAATTTAGACCTCCTACATTCTACTACATTTATCTGAATACATACGTAAACTGAGTAAAACGCACTAGGCTGGAGTGTGTCTCAATTTTTAACAAGGATTTTAATGTTATTTTCATGCTGTAACTGGCTCACAAAAAATACCTTCAGAAGACTTCCACAAAAGCATTACAGTTAGGGTAACTTAGGGTAACTAAAATCAGGGCCGGGATTGGAACGGCTAAAACCAGTCAGGTGAGATGAGTGTTCTGCTGGTTCCAAACATCCTTCAAAGGCTAAAAAATACCTTTGGTAACAAAAGAAAAATATCTTCTTAAGTGCAACTGTTAATGCATAATTACCTAACCTCTGTAAAATTTGTATTCAGTTGCTGCAGTGATGCATGTATAGATCAACTGCTACTTTCTTTTATATTTTTTGTCTTAAGCAGTACACTTGCGATACTTTTAAAAGCACAAGTGGTATTATTTGAAGTAAATCTGCAACCTTTGGATAATGTTATAGCACCATTGGATAACTATTAATGTCACTGGCTTTGTGACATAACACTTTCGTATGCCATATGAATTGACAGAAGGAACCTTAATTTGTTTACTTTCTACGTATCTGGATCTGAGGCCCTGAAGTACCAAAAGGTAATGAAAGTTGTTGGTTTATCACGCTGAGGAGTGTCCTGTATTATTCATATACTGACATTTCCTGCAGCTGAAAAAACAGTATTATCTCAAAAGTGAGTAAATCCAATGCACACACAATTATGATAGTGGAAAGGTTTTGACATAGAAAGCATGCAGAAAATAAAAAGGAAAAACTCCTATATTTTCCATAGTGACGTATATATAGTCAGGTATATTACATAAACATGTTTATTACATGTATGCATTCAGTACTAATATAAATGCCTTATATATATATTTGTGTATAACTGATATTCCATACATTAACTATAAATATAGAGAAATAAAGTATATATATGGCAAATTTAGAGCATCATAAAGTCATAGACTTTAAGTCCTTTATAGAAGAGAACCATATCAAGAATGATTATATTTGTTTCTGTTCCTGTGCCTGTCAATGTAAAGTGAACCTGGATGTTCTCTCTTTACAAAATATTTTTAGCTATGCTTCATTTTACAAAGTGATATATATTTTATTACAATATTTTCCTCTATGTAAAACAGACTCTAAAAATTTGGTGATCCTCACGCAGAGGTCAAAGCTTAATGAATTTGTCCTATTGTGCAAGGGTCAGAAGCAGCTATCTCTGAAGGTAAGAAGTTTATTTCCTTTGTAACTTGTGGCTTCTCTTTCTTACTAGAGGACTATTTCTCCCACAGACCTTTTCAAATTAATTTTTCTTTACTTACCATGTTCCACATTTCACAACTTCTGACTACCTTCACTGTATTCTGTCTGGGGAAATATTTAAAGCAGGTTATTGCAAAAATTATTGGGTTAGGTAGTTGACTACTGTCACTAGAAGACTGGAGGGAATGTTGGGTTTCAGTCTCTGTGGAGGGAGAGGGAGCTTCTCAACCAGAAAACATGCAGGAAATAAAAGGGGAGGAAGAAGCAGGAATGCTGCCTTGGAAAGAGATTAGTTTAAGAGGGGAATTATTTTCTTCTAATCAACCAGAATTAGAAGATAAGGAATATGATGAAAAGAAAATACAGCTGAACTGTATTATCCTGTTTTAAACATTTACCATCTGTTGTCAGAGCATTCTCATTTTCGTCAGTCTTGTGAAGGTTTGTTTATGGTAGGAAGAGCAGCCAAGGACAGTGTTCCCTATTGGAGAGTTATAACCTTTGCTAAAATCTGTCTGAGGAAGAACTCTATGTTGGAATTTATGCTCTAAAGCAGGGCAAAGGTCTAAGAAGCTCTGTTTACACAGATTATGTTCAGATAAAGAATGAGCCTTCATCTAATACTGGCCATGCATGATGGTGTAAATCGCCAAATGCTTCCTCAAATTAAGTCTTTGATGTTTTTTGTTTGTTTTTAATTCACAGATGACTTTCCATGAAATCTATTTCCTGAAATTATTTGTGGAAACGTATGTTGCAAGATACATTTGTTAGGTTTATAACCTTTTATCCCATTGGGGTTTTCCTTTCTGTCCTTAAAAAAACCAACTATTTTAAAAGGATTTTTCTGAGACTACCTTTTCATAAATTAATTGTTTGAAAGGTGTTCCACCAAATCAGGGAAAGAACTGAGTGTTGAGCCCTAAAGGATTTTACTTCCCAGTCCCCTATTTTAAAGTACCAGGCTATACCAGATTATGTTTCTTGACATGATTAAAAGCAGTTCTTATCTGAAAATGAGGTGAGACATATTTAGTGTCTCCCAAATACGTAAAAAACTTGGAAGGATCATATACCTTTCTTTTCCAGCAGAATATGAATAATTTTCTTAATCTCAAGAGGAATTCTCATATGGAAAATGACAAGGCTCCTTATCTGATAAAGTTTTGGTATTCTACTGTAACATGGTTCAGTCTTGGCTGCATTGCAAAATAGAATGTGGGCCTTAAACAGTTTGCAGGACTGTCTTCAGCATTTGCTTTCAACCCAATTCATTTTGCATTGCAAATGGTAACAAAGGAATATATTCTTGGAAGCATTTCAAGAATTTACCAGCTTATTCATCTTGGATAATTTGAATGTAATCATTAATGAACTTTATAAAAAGGAGAGTTTTCTTTAGAATTAATACTGCATTTGGTGGATTAAAAGAGCAAAATATGAAGACAAAATTACCAATCTGGGTGGTTGTAAACACAGGTCTTAAAAACATCCTGTTCAGAGCCAGATTATGCTTCAGTGGAAAGATGCAACATGAAAACATGCGAGCATGAAGATCCTGACTTCAAACAGGTATATAATCTTGATCAAACAAATAAAAAATGTGTGTGAGAGCGTGCATATGCAAACATAGGTGTAAAAAAAGTGTAGCTAAATGCAACCCTGCTGTTACTCATTAAGTGACTGTTTACTTCACTACTTCAGCTGATTTTTAGCATTTTCCTCAGAAAAAGGAAAATAACTTTTCCATACCTTTGACTTGACTTGTATGTATGAGTACATCCTTCAATCTACAGGCAAAATATCTGACTTTCAATTAAAACATGAAAGGCAAAGATGTTTCCTGTTTTATTATGCTTATATAAAATGCAAACTAATTTTCACCTGGTACAAATTCTTTGACAATGTCTAAAAAATCTGGATGAGTGTATTAGCAGATCTAGAAGGGTCAGATTACAAGAGTAATGATGTTTTTCAGAAATAGTGAATCCATCAATGAAAAACTTCTGGGAAATAATAAAACCGTAAAAGGTACATAATTTAATATAAAGAAGAAATTAAAAGTAGTCCCTAAAATACTTTCAGACTGAATTCTCTCTTAGCAGATGATTATAAATCAGGAGTAATGCATTGTGTATAGAAATACAGGTAGCCAAGTAGTTTCTTAACGTGTTTTTGTCACCAAAGCTTGATTTTGCTGGCTCTTCTCTAGATAGAAATGGTAAAACATTGTCAACACAGGAAGGAAACTACTTTAGTTGTTAAAAAAGATACCTTAGACAGACATTCTAAGCTAGAGAAAATGAAAAACTAAGTAAATGTAGCTAAGAATAATTTTTGTTAGTGTTGTAGTCCAGTGGATTTACTATCTAAGGGGACTGAAAAGACAATATTTCCGATTCCACTGAGCAAAATTAAAGGGATCAGATAGTTTTCAGAACTTAAAAAAAGCGAATCTGAAACACTGAAAACCTAAAATTCCCAGCCTAATATTTCTAACATCGCTAACATTTCTCCTAAATCAGAAAGGAATTCTGTTAATTTGGAATTAGAAAAAGTTCCTTGTTTGATGTCATTCTGAAATGGTCTTTCAAAGGTATGAGCTACAGTACTATTTATTTTTTTAAATTAATAATTAATGAACACATCTCCTGCATACTGAGCCTGGGCAATCCAGAAGGGTCCTTCAGTTTAGGTCCTTGCTGAGGTACTTACTTGCCACAAATATTCCTTGGTTCTACACAGGAGAAAGCAACAAAGCTTAGGAAACTTATAAGGCCACTTCTAGTCCCCTCCTTGTGTGATGTAAACTGTCACAGTCATATTGCCTTCTTCTAAAAACTATTTCATGCACTTTTTAATAGAAAAAGATTGCCTTTTTCTGTGGAGCTGTTCGTAGGGGAAGAATTAGTGGCTTGATGGAGGACAGCTGCAAAGAAGAGGTGTAACAGTTGCCTGGAGAGACTTATTCATCACTCCAGGTTTCTAAACAGATAATTAAAATGAAAAACTCATTCTGAGAACCTGTCCATTACCTAACAAGACAGATAATGATCTACTCATCATGGTTTCTTGCTGATGCCTTTATGGAGAAAAAGAAAAGAAGTTACTCATTTGTGTGAGGAGAAAACAGTGGCCTGCAGTTGAACCACATTTTGCCATGAAAATGATAGTCAAGTCTGAATCATGATACTCTTAATAAACCTTCTAGAATGAGTGCACTGATCAGGAAATAATTTCTGGTGAGATGAATTAAGCCTCCACTGACCTAAGGATGAAAAAGTGTGTGAGTAGTTGACTGAGATGGAAAAATACTTATGGCCAATGACAAAGGTATGTGGTGCTGCGATGTGATATTTAGCCTGCTAGCTTTTAACAGTAAATCTTAAAGACATGCATTTTCCTTCTTCTATTGGAAGACTGCCAGTAGAATTACCAGAAACACGAGAATCTGTGGAGCCAGCTGTTATACCAGCAGGAAGAGTTGCACATGGTGTAAATTTCCATGTGGCTAACCCAGGCTTATGGAGAGACAGTTCACAATCAATATTTATTAAAACATCTTGCATTAATTAGGCTGCTGCTACCACAATAAAATAATAACAGCTTGCAACAGCAAATAATAGTTTATAACAATATCTTATTCTGATAGGGTCTTAAGTCGGGAAGGTAACATGGATTGCAACCAATATTTATTGCAACACTATGCTGGCAAGAGCAGAAGACTGTTTGCGTCATACGTGCCATTACTGCCTCATGCAGGGCACACACCTGTGGGGCCCTGCTGGAGCAGCAGCCGGGAGGCCAACCCCAGCGGTTCACTCAGGAGCAGGCTTACATTTACTTATAACTGTAATTCTTTAACTCTGTAATAGAGCATTCTTAGGATAATTAATATACTGTACAAGCAAATGCAGTTAACCACACAAAAGGATGAATTAAGACATACAGAGTATTATTTCCCTTTAGATCCACCACAGAAAAGTTCTTCCCATCTATGTCCCCACAACATGTTGACAATGAAGGGATGTTTCCCATCCCTTTGTGTTTATAATTCTCCCACTAGCCAACACGGTTTCTTTTAGCACAAGTAAGATTACATTTAAAACTTTGTCACTTAATGGAGTCCATGGACAGGAAAGTGTTAATCCCAGTAATTTCTGACAAAAACCAGCATGTGCTTATGATGTTGAAATGAGTTTTATTTAACATTCACCATTGACATTAATGGCTAGATTTGACCAAGAGTTCTCAACTACACTGATACTGTTTCATGCCTTATCTTCTTGCAGGCTGTCTTCTAAATCAGCAGTTTCCTTAGAAGTCTTGACCAAAACTAGGCAGCCACATCGTATCAGAGCTGTCCTGTATCCTTGGGACACAGGCAGCTAAACAGGTAGTAGGAGCAGGCAGTACAGGGGCAAAAAATAGTAGAGGGGGGGAATTATCAAGGAGAGTTGTTCACATTCTGTGTTGTTACATATATGTACAGGTTTTAATTTTCTTATTTTACCATTTTCATTAATTATACATTTTTTCTATTTCTTTTTAACTCTTCCAGAAGTGCAGTTTTTAGTGATTATATGTTGCGTATCAGAGAAGTACACATCTCCTTTACTATTCATGATACATTACCACCCTCAGTCCTTTGCATATGTATACTTAACCCTCTCAGCTCTTATTATGTACTAGTAGCACTCAGTTTTCCCTCAGTTTCAAACCTTCCTTTCTCTTTCCTTTCCTGGTTGATACCCCTCCTGAATTCCTTCTTGACTTAACAGATTTGCTCGAAAGGCTATTGAAGTCAACAATTCTATCACTAGATTCAGCTGCTCCTCTTCCAGTTGTTGTCCGTTGGTGGATAATGCAGTGTTATTAGGTAATTATAATTCAACAGCATTTTCCCAAAACTTCGACTGAAATTCCCCTGCCTGGGTGGATTGAGATCTGAGGGGCTGCAGCTCTCCAAGATCCATTAAGAGCTGTAACAGTTTTTATTCTATGCTTCCTCTCTACTTTGCTGAGTAGTTAGATGAAGCCAAGCAAGACAGAGACAGTTTAAGCAAGAGGTTAGCTACGCAGTCATGGCAGATGTTACTAAGGGACTTACTCTTTTCTTCAGTTAAATAGGCCAAAATAAAGAAAACAAAGCTCCAAACAGGAAAAATCTGGCAAGTGAGGCCCACAGAATTACCTTAGTTCAGAACTTTTGACATGATAATGCCATGTTTATTGTGCTGGTCTGCTGGCTGGGGTCAATTCACCACAGTCCTTCTTGGCACCCAGCATGCAGCTTGAGGGTTTCTTTTGGCTCCATAAATTGATTAATCTATTGGAAAGCCAAGGAGTGATCAGCAAGGCTCATTTCCCTTCAGTAGTCCCATATGGCCAGTGGGAAAGTCTGAGGGTGGAAGTTAACAGTGGACTATTCTGGCCTAAACAAAGTCATGCCACCATTGAGTGCTGCCGTATCAGACATTCTAGAGCTCCAATATGAACAGGAGTTGAATGTGGCAGACTATATACTACAGCTGATATTGCCAAAGCATTTTTCTTGACCCCTTTGGCAGCAGAGTGCAGGCCACAGTTTGCTTCCACATGGAGGGGTGTCCAATACAGCTGTAACCGACTGCCCCAGGTCTGGAAGCACTGCCCTACTGTTTGTCAGAACAGGACCATCTGTAAGAAAAAAAGCACTGAGGCGTGTTGGCCCTAGACAGCAGCCAAGCCCCAACACAGCCACTTGCTCAATCCCGCTCCCCACCAGTGGGACAGGGGAGAGAACAGCAAGAGCAAAAGTGAGAAAACTTGTGAGTCGAGATAAACCCCTGTGATGGAAAAGTGCTTACTCACCTCCTCCCATAAGCACATCAGGGTCCAGCCAGTCTCTGAGCAACAGCCACCTTGGAAGCAAAAAATTCCCGCCCTCTTCTTCCAGTCCCCAGTCTTTATGGCTGACCGTGACATTACATGGCATGGAGTATCCCTTTGGCCAGCCCAGGACAGCTGTCCCAGCTGTGTCCCCTCCCAGCCTCTTGCCCACCCCTAACCTGCTCACGGGGGCAGAGTGAGAAAAAGAGAAGGTCTTGATGCTGTGCCTGCTCAGCAACAGCCAAAACAAATCCAAAGTGCCACATAACTCATTTGTAATACTTTCCAAGGTCTAGAGCTTCTTTGATGCAAGTGAGGTGACAGCTCAGTTTTACTAGTTTGCTTATCATCATTGTATGACTCATGCAGTTTTTGATCATGTGCTCATTTCCTTGTTTCATCTGAGGCAAAATGTAGATTGTAGTGTGCCCTGTACTCCTTTGTGTAACATGCCGTGGCAATGTAAGATGATTTTTTCTTTCAGCTAGGCTTCATATCCATTCCTTCTTATCTTTTAGCTGTTTCCTGGTTTAGAGTGCAGCAGCTGAACTTAGCCTGGGGTCATTGTGCCTTATTCAAACTGACTTTGGTCATTTTGAGTCTATTTATTTTACAACTTGGATAACATCTTTCTCTGTAGCTCCCATCACTGACATATTATTCTATAAAACGTTTTTTTCTTTAACCTGTGGAGACAACATTTGTAGGATTTTCCTAACATGAGCATATATATGCTATTGCAAGTACATTGTGAATCACCTATGGGACATGAGCAAAGGTATATTTTTTTGTCACTAAATGTGAAACCTAACCTGCAAATTGGTTCTTCATTTAATGCAAAGGCAAAGAAACAGTAAGATCTACAGCTGAAAACCAGTTGTTTTTTTCTTGGAACTTGCAAATGATCTCTGAGGCATGACTACCGTCATTGTCACTGTCCTCAAGATCAACTTCATCTGTCAGTAGTCTAAACCATATTCTCCAGGTTTACTCATTAACCTTCTTAACAGGCGACAATGTGGAATTATCGTATCATGATTTCTTGCAAAACACCTTATTCTAAGAGCTCCTTCAATAACCTGCTGCAACTCCCAGCCCTAGCAGTGTTTGGATATGCTTCTCCTCCCAGCTCCTCTTTCTTCTCTTAGTCACACAATATCATTTCCCAAACCATCTTCCTGTGATGGATCTCCATCTGATTTTCCATCATTTCACACAGATACAGCAGGTATTTTTAATTTTTGCATCTCAATCTGCTTTTGCAAGCACCTAATTTTGGCTTCACATTTACCAGATCCCATTGGAGTCTCCCTTGCTCTAGGGTGAATTTCTGCATTGTACACATTAATCCTTCTCCTTGCTTCTGCAGGTTTTCTTTCTTCCTTTTTTTTTTCTTTTCCCCTGAAGTCACCAGAGTCTCTTATTCCATTTGCATTTCCGTATTACGCTTTTGAGTCCCTAGAAGGTGTTCCTTTCCTAAAGACAAATTGTCTTCCACCTTCTTAATAGCATTTCTTAAAAGAGAATTTTTTGACTGAAGCTGTAGATACTCTGCTGTTACACTGGCTTGATCAGGACAGAGAGTTTTAGCTCTTCCTGTTATAGCTTTGCTAATACAGGAGGTGTATCCTCAAGTTTCTTTCGTGTACTCTGCAATAACTGCAGGACATTTTCCTTCCATCCCCTGTCGGCATATGGGCTAAAAGGATACATTCCTCCTTCCATGAAAAGGTGGTTATTGCCACTGCTGTAATCTCCACCATAGCTGGGACCCTTTAATATCCTCCTGCTTTTCCCCAAGCATTCCATTTTGTTTTAGAGATCCCCTTAAGCATTGCACACAATCAGAATACACCAGACTGCTCAGATTTATAGAACTGTCTTGTGGGTAGGATGAGAATGTTCAAAAAGATCCCTCAAAAGGGAAGAGGAAATAATTTGGTTATGATGCATTCATTACCTCTCAGACATCCCCAAAAGGTACCACAAATTCCCTGCTCCCTGACAAGAGGGTGAGTTGGAGGAAATGCAAACCTCAACCTTTTACTAGTTAAGCTGTTACTATCAGCAGCAGATAACTATTCACACAGTCTCTTCAGTTGCTCCCTCACTTGGTGCACACACTCAGGAGCAGGGGCTCGTGCCCACACTCCAGGGGTTTCCAGGCAGCTGTGCACAGTCACACCAGGGGTCTCTCATTTCAGCAGATGTGCTTACACATGCTGCCCTGTAATCTTTGTCCACCTATAGTCGCCGCTGCCTTCTTGGGTGTGGTGTGGGTTACATGCGCCGTCATGGGTGCTAGTGCCTGCTGGAGGCCTTGGGCAGGTTCAGCACCTCCTTGGTACCCTGAGTTTACCTATTTTTGCTCATTTTACAGGGCTACCAATCTCCAGGGCTTATGGTTTCAGAGGCTACCGCACAGCACATACTCTTCCTCTCTCTGGCGTGGTGTTTTCTGGTCACTGTTTCTCCATCCTCACCCTGAGGTGCCTGGAGAGACCAAACACATCCACACACACACAGAGGGGCTGTTTTCCTCCGTTCCTCCAAAGATGGATCTAAAAAAATGTGTATTGGAAACTGGAGACGTGCAGAAAAATCATAGGTAATAGAACAGTGGTGGTACTGTATCATTCTGATTTTACTCCAAAAGAGGCAAGAAAAGCCGTGGATTGACATTTTGTTGTTACTGGCAGTTGACAGGGTAGGCCTGTGGTAAGAAAATAGCCAGATAAAAATCCTAAATTATCCCAATAACAGGTGTACTGCAGAGGAAAACTGTGCTGGTCTTTTTGTGAAGCAAAGGAATGCAGCTATGGGTCTGGAAATAGTCCTTTGAGTGAGACAGGTATTGTTTTATTCATAGCTATCACAGAATCTGTCCCAAAATGATTAGGTGTTGCCAAAGATTTATCATAAAATTTGGTAAATACGTGTCACTGGAGAAAAGCATTCAAAATATAACAAGCCAGCAACATACATGAATTTTTGTCACATGAAACGCTACAGAAAGGCTTTAAAAATATAACATATGTTCTTTACTTTGTGTATTTTCATAGCTGAGTGAAGATAATAACTTTTTCATCATGCATTACCAAGGAGACTCAGTACAGTTCCAGTGCTATGAAGACAGAAGTTACTACTTATATGTGAATGATGACACACTTGATATTCGCAAGCCAGAAAATAAAGAACCCAACGAGGACAAAAATTTTTACTTTAGGGTGTCATATTTACAGGAAAAGTAACTTGTCTACCTTTCAGTGGCCTAAGTGTCCATACAGTTAATGGAAGAGAAGGAACATTGAGATCAACTTATTTCCATTTTGGTTTAATTTTTTTTTTTTTTAATTTCTTAAATCACCATTTTGCATGAGTAACATCCTTCCTTTCTGTACTTTCAAGAGGACAAGAGAAAGGCTAAGTTTAAAAAGAATACTAACTGTTCAGTCTTTTTATGCCTTACCCGCACAATTACGGTTTTAAGGACCTGAATTCTTCTGGAATGGGAAAAATACACAGGGGATATTTGAATACAGGGGATAAAGAAGGAAGAATACATGGACGTGAAATACAAAGCACAGTTAGTTTTTCGTGTGATAAACTTTTTTAAAAATGTCTCTTACGAGAAGAAAACATGTAGAAGTTATTAAACACATATGTGCATGTCCTGACTGACTGATTGACTTTGGGAAAGGAGTGGAAAAGGTGTCTTAGGTCTAACTGAGAATGAAAGAAGGGGCTGAAGGTTAGACAGATGATCTCTCTGCCCCTGCAGCTCCAAGTCAGCCTATATACTCCATTATGCAATTTCAGCATCTATCCATCACAGCAGCTCTCTAAGAAAATGTACTCGGAGCATCAGAGTCACAAATGCTGGCAGAGGAAGGGAGGCACATTGAACTGATGGGGCATAACAGATGCCAGTGAACACTGGCAGAAAATTACCCTGACATATTGGCTTCCATCTCTGAATCACAGAAGGAAATGCAATCACGTGTTCAGCTGCAAAGTAGAGTGCAGAACAACATCTGAAAAATAATTAAATGTTCAAAATGACTGAATAAAATAAACACTAGGTGTTTACGTCAAGCAAACTGGAGGAGCAGTGAGAGTACCCACCTCTTAGCAACAGGGTCTGTCAGTGTGAAATGGAAGATGCTGACACTTAAAAGTCCATAGACCATACTCTGCAAGGCACAAAACATTTGAAATACAAGAGGAGACCAACCAAAAGTGTACACAGGATCACTAGGTGTTAAAGATCTGTTCCTCTACTGCTGCGCATGGAGTCCCACTGTGATTTAGTGGCAATTTTCACTGATGCAAATCATTTGGGCATGTATGTGTATAAATGATAGACATCATGCACCTATGCCAAGAGATTATCACTTAGTTGCAGTGGAACAATGTACAAACTACACAGCACCTGCAGGAATTGTTCTGTGTAAGTATAATAAACAATGCATACCTGAAATAAGAATCCTAGCATCAGTCAATCACACCAATGCACATTGGAGTAAGGCAATTATCTATAGTAGACCAAACTCCAAAGGTCTGTGAGACCTGAAAAGATTCTTTTTTTGTTCCCCTACTATCAGTGTGGAGTTTCACTGCTGGGCTTGTTGTATGATTCAAGTAGTGAAAATCATTCTGTTCCTTCCAATGCTGACTGAACAGAAGAGAGCTTTTGAGTATTCCCTAAATAATACTTACAGCTTCTGGATCTGTTAGGAGTTCAGTAAAGTCAGTTGGAAGAAAAAAGTCCCAAACTCTAGATATTGACTTCAGCATATATTACACTAGAATTAAATTATTTTAGCACAATCTGTTATGTTGCACAAGAAATAAATTCAATTATTTATCAAGTACAATAATTTCACTAACTGATACACTAACACTTCATAACCATACATTTGTTATTGGCAATGGGATCACCTTACTAAATTACTGATCATGCTCTCCAGATGGTATGTTGATGAAACAAAGACAACTCATCACAAATTCCATACAAAGCATACTGATGAAATCAGCATTGCTGTGTCAGCAAAAAAGTAATGTTGACCTCAGTGAATTTTGAATCTATTTTATCATTAAAACTTAAATTACAGTTATATGCAGAATTTTGTACTTTTACCATCTACCTTGAAAATAAGATTTTTTTTTAAATTTAAAGGACAAAAGCTCTTATGGAAAGCAGCAGTGGTATCTTTGTAAAGTTTTAGATTTGAGATATAAGATAAAAATGTTATTTGACAATTTTTCTCAGAAAACACAATAAATTCAGCCAGCTTTGTAACTATAAATGTTCATAGAAAAACAGGTTTACAATTTCTGGATCCTAATCCTTCCTGGATTTCTATTTTGCTCATACAAACTCTTCAAACTGACACTTTCAAATTCCCACTAATCTGAGTGTCTCCTAAGTGGCAGATAAGTTTTTATTTTGTGAGGTGGAAAGCACGTAGAAATTTTATTTAAAAATAGGAAACGAAAGTCAGTGAGTCTTTTAGAAAAATATAGCCTCTAACACTTACAATACAAAAAAACATTTATCCAATGTGTCTAACAGTTGAATATGAAATATAACTACTATTTTGCAGTTTATTTTCAAAACAGTACTGCTATTCTTTAACTTTTACTTAGCAGATGTGATAATTAGTAAAATACCAATACAAATATTTTGCTCTTATTTTTCTCCTCTTCAAAAGCCGTGCCTTAAAGAAAATAGCATATTCTGTTTGCTGCAGAACAATTTAATGCAAATATTCTTCATATATGACTTCTAGTACTTTGACCATATTTGTGACTTGTTAGAATAAAACTTGTGAGAACTTCAATAACTATAAAGAATGTGATTCTTATGTTAGTTAATATGACAAAAGCTAACCAAAATAATGTATGTAAAAGAGGGGACTGTATCTTCTTAGGATCTATGTGTTAATTTTTCAGGAAACCAGAGTTCTTTCGATCATGGAGAAAGGAATGGTCATTTACAGTAAAAAAAAAAAACAAAAACATTTACAGTAAAAAACCACTGAAGACTGGTAAAAGAATGACTGCATTAAAATGTGAGTTTAGTAACAACTGTCATATATTAAAGCAAGAGACTGGCAGCCAGCCTTGCTAGCCCTGAAATATGTGCCTAGTACACACTGTGTTACATACCACCTTCATTATGGTTAGCCAAAAGAAATAGAAAAAAGAATTAGAAATTGTTAGTCTAATGAATGCTTCTACAGTCTAAACAAAATATAACAATCTAGCACTAGTGCAATTGCAACAGTACTAAAACTTTTAAGTAATCCAAATCACACAGTTTCTATGAAGGATCTTTAGTAACACAACCCATCAATAGACAAAGACTCATTTATGCCTCTTCCCTGGTGAGACCTTCTCACTCTTCCATTCATTCACAGGCTGAGGTCAAGGGCCCGTTTTTCTTAGATAGCATGATGTGATGATGTTGCCATTACAATAGATATAATAATACACATATATCTCATAATTCCCCACTGATTTATACAGAAGAGTATTCTATCTTAAGTGTTGCTGCTTTTGGATACACATGGCATGCATTTTGAAGTAAAAGATATGTATAAACAGAGAATCTTTTAATGTTGTCTTTTTTTTTGTTTTGATTTGCCCATGATTTGTCTAACCAAAGAAATCATAAGCATACTAAATTCCTCTGATGTTTTTGTGTTTTAAACGCGACTCCTGATATTCCATGTATATATGAATAGCTGTAGAGAAGCAGATTCTCTACCAGCTCCTCTCCTCATTAATCCTGACAAATTACATGGGCGAACTACTACGAAGGACGAAAGACAGTAGCTAATCAAGCACAACTCCTACGTTAACATACAGTTCATTGAAGCTATCCTTCTCTAGCACCATCTCGTGGACTTCCTGGTGAACGGTAGGAAACCTGTTGTTCAACTTTTATTACATCAGCAAGCTACAAAAAAGTCCTCAGCGGCTGAAAACAAAAAATTTCTTTCTTTTTCCAAACCCTGATGTTTATTTCCAACTGATATAGGGCCTAGATCTCCTGTGTCTGGAATGACTGAAGTGGGCGGCCAAGGAGGTGCACAGCAGAAGGACAATAGGCAGTAGTCACAAGTTGTAGCAAGGGTAATTTTACCTGCCTCTAAAGAAAACCAAAAACTTATACAGATATGTTGGAATTGGGACAGGTTTTGTGATTATAAAGTGTCTATCTTTGGAGTTTTTCAAAATTCAACTGGACAAGGTGCTGTGCAACCTCATCTAACGCTGAAGGTAAGCCTGCTTTGAGCAGGTGGCTTGACAAAATGACCTCCAGAGGTTCTTTCCAACGTAAATTATGTTGTGATTCTATGATTCAAAGGCAGCTTCAATGTTTTAGAAATTACAGAATAGTTAATCTAATAATTTAATAATTAAGCAAAGGGATTCAATACAACCTACACAAGCATACAGAAGAACCACATAAAAGCAAACAAAAGAAATCCTATTGATTTCATCCCAAAGTACAATGTTTTCATGACTACATGCAGGCTTAAGCCCAAAGGAAAATACATTCTGTGTCAGAAAAAAAGTCATAACAAGTGAAAGATTCCCTCTTGATCTCCAGAAAACTCAAAACACATGGGCTATTTCAAAGCAGAAAACTGCATAAGGAAAACAAGGGTTCATTCGGAAAATAAAAAGTAATCGCAATATGATTATCAGGTGAATTTAAAAGCTTCTGTCATTTTACCTGATTGTTTTTGGTGTAGTTTTTCTTGCAATAATAGTCTTCTCAAGATTTGAATGATCTCAGGAAATACGGTAGGCACATCTCATTGTACTGAAGTGTGGTCAGTTCTGTGAGGATCCCCTCCACCCCCCGCTGTGGCTATTAAAAGTAATGAGTAAACTACAGTTTTATTAAAGAAATCAGAAAGTACAAAGAAATCAGAAAGTACAAAGAAATCAGAAAAAACCCAAAAGATCTAATACATCTAGCTAAAAGTGTTACCTAAATTCCATAAGTTATGCAAATTGCTACCAGAATAATTCATTCCTGTGTTAAGTAGATTCTTCTCTCACAGACATTGAAGTTGTGGCTGACAGGCATGAAATTTTCTGTAACATTAAGACTGTCCTGTTAGGTACTACACCAGACATTTGCATTGCTTTCTCATAAAAATATTTACAAAGAGAAATCAATTAGATTTCCAGTATTCCAGTCAAGTTGTTGGTGTAGCAGGGTTCAAGCACAACTGTTGTCAAGGCAAGTAACTGAAGCAATTAGCAGACACTGATCAGAAAAAGTAAAATGTTGATTAATATATCTTTGCTGTCAGTTTGTTGGTAAAGGGATTCTAAGGTGGTTTACAGAGACTGAATATAAGAAGTGCCTAAAAAAAGGGGGTGAGAAAGTCTAGAAAAGGGATTGAAATTGGAGAGAAAAATATAGTGAAAGAGGAGAGATGAGAACAGAAAGACACATTATGGAGACATACAGAAGAAAACAAAAATATCTAAAAGGTATAAAATGAAGGGATAAAGAAAAAGTTTGAAAAAGAAGCACAAAAAATAGTGTGATTCTGTGTGCATTTCTTCCTCGTTCTAGAAAACTAACAAATAGAAGAGTTAACTACACTAACCCCAGGTAAAAACCTGTAGTTCCCACATAGCTGAGCAGAGGACAATGTCTTGAAATCTCTGTAGTGGTCCCAAAGCCCTTTTATCATAGTGACAGTAATTTCCCAAAGGAGTGCAAACCACGGTTCAAAGAAGTCCCAAAGTTACGTTTAAACAAATTCTTTTACCCCTATGATCACCTCTGGCCCCAGGTTATTCCACAGTTGTACAGGGAGCTGCAAATAAGACAAGAGTAACTGAAATGGTGCCCTGGGGTATATTTGTAAGGGAACAGGTATGCGCTCTTATACAGCTGAAATTAAATCTGTTGCCTGCTGTTTGAAGCTTTAGCTCCTCAGGAGACATTATGCTAACTAAGTGGCATACAGAATGACTTTTTTATCCTGCATGAGAAGAAATGCAGGGGAAAAAAAAAAAGTAGTAAATATAGCTATCCATGCATGTGGGGTACTTACATTTTGGCTATTTAGAAAGTCATACATTCTTCATTATTCGCTGCAGCTTCACTACAGAATTTGCAGGATCTCTCAATCTGGTTTCAATTTCATTTTTTTTTTTATCACTTAGAAAGACAGAAAGTAGTTAATTAGTAATTATGAATTTGCTTTGTTTTCAGTCTGAGATTCTATATACAAAGCTGGTATTTAGAAATAGGGGATATATAATTCAAAGTACAGTTTTGGAAGACCCATATGTTTTGACCTTTGCGGCTTCCTTTACTGGTAGCTCCACGTTTTCTCTCTGAAATTAATTTAGTATTTTCTTCGTAATTATGTACTTCTCTTGAATAAGGTCATGCTTAATACTAGACTATTAGTCGTACCAATACATTAGTATTAAAACTAATATTAACCAATACTATATGTTGACTGCTAACATTATAAACAAATATGTTCTGTATTTGCAAAGTCAGGCAAACTTTGCTCACAATTAAGCTTCACTCTTAAAATAAGCCTTAAAACTATTTTATGCGTTTAACTCAAGAGTAAAGAAATTAATATTTCACCATGTCCCACTGAGGTGCTTTTGCTGTACTTTTTTTTCCAAAACCATGTTATTGAGATGGTAACAACTAGCTATGCTTTCAAAGACCATCTGACAAAGTATCTAGAGGCATTTCATTCTCTGGACAGTACTCATTCTTCTCAATTTTCTATCATTTAATTGACTCTAATAATTAACAGGGATAATTGCTCCATGTTTTTTGAATCTGGAGTTTACAAAGCATAATCTGGATGCAGCACAAAACCCACTTCTTGCAGCAGATGAAAACAAGAACTTTAAGACTTGTTCCTGAAGATCAGATGGATCTCAAGATCAGCCATGAATTAGGCAAAAAGTGATGATGCGCATCACAAGTGATGAGTAACACGTTCGAGTTCACCCTGCTTTGAGCAGCAGAGCTGACTACATGATTTCTAGAGGTCACTTCCAACCTAAATTACTCCATGATTACTCCTGGTGATTCTATTCTGTAAGAGGAATTTATGCCAGGAAAAATTGCTTCTGGGAGGAACATTGGGAACGTGGAAATGGGATAAAAACACTTTGAGTGATAATAAAACGTTTGTATGAAATTTTCGGTTTGGAAGGACATTGAGATAAATCCTCAAATATGAACCCTAAGTAATCTTTTTGTTGGTAGAGTATATTACTGTAATTACAATGTCTTTGTAATTCTGTGCCCAGTGTTTTCAGTATTGCATTATCTACTCTTTTTAGAGGTAACTGAAAAATTCATTCTGACAGCAGTAGCTGTACCATCTGTACTCAAACTATAAAGTTAGCCCTCTCACTCCTCCTAAGTTATTATTGCATCTGTATTGTGGGACACATGTACTGATTGGGTGGATTTTTCCACTGATTTCCACATCTTAGAACTGTAAATAAGCAAAATGATTGAAGTTGTTGTATTGTAAACAGTCACACAGCCTACATTTCACAATCCCGTAGTACTCTATGAGTCAAAATTCTGTAAAATGTTGACATACAAAAAAGGTGGATACAAGTTTTATTGTGTGCATTTTAAATTGAGGAAACTAGAAACAGAAAAATTACATAGCCAAGGCCAGGCACTAGCAAATGGCAAAGCCAGAATTCTAACTCATGATTCCCGGTCCTGCATACATTCCTCCAGTATTGTTCCAGTGCAAAATTGCAGCTTTGCTGGATGTCTGACATCCACACACATTCTCACAGCTTAATAGTAAGATTCTAACACATTTTCCATAACTATCAGAGTATGAACACTTTAGCGTATGAACTTCAAAGCAAAGCAAAGCAAAGTGTCTTGCAAAGGTATCAATCAGGATTGATTTTGACCTCTAAGTATTGAATTGCTTTTTTCAAAACTGAAATGAAAGTAATTTCATACATTTTTTATGACTTCTAATGAAACATAACAAGTTACCAACAGGAAGCTAGAAAGGACTTCAACCTGAACTTAGTTTTAACAGATGAGGTGATCTACACTGTTTAGGTATATGTGTACTATATAAACCTCAATAAATTTAACAGGTTTTAACTGCAGGCACAGACTTGCCACTATTGTTTTACAACGTTTCATGTATGAGTCTAATTGTCAGAAACTGGTTAAAACCAAAAAAGTTTTACACTGCCTTTAGTGTAATGCAGAAATTAATATATAGAGAAATTCAGACACCAGAGAATTAGCAAGTTTAACAGAAGATTCATAAATGCTTTTTACAAGGCAACCGAAATTTGCTGTCATCTTAGTAGTTGTCAGTGTTCTAATTATAATCTATTTTGGCAAACCCTATTCAAGTAAATCTGATCTCTCCTTCCAAATGCAGCTTTTCTTTTTTTTTTTTCTTTTTTTTCTTTTTTTGTTCTTTTTTTTTCCAGAGAGACAGAGGAGAATAATTTGCTGCAAATATTTATCATGGGTCTTTGTTAAGCTCTTACTCTCAAAAAGATTTTGATCAATTTATTTAGGTTAACTTGACTATGAGACCTGTAAGTGAACTTTCTGGAATTTGCATTTATTTTTACTAAAAAGAGGAGATACAATTTTGGGGCAAACCAAAATGCCAGTATATTTAGCTTCACACTGAAGTGACTATATCTTGGGCTTCAGTCCTGTAGTCTTTATGGCAGGACAGGGCCCAGCATTTTTATGGGCAAACAGATGATATGACAATGTTCTCTTTCTTCTTTTAGTCATCTGTTCAATTTCTGAAAGCACTACTTTAATTCATGATGATGAACTAGTCTTTTTATTTACAACCCAAGATTAATCTCAATATATTTGTTAAAATTTTTCACCTTCCATCTTGTAATACCTTAAACCTAGTAATATGACTTGAAGTTGACTTTGAAATTGAATTGCATAGGGCCAGCAATTTACCATGGATTGCTGAAAGTTATGAACTACCTGTGTAAATATAGAACAGCCATGGAAATGGAAGAGATCAGCTGAGTCATAAAGTCTGGTTGTGAAATTAGAGGCATAACAGACATTTAGCCCAGAAGGACTTTTACTCCCTATGCTTCCCCTTAAATCACAAAATGCATTAAAATCCACAAAAAGTATAATGCTCTACAGGTCAGACACAGAAATAAACTAAAACCTTTATCCTTTCTCGTCTATAATCCAATTCTCTCTACTGGTTGTTATACTTTCTTATCATGCCTTACTTTAAATAGAAATCTAAACAAACTGTGTTTGAATAACACTTCAGTGAGGTCCAGTTCTGATTACAGACCCTTAACCACTAAATAAATACAATGAACACATATAAATATTAACAACTCTGATAGTAACATTTTTTTAACAGTAAGGGTGAAGCAGGCTGTTGACAAGCAATTCTCCCACTCTCAGCATGGAGCTACTTTGTGGGCAGTTCTGTAGTATTAGTGCTAATGAACGGAACAGCTATGTTTATATCTAATACATTGCTGATAAGAGAATCTACAGATGTACTAGTATAATTCCATTGTTAAACCCAATTATACACCTTATCACAGGGGGATATGCATTTGGCAAACAAAAGATTATTGGTTGTATGCTGAGATGCTAATTTATAAATGGTTAATATTAAAATAATTCTATTACACAACTCTATTCTGTGAGTTACTTAACTGTAGATGAGGACAGAAGGCATTTTGATGAAGGCATTTTTTGGGGTGAAGACAGAGAGATTGCAACGTGAGCTATGCTCCGAGATGTAACAGTGGCACTTCTGATGCTTCTTAGCCAGGACCCACCTCCCTGGGGGCTGCAGCACCATCCTTTTCTGTGCCTATGATGCCCACCTTGTTGCTGGCATTTCGAGTGCTTCTGTGTCTGTTCAGCACAAAGAAAATAAAGACGCTACCAAGGTGATTTGTGCTAAAGATGTGGTGGTAATGAACTCCATTGTCCCTAATGGAAAAGCTGCCCCTGAGTCCCCTACATCCCACTACTGAACTGTGAAATTTAGCTACATTTAAAGAGGCAACTGTACTGCTGAAAGCAGTGGTGCTACCACCACCAGTTTCCTTGTGTTTGAATGTTAAGCTTCAGCTTGTGTTGGTGCACCGATGTTGTTTATGCTGCTCTTAACTGTGGCCTAAAATAGGCCAAATCACCAATCACACTTTTAAAACAGTGATGCATACTGGTAATGCACAAGTGCTTGAGATAATTAAAACAGAAGCATTTCGGTTTCCAGGCCAGATTAAGCAGGGTGGGGTGGCAGGGCTGAGGACTTGGCATTAAGAAAACAGTGGCTCTGAGGTTTTTCGTTTGGAACCTGCTAGTGTTGGCAGACAGACTCTAGAAAGGCTTTGGGAGTACTGTGAATTACGGTTTCTCAGATCTCCTAGTAACGGTTCTGTTTCTTGAGCACTTCCCGGTTCAGCTGCACAATGAATACTGTATTTCAATCCTCTTCCATTTGAATGGGTCTTTAACCTAGCAACAAGAGAATAACTTTCCTTAAAACATGAAAATACAGTGCTAAAGCCTCGTCTTTGGCAGAAGAAAGTTAGAGGCAGATGTAAAATCTGAAAGTAATTTCGACTCATGTTTTGAAATTGATTTACTTTATAAATAGGTCCCTAACTGGAATTTGATTTCATGGGCTTAAAATTTAACCTCAGAAACCAAGTGCCCCTTTCTCAGGGTGTGCTATGAAAAAGCTTTACATTCTCCAGTAACCGTTAGGATCAGCAAACAGATGAATCAAATATAGCTTGGTGCTGCCCCATAATCAAAGTGTAAATAAAGATCATCTATTCCGCTTCACTGTTGACAACTGTATGGGAAGACGATAAAAAACCCGAATCCCTAGATGGAAAGATATGTCCCATTTTCCTTTAGATGCTGAAAGAGATTATACGAAGGACTGTTTTACATTCTCATCTAGCAATTTAGTTTCTATAAAGAAGTTGCTCATATAGTAGCTATGAATCCTATAATATACTAACATATTTCTAACAGTAAAAATAAGCCAATGAAATATAGTCTATAAGAGAACAGTAATTTTAGTTTGAGTATTTTATTTATCAGCTCCACCATGGAAAATGATTACGTTTTCTTAAACTACCATTTTTTAAAAACGTATTATTATATTCTAAAGTATAGACTTCTCCACCACCCCCAGACCTTTACAAACAGATGCAAGCAGGATAAGTTTTGGATTACTTCCTCTCAGTTCTGCTGGACATCAATACAGAAGGTCTATTTGTTGATCTTTCCTCCCCCAACTTACATAAAAGCCCAGTGTTGGCAAGAAACTGTATTCTTCTAGCCAATACTACAAAAAAAAAAAAAAAAAAATAGAAACAGAAAAACAAGAAGCAAGGAGGCCAAGGAATAAAATTACCATGAGAAAAGAGAAAGCACCGTTTTCTATCTGGTTTGAGTTAGCAGGAAATGTGGCACGCAGTGTATAGTATATCAGGTCTGAAAGCCTTGTATCTCATAGCAGCATGAACTGTTTTGCCAGCAGTAATTATATTATCAAATTGTTCCTTTTAACTAAGTGTATGTTATTTACAATTCCTTAATGCTTGCTTTCAAAAGTAGTTATTTGGCAGAAAATACATTTTAAAACAGGCGAAAATGAATTTTATTGGACTGACAGAAAGAAAGAACAAAATCAAATGTCACTGTTTTATTCAAAATACAGAACTGGACTTCCTGTGAGATAAATATGTGAAATATGGTCACTTTGCACCACATTTCAAGAGGTTCTGATCTTACCGTATAGTTAGGTAACTATGGGAGACGCTTCCTGCTGCAGAGGATCCTGATACATGACTTTCTGCCTCACTTCATTTAAATGAGAGAATTCAGCACAGGATTGCATTGTGCCCTTTGAATCAACACTTGCACAACTCGTCCAGACACAATCCATACCTATTGCAGCAACTTTTATGAAGGTATTGCTCTTCTTGATCAAAGGGATCAGCCTACATACTGCGGTTTTCTTACAGAAAGGCAGTTTCCAGTTTAGACTTGTGGAATACCAGGAAACCACCTGAGCTGCACATGGAATTCATTTGGCGGTCATGTGTAAAATAGGGACAAAACTGCATTTAAGAACAGCACCTGCTCAGTTTTCTGTTACCAGCCAACCATCCCTAAACTACACGGCAATAAAAAGCTGAAAAAGGAAGAGGGTTTTTTTCCTGGAATATATGATTTTCAAGTGCTTTAGTTTCTCAAGGAAAACAAATTACTACCATCAGCATAAGTATAAAAAGTATTATACAATCCAGTCTTTCTTCATCTCTGAAATATAAAATAACTTTATTTTGAGCACAACAGCAGCAAATTCCTTTTCATAAACTGAAGGGGTGCTCCCAAAATAGTCCAAGAATGAACTGGAACAGCAGAAAAACATGAACATAACAATCTAACACAATTCTAAACAAAGCTTTCAGCCGACACAGAAGAAGATAAATTGTAGCCAGGCTTTTATTTGTCTAACAGGCAAATTTGCATAGGCATGTATGACAAAATTCACAGGAGGAAATTGCTGACCCAACTGACGTAAGCCTTTGCAATGCTGCGTCAGCCAGAGCTATAGTTCATACACTACAGCATTAAGAAATGATACCTTGCACTACTGCATATGTAGTTTTCAACTTTGTATATGCATTTGGTTTTGACCCATAAGAGACTTACAGGCTTCCAGATTCTGTAGCAAAATACACAAACAAGTTTAAAAGAGTGATTAAAACATCCTTAAAGCTCTCAAATTTTTACATCAAAAAGACAGTGAAGTAACAAATAATATTACCTACATTTCTTATCATATTCATAATACAAGAAAATTAAATTTTGTGAACATGATCAATTATTTGATATTGTAACCTGGCTAAATTCAGAGGGTTTTTTTACATACTTACCTAGACTACTCATGAAGATTATCTAAAATTTGCTTCGCTTACCTTTTAGTAAATACAAAAAAAAAGACAAAGTACTTGAAGTTGCCTCAGATAAAAAAGTTAAGGATGGGCTTACTTCATAAACTACACTTACTGTTATGTCAGGTGAACTTCATCAAAAGATTCTGGTTTACACTGTCAGTTTTTAATGGTGATCAGAAGAGAAACATGCCTCTGAGGTACATACTGTACAGGAGGGAATGAAAAATTGAAAGCCATCTCCGGTATTGTGCTGAATTCTTCTTATCTTTTCAAATGACAGTTGCATGTTTTGCTGACGTTGTGATTTTATCTAACATGGCAACTATTTAAACCATTCTTTACCAAGAAACGAAGTCAAGTTTTTTTTTTTCCGAAGATCAATCCCTGATCAAGTTTTCATCAGTAAGAATGATAGGAAAACTCCACTACATGCTAGGTTATTGGGAATAAAGATAAATCTTAATTTTATTTCCAATTAGCATGTTCTCCAAGCTTAGGAAAGATTGGCAATTTCTCCTTACTCCTTGAGCTACAATCTAAAATTTTTTGGATTGCAGGTCTTGTGCTGCTTAATGCCAATGCTGAGCATTAAAAGTCATATTTTCCGTTGCTTTTCAGTTTACGCTGGTAAGTGAACGAATCATATATAAATCATCCATAAATCATCGGTAAGAATTTGAAAAAATCTAAATACATCTCTAATGAGAATTTGGAAAGCCTTCAAAGTCAGTTAAAATATCACACACTTAAAAGTAAAAATTTAGGATTAAACTGTATTTCAGCATAGAAATGAAAGGGATGAATTAATATCTTTCAACCTCATTCATTTTTATATAGTACATTTCTCTGTCCATTACATTAACTGAAAAAAAATGGAGCGTGGTGTTCATGTGAATGAGTATTCTAGAAAACGCAGCTCCACATCCTGGTCTTCAAAAACTTTCACGTTTTGGGGAAAAATAGTTATTTACAATGAACACAAACAGTGAAGGAACTTGGCATTTAACAGTACAAACAGGTTTTGGACAAAATGACAACTCCCAACATCTTGCAACCAAAAAGGCAGAAAAAACGGAGATTAATTATTTAATTTTGTTTCGTCTTCGATGCGCGTTTCACAATAGTCCACTGGATGGCTCACTTACACTCTCTGGTTTTGCATTTCCTTGAGCGCGGCATTACCGTGCTGTAACTGTCCGCGCCCAGTTCCACTGCCTCAGGAAACCTTGCTCAGAACAAATAAAAAAACGTCTTCATTTGTGGTCCGCAGGTTTGTAAGTGCAACGTGTCCTCCCAAACCAGTGTACTTCAATTTCCTGTACAAAAGACTGGCTGATAATCTGCGAGTGTAGGAGACGGTGAAGCAGCTACATATAACAACCACAGCAACAAAAAATCCCAAACCCCACAGAGTATATTGACGAAAAATTAAAATGAATTGGGTTAGATTCTGGCACTCCTATCCTCTTAGAATGCACTACACCAAGTGACTGACACAGTCATCCTAACGCCAAGTAATCCATCCTTCTTACAAAACTTGTAAAGGCAACACCACAAAGAAAATTCAGGAACAGAGGCATACGGAAAATGCTCAGCTTGTGGGAGTCAAGAATGATAAAACCAAGAGGTGTCGGTCAGTGTGCGCTTTGGTCCTTGCAGCAGTTTGAGTTTGCAGTTGTGGATTCACGTTACTTTTAACAGCAAGTTGACCCTAAACCAGGCAGCCCTGCTCACTCCTTTCTTAAGTTAGATCCAGCAATAGTGTTACTGCAGGATATGCCAGATCAAAGAGCTGATTACAGAGAATTTTTCTGATGTATTACTTTTTGATCAGATGGTAAAATCTGTGATTGTATGATCTCCACAATTTTATACAAGGCAGGGTCTTCAGTTACCATGGGTGAAGTGTAACACAAATCCACATCTTGTGTTGAAAAGCTAGAGCCTTTTTTATTTCTCTTTTTTTCCCCATTTGGTTGCACTCTTAGCAGTATTCCTAAACAGATTTTATTGCGAAGTCTATTACCTGATAAAATCACCTACATGAGTTATAAAATTCCTGAATGTCTCAGAAAAATTCCTAAAGTGTCTTAAATTTCTAGTCTATGTCCCACAGAGCAGTATGAAATTACTTAATTCTTCCTTTTTGTCTCAGCTAATTCCCTTAGATACAAGACAACTACACAAAATTTTAAAGTAAAAGCTTCATAAAAATTATGGAGATAATGGCTGATTCTGCCACCAGACACAGATTAATTCTCTCAGGAAACCACCTTACATCCTTTCCTCATATAGAACTCCACTAATGTCCAAGAACTATTTTATTGAATATTGTAATGTCACTATAGCATTCAACATTCACTCTTCTTTTTTTTTTCAGTCTTAATTGTTTTAGTACATTACAGTTACTATCTGATATGTTGACTGTGTTGGTCTGTGTGTGTTGAATGTAATGCACATGTAAGTGTGTGTACCATGCAGATTTAAAAAATGTACTTTTTTTTTTCAGAAATGAAGGATGGCAGCCATGGTGTACAGAAGGTTGATAGTTTTATACCACACTGGACAAATAAACGCTCAGAATGACATCACTGCACACCAAAATCGCAATCACTTATAGCAGGTCAATTAACCAGCTGGAAGAAGTGTCTTATGTTGCCTTCAGGAAGTGATGCTTTATTGTACTTAGATAGGGATTTTAGTTAAAGAAAACTTCAACCTATTTATTGCAAAATGACAGATTCAACAACAAATGAGAAGAGATCCCTGAACAGTCAGTTCAGCTACAGAGTTAGGTTGAGCCTAGTTTATAACTCCTTCTTTAACAGAGCAGATTACTTACAGAATGAAGTAAGATAAATGAACATGGAAACTGAGAATCAATGTTATTACAACATAAACAGAGGGAAAACATTGTCTACTTGCCTACAGTCGTGTCAATGCATATTGAATACAAATTCAGGCAATGTCTCTAAATATACATGTACAGAATAACTGCAGCAACAGTGGTGAGACTTGATTCTTACATGAAATAAAACCCATTACTTTCCAATATGGAATAGGCAGTCTTTAGAATAAATCATGACTAAGTTCCAGAGGCCTATAGAGGAGGTCCAAAAATGGGATGCAAGATATGGGACCAAGAATGCAGGTATATATTGTGCTCTCTTTCTGGAATAATGTGCTTGTTCTACTGAAAGGTTTTAATATCTATCTTACTGCAAGAGGCTGATACGATACTTGTACTTGTAGCCAAGACATTTTTAAGTAGTGTAAGGTCAATTGAACTATACTACACCTATTCTTCTGTGATTTTGTAGGGCTGGGTCTGTTGTGGCTCTAGCTACAAATACCACTGTTGTGGTTTGCGCTGGGCTGGCCACTAAAATGAATGACAGACACTCTCTTTTATTTCTCTCCCCTTCGGAGTAGGGAGAGCACCTCCCTTCAGCNTTAGCTGACTTTGGTTGTTATAGTAACAAGTGTAAGTATAACCAAGAGCCTCTCTGCATACCATTCCTTGGTATAATGATAAACAATCATGTCTTATCACTCTGGAAGTGGACAGTGTCTGAAAAACATGCTGTTAATTTCAGAGAGTTCAGTTAGTTAGAAGAGGCTTAGCTAAAAAGCAAAATTACTTAAAAGAAAATGGGTTCTGTTTTACCTCAAACCAGGACATACCTGTTACGTAAATAACATTACATACAGCTATGAAAGTTTCATATATTTAAGCTTATAATCAGATACTGAAACAAAGCACAGAAACCTTGTGTGCAAGCAGTCATCAGAATAGCCATTAGTTAACAAAACGGAGTGCTTAATTGTCTCTCACAAATTGTTTTTAAAGTGGTCTGTCACGGTGGGCATAGTAATATGCTGTAAATAGAATGGAATGGCATGGCATGGCATGGCATGGCATGGAATGTTGGAAGGGACCTGCAACAATCATCTAGTACCACTGTCTGACTGCTTCTGAGCTGACCAAAAGTTAAAGCCTGTTGTTAAGGGCATTTTCCAAATGCCTCTTAAACACTGACAGGCTTGGGGCATCAACCACCCATCTAAGAAGCCTGTTCCAATGTTCCGCCACCCTTTTGGTAAAGAATTGTTCCCTAGCATCTAGTCTGAACCTCCACTGATGCAGCTTTGAGCTATTCCCACATGTCCTGTCACTGGAAGTACTGAGGCCATTACAATTATATTTCTATTTCAGACAAAGACAATCCCCAATTTAATTTGCACAGCCACTGGAGTGTTAATATACCATGGCCCTGGCAGAGGAACCTCCCTCCTCCTGACCATCAGCTGAAAACATGTATCCTGCAAACATGAGGTCTGCAAGCTCAGCTAACACTGATGATAGTTTGAGCAACTGCAAACATTACTCTAATTCATATGCAGTGCTTCCTGCGCTTTTCTTAGCTTTTAGTTCTGTTAAAGTTGTAGCCTTATAGCCCAGTAAATGTGGCATGCAATTGCTTGTAATAGGACACAGACTTTGTGTTAAGCAAACAACACAAACCTTAGGACTTGCCTGGATTTATTTTGGCCTACCAGGAGTTCTGCTTTTGTTTGTTTTGTTCTATGACCAATTATCTAACTCTTTTGGTAATTAACTAGTATTAAGTAGTAGGTGACTATTACCTATTATTGTATTATATTTTTCCTAGGTGTCTGTTACCTATTATTGTATTATATTTTATCTTTTGCTTAGCACTGCACCGCTGTGTTGCAATGCCTACTGTCACACTCAAGTTGCAGCTTACTGTAACAGACCCTATAACAGAACACAGCATTGATGGCTAGAGAAAACACATGACAGAGGAGGCCTCCGCACAGAATGACAGTGGCGTCCTTATGCTACAAACAACTCACCAGTCTATTACTGGTCATTAAAGGAGTGCCGTCTTGGGAGCTGGGTAAAAGCAGCCTTAGCGGTAACAGAACAAAGAACAAGTACCCAACATATGTAAAACATGTCTTACAGTAAATTTTTATCTACTCTGGACTTGCAGTCTGATGAAGAAGGAGCAATGTGTAAAATACGTTAACAAGCATATAAAAGTGATACCAAACAGATCCTACAGTGAGGAGAAAGAAATCAGCAGCGATATTTCACTCCTGCTAGCAAGGAGGAGGAAGAAACCCCACCATCAATATCATGCTCCTCTCAGTGACAGACTCAAGATGCAGCTCCCAAACTGAAGCCATTAATGTTTCATACTCAGAGGGTCAGTGGAAAGGTTAGCATCCAATCAAAGAAAGGGGCAGATACTAGGAAGTTTGCTTATATCAATTTTATCTGTACATAGTCTGAACTGTAAGTGGTGATATACATTTAAATGGACTAATATTAATTCTTGATTAAGAATTTACTTGGGCTATTAAGATTTTACTTAGACTAACAGAAGATTCTTGGCTTTGCATATAAGGTATGTTCTTTGGCTCGTAACTGCAGAATTTCTGCAACTAAATGAAGGAGATTCAAACTGGTCTGTAACTTTGGTACCACAAATTGATAATAAAATACCTACACATATATAGAGACATAAAAACTCATGATTTGTCCCAGGAAAATTCATCTTTCAAAAGACAGCTTAGAAAAATGGAATTGGTAATAACAGTATCCCTTGTCATCCTAATATATCCTCGATCTTTTTTGTTAAAAAGGTGAACTTTGTCTCTATCTTTGGAAGAAATTAAATAAGCCCTTGTTTTTGGAAGCCGGTTCTAGTAACTGACTAAGTGGGAATCCAGAATTAGCTGTTTGAGCTGTTTGTATTATCTGAAAAACAGAATTCAAGATTTCCCTCACTGTTTCTGTCCCTCTACATGTAGACAGATACAAACTTTCCACACTGAATTTAAATAGCTCCCTATTTATCACGCTGGCTGTTTTGGCTGTCCTTCTTAGGCATCTAATTTTAGCACATGATGCGCAGTTAGCTTAAATGCTTCACTCAGAGGTCTACATTCGACTCCAGAAGTGCTAGATATTGCACTGCTGTGATGTTGCTTCCACTTACCCTACCCATCATTGCTGTTTAAACAGAGTTTTGTGCTGTTCAGTGATTCCTGAACTATTGGCACAAGAAAGCCCTCCAACTTTCTCATAGGCTCCTGGGATAGCCACAAAGGACAAGAATGTTCTGCATTTTCTGTGTAATGAGGACCAAATGTGAACCACTTAGAAATGCCTTGCATATTGCTGGTTTGGGTTGTGCACAGTTTATGAATCTCTTCTCTCATGGACACTCAGGAATAGAAATATTTCTAAAAAGATAAACTCTATTGCCACTAAAAACTACTTGATAAAATTATAAAGCATTTCAAGAGCTAAAATAGATAGTCATCTTCTTTACAACTTCCTAATCTGTTAGTTCTTAGATTAACAGCATTTGTAGCTAAAGCCAAAACAGACCCAGTCCTGAACTTGGCCAGGGACACAAAGTATAAGAAGGGTTTCTACAGCTATGTCAGCCAGAAAATTAAGGTGAAAGAAAGTTCAGTCCCCTTGATGAACAGGACTAGCAAACTGCTAACAACAGATGAGGTGACATCTGAGGTACTCAATTTTTTTGCCTCAGTCTTCACTGGTAATCTCTCTTCCCACACCTCTCAAGTGCATAGACTGCAAGGCAGGAACTGGAGGAGCAAAGTCCCTCCCACTGTAAGAGAAGATCAGGTTTGTGACCACCTAAGGAAACCAAACATACATAAGTCTATGGAACCCGACATGATGCATCCCAGAGTCCTGAGGGAACTGATTGCTGAGCCACTCTCCATGATATTTGAAAAGTCATGGTAGTCTAGAGAAGTCCCCAGTGACTAGGAAAAGGGAAAAATTGCACCCATTTATAAAAAGGGTAGAAAGGAAGACCCTGGGAACTACTTACCTGTCAGCCTCACCTCTGTGGCTAGGAAGATCATGGAACAGATCCTTCTGGAAGCTACGTTAAGGCACATGAATGACAGGGAGGTGGACTCGAGAAAGCCAGCATGGCTTCACTAAGGACAAGTCTTGCCTAACCAACCTAGTGGCCTTCTATGATGGAGTGACAAGGGAAAAGCTACAGATGTCGTCTATATGGACTTCTCTAAGGTCTTTGGCATGGTCCCCCGCAACATTCTTTTCTCTAAACTGGGGAGATATGGATTTGATAGTTCAGTGGATAAGGAATTGTCTGAATGGTTGCATCCAGAGAGTAATGGTAAACAACTCAGTGTCCAGATGGAGATCAGTGACGAGTGGTGTCCCTCAGGGGTCCGTATTGGGATCAGCACTGTTTAGTATCTTCATCAACGACACAGACAGTGGAATCAAGTGCACCCTCAGCAAGTTTGCAGATGACATCAAGCTGAGTGGTGTGGTTGATAAGCCTGAAGGGCAGGCTGCCATTCAGAGGGACCTGGACAAGCCCAAGAAGTGGGCCCATGTGAACCTCATGAGCTTCAACAAGGCCCAGTGCAGGGTCCTGCACCTGGGTCAGGGCAACCTCCCAGTATCAAGGCAGGCTGGGGGAATGAAGGGATTGAGAGCAGCCCTGCCAAGAAGGACTTGGGGGTACTGGTGGATGAAAAGCTGGACATGAACCAGCAATGTGTGCTCACAGCCCAGAAAGCCAGTTGTATCCTGGGCTACATAAAAAGAAGCGTGACCAGCTTCAAGGGGTTCGAGGGAGGTGATTTCGCCCCCTTTACTCCACTCTACTCCCACCTGGAGTACTGTGTCCAGCTCTGGAGTCCTCCGTACAAGAAAGATATGGACCTGTTGAAGCAGATCCAGAGGAGGGCCACAAAAATGATCAGAGGGATGGATCACCTCTCCAATGAGGACAAGCTGAGAGAGCTGGGGTTGTTCAGTGTGGAAAAGAGAAGGTTACGGGGAGACCTTATTACAGCCTTTCAATCCTTAAAGGGGGCTTATAGGAAAGATGGGGACAAACTTTTTAGCAGGGCCTGTAGCGATAGGACAAGGGGTAATGGTTTTAAACTACATGAGGGTAGATTCAGACTAGATGTAAGGAAGAAATTTTTTACAATGAGGCTAGTGAAACATTGCAACACGTTGCCCAGAGAGGTGGTAGATGCTCCATTCCTGGAAACATTCAAGATCAGGTTGGATGGGGCTCTGTGCAAGCTGATCTAGTGTAAGATGTCCCTGCACGTTGCAGGGGGGTTGGACTAGATGACTTTTAAAGGTCCCTTCCAACCCAAACCATTCTACAATTTTATGGTTTTACAAAAACATACAAGAATAGGCATATTGTAGTTCAACTGACCTTATATTACTGACATATTTGCAGCACTTAGTCTTTTTTAGTACATATTATCTTCATTTTGATTGCTGTTTATCTCCTTATACTGAAGAAATACACAGCAGTGGCAAATTGATTATGAAAGACATTCTAGTTCCTTTGCTAACTTACATTTCCTGGAGCCTATGCTGCTGAGAAAAAAACCCCTGGTATACACAGTTTCAGCTTTGACTTACTTTTCTCTCTGACATTTAATTAATAATCTGACCACCATATAAAGACTAACACACCCTTATAAATTAATACATTTTCAGCAGATCAAACCTGGTATGTTTTATGGTGCAACTAAAGTACTTACAAAAAAAGATTTGGCAAGCCTGTGTTCCCTAATGAGGACTAATTGCTTCAGCTTTCATAAATACATATTTTTGTAATTAAGATATAATTACCTGAAATGTTTTTCCTTTTTGCACTTTTCACTTTTTTAAGCTGCTAGACAAATAGTATTAAATCATCAGTGCTTGATTTTGTATGCTTCTTCCTTGGCAAACTGGTAAAATGTTGAAAGCACTGTTTGAAAGCTCCCAATTTCATCCTTGCTTTTTGATGAGGCCTAGCAAGTCCAGCTTTTTTTTCAGTACAGCACTGATTTTCAGGGGTGAAGATATGCACTAACATAATTGGAAAACCAGAACCTTCAGTCACAGAATCACAGAATCAAAGAATGGTAGGGGTTGGAAGGGACCTCTGGAGATCATCTAGTCCAACCCCCCTGCCAGAGCAGGGTCACCCAGAGCAGGTTGCACAGGAACGCGTCCAGGCGGGTTTTGAATGTCTCCAGAGACGGAGACCATCACCTCTCTGGGCAGCCTGTTCCAGTGCTCTGCCACCCTCCAAGTAAAGAAGTTCCTCCTCATGTTTAGGTGGAACTTCTGTGTTCAAGTTTGTTCCTGTTACCCCTTGCCCTGTTGCTGGGTTCCACTGAAAAGAGCCTGGCACCATGCTCCTGACATCCACCCTTAATATATTTAAAAGCGTTGATAAGATCCCCCCTCAGTTATCTTTTTTCCAGACTGAAGAGACCCAAATCCCTCAGCCTTTCTTCATAAGAGAGGTGTTCCAGTCCCTTTATCATCTTCGTAGCCCTTCGTAGTCCTAGGTTAACAGACACATAAGAAGGAACTGAAAGCAGTAAAATGAGGTTAGAATTTCAGTTTGGAAATAGAGTAGCAAAGGGTGATGTTCTACAGTAAAAGCTGGGTCTGCTATGGGTGAAAGGCTGGATCAGGCTGGAAGCTGACTCTGCTGCACAAGGGTTTCAGGGAGGATTAGCAGGCATTGCTGAGCTACTGAAAAACCTAGAATTGACTGATGTGATCCATACTAATATTGGCTCCTTATGTATTTATAAATTATTGAAACATGTCATTAGGCCTAGGTTTAGACCTGAAAGTAGTTTCCCAGCATGCGCTATTGCTAGTGTTTGCACTTGCAGTTTGATGTATTAGGATTATAGTTATATTCACCTAGAAAGAAAGTTTAGGATGAGCTAGGATCAGTGCTGTCTTATTGTGAACTGTTACAAGTGTTAGTGTTAATATTGTTGTTTTGGCTGACCAGACCCGGTTGACCTACAGTCATATCTGGATCCACTTGCTGAATTGGCTTAAACATGGTGCCAATTGGAATTTGAAGTTGACAAGGTAGGGTTATGTTGAAATCATGGGACAGCTTCAGTGACAACTTCATAGAGAAATGGTGGTATCTTAGGTAGTAAGGCTCCAACCTATCTGAAGATTTTTAAAGGAAAAGTGGCACTTCAAATTCAAACTAGAAATGAAACAGAAGTCAGTGTGACTTTCTAGTGAGAAGTGTTTTGCCAAAAAGAAATAATGGGATTCTGGGTCCAGCTAAATTTTCTGGACTAATCTACAGTTAGCTCATCCAGTTGGATGTAGCAAAGCCATCAATCATGCAACTACCTCCCATATAAAATTATCTCACATCTCTTGGCAAGGTACAAACATTAAAAAAACATACAGAATACTACTGCTGTATGATTAAAAATGAAGACCTCCCTGTTATGGTTTGAAGAATCCACAACAATTAATTGTCATTTAGACAATTATTCTATCACCTGATGACCCCTCCCCACTCAGGAACGGGAACAGGGGAAAGACAAGGAAACCCGAGGGTTGAAATATAAACACAGTTAATGGACTAATACTAAACAATTAACATTAATAATACTAAAGAACCAATGTTACTCCCAACACCAATATAAAATACATAAGGACTTTACTCAGCCAATTATATCAGCACGAAGCTGTGCACTCACAGCAGTGGACAGTAAATGTCAGACACTATGAGCACTGCAGCTTCGGGAGGAAGGGAGGGGCTCAGGGATCTGGCACCAGCGCAAGGAGTTCTCAGGATCGCAGCCATCACAGAAGAGAAGCAGCTCCTCAGCAAACTTTCTAATTTATACTGAATGTGACATTCATGATATGAAATAATCCTGTTGCCCAGCTTGGGTCAAGTGCCTGGGTCTTACTCCTCCTCATCCCTGCACCTGATAAGGCTCAAAAATAACGAGACCTTGAAATCTGCATACCATAGCTGGCTATAAAGTAAATATTTTCACAAATTCAGACACTAGAGTCTTCTAAAAATGCAGTTTTCCCTAGCATTAGAAGAGACCTTACTGAAAAATTATTGAAAGAGAAATTAATCCTATGTCGCTCAAACCAGGGCATTCCTTTTACCCCTCAATTTATGCTCATTAGAAACCAACTTTCAGGTGCCAGCCTAAAAGTAGTTCAAAATTTTCTGAAGTTTTAATTTGTCCTTGTGGAACACTGTACCCAAATTCACATAGTTATTATTTGCTCAGTTTGCTCACCTGTGGTGTTTAGCCCTGAAGAAGTCTAGTCTTCTAAGACAGGTTCTCTATTCTGTAACTATCCTAGAAGCAGTACCTATTCCTAGTTAAACTAAGCTGTCCTGACAACAATGCTGAACAGTATTTTAGATAAAGTTTCATATGAGGTTTGTACAAATGGGGTCCCCATTTGAGTTCTTTTATATATATGGAAAAATAGCTCTAAGAGAAAAACTAAGATTCCTGTGGTAAAAATATGCCTTCACAAACTTTGGAAACTTTTTCTGAGGACTGTGAGTGACAAGGCTTCCACACATCTTTTTTGGTTAATGTAACCACTGAAAAGATTATTTTCCAAGTTGTTTCTTTAAAAATTACCTGTAAAACTGGTGAAGTACACTTTTCTCTGCATTACTGGGAGCGCAGAAGAATGCAGGGGTTCCCTGTCACATGGATAAAACAGTAATTGTACAAGAATACCTACACCAAATAGCTTACATCAAATAAATTCTTAAACTTTATTGAAAAATAACATCAGCATTGGATATCACAACACCCAGATAATTACGTTTACCTTGATGTTTCTACTATTAGTCTGTTTTTTTAGGTTTATTATTTTGCAGTAAAAATTCTCACTGTGATTATTTTTCATGTACTCTCAAAAAAGAAATATATTTTCACATTTCAACCAACCCACTAAATAAAGTACAGTTCATCACAGAATGCTGAAGGTGAGATGAAATTTTTTATTGACTATACAAGAGTTGAATGGCATGCCTACAGATTCAGAAACACAAAGGAGATCACAAAAGATTTTAGAGCGATCAGTTCCATTCAGTTTTGCAGGATGTAGTTCTTTAATCTAAACTAAAGATTCAGTGATCTTTTAAAACAACTGGGAAACTGAAGCTGAAACCCCTGCCATTCTACATGTCCCATATATAATAATTCTAGCTGTGAAGTTCTTCTGCTTCCTGAATCCAACCTTACTGAAATGAAAAGAGATGAACTACAGATTTGCCACTTCTGAAAAATCATTATGAATGCTCCATTGGTTTTCAAGGAGTAATTTTATCAAACTCTAAGTCAAGACACCTTTGTAAATGCTCTACTGATTTTAATTGAGCTTTTCTACAAAGCTTGGTTCAGACGCAATACAATTTTTCGTTTGCAATTAACGGGAACATTTTTATCACAATAGCCTAATTTACGATTCCCTGGAAAAGTTCAAGTAAAACCAATGGAAGAATTGATTCGCTATACTTTTATGAATTT
Source organism: Stercorarius parasiticus (assembly GCA_013396915.1). Lineage (NCBI taxonomy): Eukaryota > Metazoa > Chordata > Aves > Charadriiformes > Stercorariidae > Stercorarius > Stercorarius parasiticus. Next base: position 382,074 of record VWZL01001289.1, on the reverse strand, counting down.
TACGTGAGCTGCTCCCAGTTGCTAATGCTCCAGATTCAGTTTTGAAAAAACAACAGTGTCTTTTCTACTTGTGCAATGCCAATAACAGTGGCATGTACCCTGCTGGTACCACAGGATGCTCATCTGAACTAAAATATGTAGTAGAGAAATAAAAATTGGTTATGAGAATCATACGGTTTCAGATGGAAATAGAAAGATGGTATCATACAGAAAACTAATGTGTTTTTTTTTAAAATGCTGCAATTGAAGAGTAGTTTACAGTAAAGTTCAAGTTTTAGTCATGTCAGGACTCTGTTAATTGCTGTGATACTTGTTTATTTTGCTAGCCTGAGCTATCTCATAAGATCACCAGCTATAAATTCAAATAGCTTTAATTCTCACCAACAATAGAATGACATTATTTGGAAAAAAGGCAACCTATTTATCCTAACTCCAGGCCTACCACAATAAAGTCTATAGCTTCAGAAAAGGTTTCTAATTTTTCCTTTGTAAAATTTTATAACTTTGGAAAGCATTCTGTCGCATTGAGAAAAATTTAAGAAAATATCATTAAGAAGTGTAAGAAAAAAATTTCGCAAATCTAAAACCATGGAGAGAAAACATACAGATGTCTAAGGAAACCCAAGGCTTTGGTACTTTTCCTCCTAATTAAGCCAAGTTTTGAGGACTGAATACGACTTAAAGAGAGTGCTGTGTTTACACCACTGTCTTTTACAGAGAAATACCCACATGCATAAAAGATAATGGTACTGTGGAAAGCATTAAGTGGCCCTTGTATATTTCATCCTTTCCTATCCTTTCAAAAATAATAGAGGCTCAAACTTAGAGGGACTTCTACTTCCGAGTCACAGAAAGAAAGGTCAACAGGACATAAACTAGATATGACTCTCTACTTCTACATAACAAAATGTGCGTATTTTTGACCAGATCTGCTCTAGATTTTCTAACTTCTATGCTTACACGATGAGTTGTGAGTTCATCCTTAATACCTAAAAACTCCTTGTTGAGCAACTAAGCATTAGTAGCATTACTCAGCATTTAAATTTCTCAAGTAGTTATTAAATAATTTAACATTTATCTGCCTTGCTATAGAAGACTGATTTTATCATACATACAAAATATTTCTCTGTATTATAACTAGAAACTATAGAACTATAAATACGACATTCAACACCACAGCTTTGCTTTTAGGTTAATCATCTTCTTAGAAGAATGCATGTAGAGAATGCAATACGTTTAGATCCAAAAACAATACCACAGAATTTATAAATAAAACTTGAAAGAAAATCTAATGTCTCATTACTCATTTCAGTAATGTAGGATTTGAAACACAATTATAATACAATAATTCTTGATAAAATCACTGCACTTCCATTAAAAAATCAACTGCTCTTACATGTTGCAATATACCATATTGATACGTAAATTGAAATGAACAATTCAAACTAAGAAAAAAAATCTCAAATCATATTCAGAGAAGAGGCTGTAATCTCATGAAGTGTTACTTTTCACTGAGAAATTACTAACATCTGAAATAATTAAGGGTGACAACCTTACCAACATGAATTACCTAGCTTTTAAAAGACAAAAGCATATACTGAGATAAATTAATTCTTAAAGCAGCTTTGCTAGAATCAGCAGAATTACATAAGGAAACAATGTGGACTTAGCTCTGGTTGAGGATTATCAGAATGATGCAGTATCCTTATATTTACTTCTTCTTACCTTTTTCACAGTAGAAATTGTGTAAAATTCTATGAATACGGATTATATAAAGTATCATTTAAGGCTTACTTTACTTCACTGAGCTTTAAGTACTTCACTCCATTAATAGGTACAATGTATTAAAGAAATGGGAAGCATCTGCTCCAGGCTGTACAATCCTCAGGACACAGATTTTTCTCACTGTGAATAAAAACAGACTCCTGTTATTTGTTAGTCAGGGCAAAACACTCACTGCTCTGGGGCCCTGAACACTTACCCTGCTTAGGGTAAGTCTCTTCTCATTCCAGCTGCCATAGAACTCGCACTTTCTAATGACTTAACCCTTCTGAGAGAAGAAACAGTGCTACATATATGACATTTAATAATGCAGAGTTGTTAGCAATTCTGTTCCTATCATAATCAAATAACAAAATTTATGTTATGAATCCTTACTGTCACAACTTTGCTGTCTTTCGTAACTCCCCTTACACAATGGAAAGAACAGTCAGCTGTTCAGAATACAGTACCATCCTTACGCATGCTGGCTGCACTATCCGCAACTAACTATATTGTATTTGCTTTTGCTCTCTTCATCAAGTCTAAATAAGGTTAATTGAGTCAGCCAGTCTGGTTTTCTCTCCCAACATGTTTATGCTGGAATAGTCACACTGACTTTATGAGAGTTACGTGACACATTTCTACTAAATTCAGTTGATGGACAATTTCAATTTCCTTCTTGTCTTCCTCTTCCCTGGAAGGTATATCAGCACACCCGAGCAAAACAGTACTGAAACAATCACAGAAGTTATTACATTGCCTACAAGTCATTAAAAGGCTCTCAGGTGTAAAGCTCACTAGAAAAGTAAGCCTGTAAAAAGATTTCCTGTCTTTTCCTTCCTGGCTTGCTATTCCTCTTGAACAGCTCCTCCTTGAAACTCAGTGGCATGCATTTCCCTCTTCTGCTGGCTTCTCTCTGCTTCCTTCGCTTTCTATTATGCTTCCATTCTTTCACCCCCTCCTGACGTGTCCTACACGTTTGTCTCTTTGTCAAGCTCATCCCTGGCTTCTGTTTATCTCCATGACTTTATTCACGTTAAGGCCATTCAATCAAGAGGTCTCCTACTGACAAATGTAAAATATGTAAGACAATCACCAGAATTTTTAAGCATTCAGACAGAATTTCAAATACCAAACCAAACATAATCCCAAGCAACTACTTATACCCTAAAGCAACCTATACACGGAAAATTATGAAAATGCCTACACATACAAAAGCCCCATTCTAACCGGTCCCATATTTCACCCTATAATTCTAAACCTTTGACTACTTTATCTCACAGAAGAACCCCAAATTTGCATCATGGTTTGCTTTTGAACACTTAATCATAAAATAAATCTCTTAACTTCAAAACAAACTCATGCTGTTACGTCAGTCTCAATAATTTTTCATTTAATTTCTCATTCTTATTCTATAGTTTTCCTCTAAGAAAACCAGCATTGTCTTACCTCCTAAAATCTCATTTCAAATTTTCCTTTTCTGTGCATCTTCATGCTTTTTTTGTCACTAATTTCTGGTTTTGTCTCCAATTAGATCTTTGCACTTTCCTCACTACTCCCATGCTTTACTTTCATATTCTTGACTCCTTTCCTCTCTGTCCTGCTCTTTCTAGTAATTTTTCTGCTGCAGTCTCCACAGCGCACCATGCATACTATGCTGCTGCATCAGCTTCTCCTTTAGCATTACCTAATTTCCTCATTAGCATAACCATATCCCAAAGAGGACGTTATTGCCTTCTAAATATCTAGCTTTTTTTTCCTTTTCTCCTCAATAACTGCCCCTTCTCACATCCTCTTTCAGACCCCCAGTCAAGAAATTTTACAGACTTTTCTTCGCTTTATTTTCTAGTCTCCAGACCATGCTGCCACCTAGGCAGTGTGCCAGTCCATACTGCCACATGCCACCTAGAATCACTCCGTAGTGAAGTGCTCTTCCTACTCAGTAACTCCTGTGACAGTGACCTGGCCTGCTTTTCTGCTTTTTGTAACAAACTGATCCTCTTTCATTTTCTTTCTCCATACTGAAAAATGTTTTCTGTTCTAGGAAGTCCATCCTGCACTTTCCATCAAGTCTCCCTAGCACAAACTGATGCTATCTCCCTAATGTGGTAAAACATATCCCATTTCAGAATTCTTTCAGATCTTTTTTCCCCCATTGCAAGAGACATTTTACTGCTTGCTTCAACAGAAAGGCTGTATTCTGCAAATGGGATTATAATGAGACTCTGTTCCTTTTACCGTAGAGGTGGAGCATAACTAAGATGAAGCCAAAGACAGCTTGATTTATCCCTTTTTTCCAATATGACTATTAAACCCCATTCTTATTGTACTCCTCTGTGTTAAATTACACAATGCTAGGGGTTGGAAGGGACCTTTGGAGATCATCTAGTCCAACCCCCCTGCCAGAGCAGGGTCACCTAGAGCAGGTTGCACAGGAATGCATCCAGGCAACTTTTGAGTATCTCCAGAGAAGGAGACTCCACAACCCCTCTGGGCAGCCTGTTCCAGTGCTCTGTCACCCTCAAAGTAAGTAAGTTTTTCCTCATGTTGAGATGGAATTTCCCGGGTTCCAGGTTGTACCTGCTGCTCCTTGTCCTGTCACTGGGCACCAGTGAAAAGAGTCTGGCCCCATCCTCTTGACACCCACCCCTTAGACATTGATAAGCATTGATGAGATCCCCTCACAGTCTTCTCTTCTCCAGGCTAAACAGGCCCAGGTCTCTCAGCCTTTCCTCATAAGAGAGGTGCTCCAGTCCCTTGACCATCTTGGTAGCCCTCTGCTGGACTCTCTCCAGTAGTTCCCAGTCCTTGAAATGAGGGGCCCAGAACTGGATACAGTACTCCAGACGCGGCCTCACCAGGGCAGAGTAGAGGGGGAGGATGACCTCCCTCAACCTGCTGGCCATGCTCTTTTTAATGCACCCCAGGAGACCATTGGCCTTCTTGCCCACAATGGCACAGTGCTGCCTCATGGTCATCCCGTTGTCCACCAGGACTCCCAGGTCTCTCTCAACAGAGCTGCTTTCCAGCAGGTCAGCCCTAACCTGTACAGGTGTATGCAGATATTCCTCCCTAGGTGCAGCACCCTACACTTGCCCTTGTTGAATTTCATTAGGTTCCTCTCCACCCAACTCTCTAGCCTGTCCAGGTCTTGCTGTACAGCAGCACAGCCTTCTGGTGTATCAGCCATTCCTCTCAGTTTTGTGTCATCAGCAGACTTGCTGAGGGTACACTCTGTCCCCTCATCCAGGTTGTTGATGAGTATATTGAATGAGACTGGAGTTCTGACCCCTGGGGAACACCGCTAGTTACAGGCCTCCAACTAGACTCTGTGCTGCTAATCACAACCCTCTGAGCTCTGCCATTCAGCCACTTCTCAATCCACCTCACTGTCCTCTCATGTAACCCACACTTCCTAAGCTTATCTATGAGGATGTTGTGAGAGACTGTGTGAAAAGCCTTGCTGAAGTCAAGGTAGACAACGTCCACTGCTCTCCTGTCATCCATCCATCCAGTCATGCCATCACAGAAGGCTATCAGATTGGTAAAGCATGATTTCCCCTTGATGAATCCATGTTGACCACTCCCGATAACCTTTTCTTCCTCTACATGCTTAGAGATGAGATCCAGGTTCCATCACCTTTCCAGGGATAGAGGTGAATAATCATGGAACGTTTCAGTGAACCCAAGAAGACTGGGGATGAAAGACCTTGAAAGGTCAAAAGACGTTGAGGTGCTGGAGTGTGTCCAGAGAAGGGCAATGAAGCTGGTGAGGGGTCTGGAGAACAAGTCTTATGAGGAGTGGCTGAGGGAGCTGGGGTTGTTTAGCCTGGAGAAAAGGAGGCTGAGGGGAGACCTTATCGCTCTCTACAACTACCTGAAAGGAGGTCTCTTCTCTCAAGTAACAGGTGATAGGACAAGAGGAAATGGCCTGAAGTTGTGCCAGGGGAGGTTTAGATGATTGGATAATAGGAAAAATTTTTACACTGAAAGGGTTATTAATCATTGGAACAGGCTGCCCAGGGAAGTGGTTAAGGCACCGTCCCTGGAGGTATTTAAAAGACGGGTAGACATAGTGCTTAGCGATATGGTTTAGTGATGGTTTTTGTCAGAGTTAGGTTGATGGTTGGACCAGATGATCTGAAAGGTCCCTTCCATCCTAGGCAATTCTATGATTCTATAATTCTATGTGTACTACAGCCTTCCAGTCTGAGCCTGTGTTACCACAAACTGAAAAACAAACTCTGAATTTGTGTAAGTGGCAATTTGGTGACATGCTGTGGCAGCGGCAGTAAGGAAAGTTGTGTGCTATCACAAGAGCAGAGATAGATTAGCAAGAATGAAGAGGAAAGGAATAAATTTGCAGAATAATTAAGAAATTTCAAATTATTCAGATGCCTTTTCACATGCTCAATACCCCAAAATCAAGCCTGAAGTAACTCAAAACTGCAGTGGAAATTCGTAGACCTGAAAGTAAAATAGAGGAATCTTTGCTACCATAATGTGTCATAGAAGCTCTGTTTGTGCAAGTGGGCTCTATACGTGCCTCTGTGTGTGGATGGAGAATTAAGTTTCCAGACAACAGCAGGACGAAGAGAGGAAAAATACATGCTGGGAGACAGCATCTGAAAGCCTCCCAAGAACTTATAGTGGTCTTTGAGCAAAAATTGATAAACTCAGGGTACCAAGGAGGTGCTGAACCTGCCCAAGGCCTCCAGCAGGCACTAGCACCCATGACGGCGCATGTAACCCACACCACACCCAAGAAGGCAGCGGCGACTATAGGTGGACAAAGATTACAGGGCAGCATGTGTAAGCACATCTGCTGAAATGAGAGACCCCTGGTGTGACTGTGCACAGCTGCCTGGAAACCCCTGGAGTGTGGGTACAAGCCCCTGCTCCTGAGCAAACCTCTGGGGTTGGCCTCTCCGCTGCTGCTCCAGTTGTGAGTCTGTGTACTGTGTCCGGGTTTGAAGTAATTTTGTTTCTTAGCTAGGCCTCTTCTAACTCTCTGAAATTAACAACATGTTGTGTCGAAAATGGTTCAGAGTGGTAAGACCAATGTTTACAGTTTGTGCCAAGGAATGGTATGCAGAGAGGCTCTTGCTTATACTTATTGCTGTAACAACCAAGGTCAGCTAATTTTGTTGTTTGCCCCATTAGAGGGTCAGAAACAGAAAAGCGTAAAGGGGTCCCACCTGCGGGGAGGAGTGGACAGGACAGGTGACCCAAAATTGACCAACAGGGGTATTCCATCCCATCTGCCCCATGCTCAGTATAAAAAGCTGAGGGATCAAAGGGTCAGCTCTCTTTCTTTGATGGCTGACGTCCGAGGAGGACCCTGTCTGTTCATCTGCCTTTGATCCCGATCCATGTGTTCCTGACTCCATCTGTGGAATCCAGTTCCCACCCGTCGCTGAGTCCAGTCTGGGACTTCCCCAGTGCCTGCTGGTGATGTCATCCTGAGAGCTTAATATGGCTTTGTGTATTTGAACCTATTTCATTGTTTCCTTTTTATTTTATTATTAGTAATTCATTAAAGTAGTTTAGTTTCTTCTAAACTCGTAAATCTCTTTATCTCTCCTTCTCTCTGTGTATGAGAGGCTGGGTTGGGGAGCATCTGTCGCCGGCCATTGGCCAATTTGGCCAAAACCACGACACACTGCATGAAACAGAAACTGCATATACAATGCAAACAGTTATCTGCTATTAATGATAAGTCTAATAAACAGTAATAATAAATGGTGTTCGAATAACTGTTGGTTGTAATCTGTTTCTTCCCCCGACTCAATACCCTGTCAGTGATATTTAGAGCAGCTGGTACAAAAAAAGCCATGAAAGTACCTACGCGTCACTTGGATCTTGTAAATCTGCGTTTTAATCCATCTGCCAAAGTTGTAGACAATAAAGCTGCTCAGATTTCCCCACAAAGACACCCATTATTGCATCTCCTGGTTTCTTTCAAGCTGTGTATCAGATACATTTTTATGGTATTTTACCAGTATTCAGGTGTGCTGGTTTTGGCTGGGAGGGAGTGAATTTTCTTCATAGTAGCTGGCATGGTGCCATGTTTTGGATTTGTGACCAAAGTCGTGTTGGTAACAGACGGATGTTTTGGCTGTTGCTGAACAGTGCTTGCACAGGGTCATGGACCTACCAGCGAGCAGGCTCGGGGTGTGCAAGAAGCCGGGAAGGGACCCAGCTGGGACAACTGACCCCAGTGACACCCAGACCGTAGGATGTTGTGCTCAGCAATGAAATCTGGGGGAAGAAGGAGGAAGGGTGGGCTGTTAGGAGCTACGGTGCTCGTCTTCCTAAGTAACCTTTACATGTGATGAAGCTCTGGGTTCCTAGAAATGGCTGAACTTTGGCCTGCCGATACGAAGTACTTAATTAGTTCCTTATTTTGCTTTGCTTGTGCACACAGCTTTTGCTTTACCTATTAAACCGTCTTTATCTTCACCCACGTTTTCTCACTTTTGCCCTTTCTCTCCCCCATCCTATTGTGAGGGAGTGAGACTGAGCGGCTGTGTGGGTCTCAGCTGTCGGCCGGGGGTAGCCCACAACAGCATGGTGAATCCTCATTTTTCTGATGTCAACTTGCAGAATTAGCCAATCTAGAAAAATACAGAAAGTCAAACCCGCATTAGATTTGACATGTAAACGAGGCTTGCTTTTTCTTGCCTTGCCCCAGGTTTTCAGCTATCAAACGTAACAGAAACAGACAGACTTAATCTGTATTTTTTGTGTAGAGCTAAATCTGGCTGGGTCGAGATTTTAAATCTTCGGAAACGCTGGGAGACGGGTTTCACCAGCGGACACTGTTGTCCTCGCGGCCTACGGATATTCCGCCATTCTGTAGCGCCTGCCAGCCTCCGGGCCGGGGGGGAGCCGAGGCGACGGTCCCGCTCGGCCACCATGGAGACGTTAACGGTCGCTTCCCCCAGCGCGCGCCAAGCCTTCCCCCGCCTCCATCCCCGCAAGGCCTCGCGCCAGCCGCCGGCCGGGGAGGGCGTAGGGGGCGGGGCCGGCGGGGGGCGGGGCCGCGCCCCCCTCCCCGGTGTTGTTGTCGCCTCACGGCCGTTGAGG